>JABMCL010002073.1:1607500-1787500 GCA_018857735.1 Alviniconcha marisindica
TAGCAAGTGACTACGGGGCTGTTTGTGGACAGTTTCAGGTGTAGCAAGTGACTACGGGGGCTTTTTGTGGACAGTTTCAGGTGTAGCAAGTGACAACGGGGGCTGTGTATGGACAGTTTCAGGTGTAGCAAGTGACACGGGGGCAGATTGTTGACAGTTTCAGGTGTAGCAAGTGACAACGGTGGCTGTGTATGGACAGTTTCAGGTGTTTTGAAGAAGAACGGGGACAGGGCAGGAAAGGACCCCACAGAGTGTTGACAGTTTCAGGTGTAGCAAGTGACTACGGGGCTGAGTGTTAACAGTTTCAGGTGTAGCAAGTGACTAGGGGTGGCTGTTTGGACAGTTTCAGGTGTAGCAAGTGACAACGGGGGCTGTTTGTGGACAGTTTCAGGGTAGCAAGTGACTACGGGGGCTGTTTGTGGACAGTTTCAGATGTAGCAAGTGACAACGGGGGCTGTTTGTGGACAGTTTCAGGTGTAGCAAGTGACAACGGGGGCTGTGTATGGACAGTTTCAGGTGTAGCAAGTGACAACGGGGCTGTTTTGGGACAGTTTCAGGTGTAGCAAGTGACTACGGGGCTGTTTGGACAGTTTCAGGTGTAGCAAGTGACTACGGGGGCTGTGTATGGATAGTTTCAGGTGTAGCAAGTGACTACGGGGGCTGTGTATGGACAGTTTCAGGTGTAGCAAGTGACAACGGTGGCTGTGTATGGACAGTTTCAGGTGTAGCAGGTGACTACGGGGGCTTTTGTGGACAGTTTCAGGTGTAGCAAGTGACAACGGGGGCTGTGTATGGACAGTTTCAGGTGTAGCAAGTGACAACGGTGGCTGTGTATGGACAGTTTCAGGTGTAGCAAGTGACAACGGGGGCACAGTGTTGACAGTTTCAGGTGTAGCAAGTGACAACGGTGGCTGTGTATGGACAGTTTCAGGTGTTCTTGAAGAAGAACGGGGACAGGGCAGGAAAGGACCCCACATCTCTGGACGCCTTCGTTCACTTCACCTACGTTGAGTCCGGACAGAGCTTCGTTATGTCTGGCTTTCAGGTACGTCACACCAGCCGTCATTATCACCGTCATCAGCACCATTATCATAATCATCATCATTATCGTCATCGGTATCATTACCGCTTTCTTCTTCTTTTCTTCTTCTTCTCTCTGTCTGTCTGTCTGTCTGTCTGTCTGTCTGTCTGTCTCTGTCTCTCTCTGTCTCTCTCTCTCCAACCATTTCATATCTTCATCATTTCGTCATCGGATTCCCCTTCTTCTTTTCCCCTTTCTCTCTTTTTTCCCTCTTAAAATATCATGATTCTCTCATCCCTCACGCGTTTTTTTTTTACCTGTAAAAATCAGTGGATTTCATCAGTCCGGTTCGAAACTGATGTTGTTTTCTTTGTCAGTGTGGGCAACATTCAGACAATGAACTATGTCGTCATTTTCGTTACGACGTCCACGCCCCAAGCACCAAGTACCGAGCGACCTTCCTTGACCTACTTTCCTTTCCTTTCTAGGCCATCCTCTCGTCGCCACTTCGACTGACTGTAATAATTGTCACATATTCTCACGTGACCTTTTGTTGTTCTTTTCTTTCTTGGTGCTTTACGTCCACGGAGGCGAGATGGCCTATTAGGGACGGGGATGACTGATGATGATCACACTCCTCGGGCTCATCGCGGCTGTCGAGTCAGTTTACTCTGAGAGGAGCTTTACCTGCGAGTGTCTCTCGTGGGTATAGAACGATACACACAGATGATTGCCTTAGGTTTTCACCCCCCCCCCCCCCCCCCCCCCCACCCCACAACCCTGTACAATGGTGCTTTACGTCCACGGAGGCGAGATGGCCTATTAGGGACGGGGGACAGAGTGGGAAGGGGACGACAGAGTGAAGGCTCGACCGCGGAAACCGCCCGAAAAAGACAGGAGAGACCGTGGACCACCGCCAGAACAATGGAAGTGTTAAGGCGCGGTGTCCCCTCGCCGTTGCCCAGCGACTTGTGCACTGCGCATTTGCCGTTTCAACTGCTGTGCTTGGCCAGAGTCACAAAGACAGTGTCCGTTGCACTGCTGTTGACGAACAACTTGGACAACTCAAGCAAAGGAAGTCCAGCTTTCTTAGCCCAGCTCCACCTCCCTACTCATGATCTCTTCTGGGCTAAGTTGAGGGTCCAGCTCCACCTCCCTCCTCTAAGATCTCTTGATCTTTCGATCTCGCCTGGAACCCTGATTTTGTCGTTGTCGGAGAAAACGGTAAACAGTAGCCGTGATCCAACGCTATGCATGTCGGCATGTTGCCTGTGTCTTGCAGGGTATTCACAGAGAGGAGGAGGGCTACAAACTGACCACGCCGTGTGTCCACTCCATGGACAGGCGCTTCGGCCAGACGGACAAGGGCAGTAGAGGGATCCGGACCATCTTCGCCAAGCACAGGTGTAACAACCTGTGCTACACGTGGCCCAAGCCCAGCGACCACCTGTCCGTGGACGCCGACAACCTGACGGCCAGCGACAACGACAGCACGGACGACGGAGGGTCCAGCTGTGACGACACGGAGGCGAAGAAAGTGAACTCCAGCGTTGAGTTTGGTGCGCAGTCCGAGGGACCCACCAGGGTATCCACCATGTGCAATGGCGACTTGGCTTCCTTGGCCAACGGCGTGACTGATTAAGGTGTGTGTGTGTGTGTGTGTGTGTGTGTGTGTGTGTGTGTGGTGTGTGTGGGGTGTGTGTGTGTGTGTGTGTGTGTGTGTGTGTGTGTGTGTGTGGTGCGTGGTGGAGAGAGAGAGAGAGAGAGAGAGTGTGTGTGTGTGTGTGTGGGGTGTGTGTGTGTGTGTGTGTGTGTGTGTGTGTGTGTGTGTGTGTGTGTGATGAGAGAGAGAGAGAGAGAGAGAGAGAGAGAGAGAGAAAGGAGAGAGAGAGAGAGAGAGAGAGAGAGAGAGAGAGAGAGAGAGAGAGAAAGAGAGAGAGACACACACAGACAGACAGAGAGAGAGACACAGACAGAGAGAGACAGACAGACAGACAGAGACAGAGAGAGGCAGAGTGGAGAACAATCAGAACTAAATTTGAGGAAACTTTGTCTTCTTCTATTTTTATTTATTTATTTATCATTTGTAGTTGTTTATCTTATTTGTTCCTTTAAATACTTCGCTTTTGTTTGACCTATCTCGTCTCTTGGGATCAGTCTCAAAAGTATATGTACGACTGTTACTGTGCCTGTTGCAACAGCAACAGAGAAGCCGCTCTTATTGATCTGGCTGTTCCAGTCTATTAAACCAGAGATTAAGTGAGGAAAGCCGAAAATCTGAACGGGTCTTTGGAGATTACATGGACTCGCCTCTCAGACTAGACAGTGACACCGGCGGTGTTGATAGACCGAGCTGCACGTGTGTTGCTAAGCTTCAGCTCGGCCCTAAAGCTGCTCCTGGGAACACAATGCTTTCTTTCACCACTTGCACAATGCTTTCTTTCACCACTTGCACAATGCTTTCTTTCACCACTTGCACAATGCTTTCTTTCACCTCTTGCAGCGGGGTGTTTTTCCAGAGATCAGTACCATGAAATGGCGACAGTATGAGAGGCGCTCAGCCTTGGAACCTTGATTCGTCTTGTGGGTGTCACAAAGGATTCCGGACTGCCAATCACCCGAGCAGCTTCAGCCAATCAGAAGGCCGCGTATAATGTCCAGCGTGAAAAGCCCGAAGAGTGGCCCAGCAGCTAAAGCATAGCAACAGAGGGAAAGACTGCTGCATAGTGATTTCCGAACAAACCCTCGTAACTAAGTAATGGCGCATGTTCAAGTTCGGCGTTGCTTCACGTCCACAGAGGCCGTAAGGACTGTTAGGGACGTGGAGCCCAGGACGGCCACCTCGACTTTCACACAGCTCCTGAACTCTGGTATCTCGCCTTCACCGAAGACGAGAGGTACGAGCTGCGATCAACTGAGGCACATTACGTTCACTGGAACGCTGGAATCGGACTCAGACCATCGTGCTGTTCCACCAGTCAGTGCTGACACTACGACTTGGTGGCCAGATGGAAAGCTTGTGCAACCGTAACTAATGGAGACGGCGCTTAGAGCCGGCTCAGCACGGAACCCTCTATGGCCGCAGTTTTGTTGTTGTTGTTTTTTTACTTCTGCTACATATGTCTTGCTTGCCACACAAGGATACTTTAAAAACATGTTTTTGAAAGAACTGATGGTCATTATTCGAAGAAGGAAATGGAGTAAAACAGCGATCTACGTACATCATTTTTCAGATTTTGTCTTTCTTTTTTTCTGAGCTCCCAATGTTTTACTTGGTTACATATGTGAAAATTCATCGCTAGCGTCAGCAGAAGAGGTTGTTTTGACTAAGTTATTTACTTTACAAACCACGTGGCCTCTGTTTCAAGTGTGGTGCTGTGTGTGCTGTGCGTTGTGTATTTTCTGACCAGGATGAGGACCACTTTGCGTGTATGATGGTTGCATGTCCGAAATGAGAGAAACAAAACCTTATTAGCGTGATCGCTTGAACGTTATTTGGCCTGGTGTTTTTTGGAGGCTGATTTATTGAATGACCGTAGAAAAGATGTTGTGCTTCGTTGTGGCCAAGCTGCTCTTGTGGTGTTGTTGGAGCGTGATGGCGGCTACAATGGCGTCTGGCTTCCCCATTTTGATCTGGAAAATATGTACGATCTGCAGAGCAAGTGATTTGGACAGACCTTGCGCGAAGCCATTCTGTGATATAGAATAATTTTGTTCCTTTCGATGCGATGTAAGCGGTTTACAGTGGATAGGACTACATGACTCAGTCCAGATCTTTTCAGAACGTGATGCCATTGAAGCGCTTGGAAAAGCCTCTTATGTATGTCCCCCACCGTGTCTGTGCAGAGCATTTCAACGCACGATTGCACTTTTTCAAAGTTTGTTTTTGGTTAATAGCGAAACCAGTAATGAAGCGATTGTAAGATCTTCGTTCATTTTGTTTATCTTTTATGGTGAATGTAGGCGAGTCTAACCTTTGCAGTGATCAGTCAGTCTTTGTTGCATTAGACCCTGCATACTCAGATTTTTAATTTGCGCTGATCTCGAACAGTGATCAGAGCTGCTATTATTGATCGTTATTTGACTGTTGCTCTCTGCTTCTTGTCGTTAAGATGTTCGTGTGTTTGTTTCGTTTTCGTTGGTGTAATGCTGTCTGAAATTAACTGACAGTTGGGAGAGAATCTCAGATGATTTCGTTTCGCTGTAACGTGCTTGTCCCCAAACTCCAGGCATTGGTTTACGACTTCTGTCCTCCTTAGAGAAGGGTGCCGGAAAGTGAGGCTTGGAGTGTGGCCGGACCCCTGACATGTCCTGAAGTCTGGCAAACTACACCCGCCCCTTAAGGAACATTTTTTAACTCTTTTGTGTAGTCACCTGCTTTTAGTCTATCCCTTCCGCGTTGACTGTCTTTTTGTCTCCCCCCCCCCCCCCCCTCCTCCCCCCCGCCCCCCCCCCCCCCTCTCCACCACGCTTTTTGTCTTCGTATTCTTCTTTTCTTTTTTCCTTTCTTTTGTTGTTGTTGTTCCTTCCCCCCCCCCCTTCTCTCTCTCTCTCTCTCTCTCTCTCTCTCTCTCTCTCTCTCTCTCTCTCTCTCTCTCTCTCTCTCTCTCTCTCTCTCTCTCTCTCTCTCTCTCTCTTTATCCTGTGATACAGTGTAAATAGTCGAATGCCAAAGTTTCTTTCTCCTCTGCTGAGTCTGCTGAGAGTCTCAGTTTTTAGCCAGGAACAGACCAGAATACAGCTTTGCCTGCTTATGCCTCTGTATGCATCTCGTCATGACGTGACTGTGCAGTCGATTGACGGGACGTTCAGATCCACAAACGTCCCGTTTTGCTTTGCCTATTCTGTACAACAATACAATGCAACAATGATCTTTTTTTCTTTTTTTTTTTAAATTTTTTCAATTTTATTTTTTATCCCCGACGGAAATTCAACTGTGACAGGCAGTCTGCGTTTCTAATATCTGCCTTCTCGGTTCATTCAACTGCACCCCTACCACCCACCCGCCACCCCTGGAAATGCACTGCAAACATAGTTTGAAATGACGTGTAGAATGACTATGAATCACGAACTTGTTAGTTGAGAAAGTTTGTGCTCCGCCCTAACATGACTTGCACGGTTGGCTGGATATTCCCAAGGGGAAAAAAAAAACCACATCTGTCTGCGACCCGGAAGTATGTGCAGGTTACTTTCCACGAACAAAACGGGATCTTCCTTCACAGCACATTCCAAGCAGCCCCTACCATCCTGCCGTTCCTTAAATGTGTGATTTAAAATAGTGTTCGCTCGTCCTAAGGTGACCCGTGCGATTGGTTGATAGGACGTCAGAATCCAAGAATTAACTCACTGACGTGCCATTCTTCGCGTTAAAAAAAAAACATAATAAAAAATATAAAAAAAGGGGGGGGGGGGGGGGGGGGGGGGGGGGCCCATAGGTCCTTGTTTGGAGTGTCAAATAGCGGACTGGAGTGAGGCAATACATTGATTCTCAGCAGACTTGCCTTACTTACCGCTGGAATAGCTGTTTCCTCGGCATCAACGAAACATTTTCTCAGAGTTTAGTTTTGGACAGTCGACTTGAGGATGTGTGTGTGTGTGTGTGTGTGTGTGTGTGTGTGTGTGTGTGTGTGCGTGTGGTGGTGTGTGTGTGTGTGTGTGTGTGTGTGCGTGTGTGTGTGTGTGTGTGTGTGTGTGTGTGTTATATTGTTTTTCTGTTTATTTCACCAAATGCTAATGTATGCGTCACGTTCGGGTCTCTTGCCGTTTTTGTGTGTTTTAAAATATTGTGACCTGTTCAGACCGCTGTGTTGGCAAACCCGGGGTCTTGTAATAAATTATGCACAATGTTACGTACCTGTGGTCGTCATATCATTGTAACAATCACCCTATGTTTTACAAATTCATGACGAGCATTCCAAATATTGTGACGTGTGCGTGCCGTTTATCTTTTGGATCAATATTAAAATAATTATGTGTACGTTGTGTACGTTCGTGTATTGGTGTGTGTGTGTGTGTGTGTGTGTGTGTGTGTGTGTGTGTGTGTGTGTGTGTGTGTGTGTGAGAGAGAGAGAGAGAGAGAGAGGTAAATAAAAGCCAATGTTTGCACTGCATTGTATATAATCTATTCAGCCTGAACTATGTGTGCATTTACAAACTAGGTGTATCAGTGTTGACGATCTTTGTGCTTGGTCCAACACTTCGTAATAACATGTGTTTCTAACACGCAGTAAATGCCCTCAGGTTTCACCCGACTATGGTAGCGTCTCCATCTTCACTGACATCGACGGCACGGTAACTGTTTATTGCCGGACAAACTGTTTCCTCTCCACTTGTTTCAGTTTTGTGCCATACACTCAGTGAACTGTGAAATTAAGCAAGTAAACATGGTGAACTGTGAAAGCTACTGTATTAGTATTTATAGGAGTGTTGACAGAATTCGCCCACAGAAATGGTCACATGAGCTTCTGTGTCTTTATTTATTTTTAAGAAAGAATGATGTGTGTGTGTGTGTGTGTGTGTGTGTGTGTGTGTGTGTGTGTGTGTGTGTGTGTGTGTGTGTGTGTGTGTGTATGTGTACGCTGTCGGAAATTACCTAATGAATAGAAGGTTCAGTGATAACAAGGAATAGCAGCTTCAATCAAATGGAACACATTACAGTCGTGTGAACGCTGGAATCAAACTTTAAATCATCATGCACTCCACCTGATTGGGTCAACTGAGTACAGAATCAGGCGGTCAGACCAGAAGCTTGTGTGATCGTAACTGTGGGAGGCAGGGTTTAGTGATTGAATGACCTGTGAACGTTGTGCATAACTGTGTTGATGTTGTGAGCGTATCTTGCCACTTCATTTTGGGAACTGGCATCTTTTTGGTATTAGATCGAAAGAAAAGAAAAATCTTTCTTTGTTTTTGTTTGTTAAAGATATTTTCTTTTTATTACTAAGGGAAATAATCCCACCACAGACCAAGTTGCAGCATTGTGCCTGGCAGGTGGGCGTGCAGAAATATCCAACGAGAGCGAGCGCTGAGAGGTCGTCAGAGGAGTAATAAAAACGATGGCACACAAAAAGATGAGATCAGCGACATGCATCAATTGCACATTACGGTCCTCGAGGTGCATGCCAAATCTGCAGGGTATGGCCCCTGACAAATTCTTATTCGCAACCACGTTTATGCACCAGTCAAAGGTGTAATTATACAGATAAAAATCACGCGAGGAAACAGTTTGGTTTCAACGCCTTGGAAGTTCTGCTCCGGAAGGATGCTTCCTCTCTCTCACAGAATGAATGCTACTCTCCGATCGACAGGACAGCCAGAAAACTGGCCTCGTGTGACAGTTCCGAATGCACTGAGGTCGCAATACGACCGCTATCATTTCGTATTTTGAAATGTTTAATAATATTTTTTTTCGTTCCATTATCTGTTTGCTTTAGATTGGTTTTTCTGCGTCTCTCCTTGCCACAAGAAAACTGAGTGTTATTCTTCGATCTGCAGCCAGAAAACTGAACTGGTATGACAGTTCTGAATGCGCGGTGGCCGCAATATGACCGCCATCGTTTCGTATTTTAAAATCTGTAGTTTAAAAAAAAGTAAGTTGTTTTTTTGGTGTGTTTTTTTGTTCCATTATCTGTTTACTTTAGATTGATTTTTGCTGCGTCTCTTCTTGCCACAAGAAAACTGCGCTTTGAGCGCGGCTTGCACACGGCGTGACCGCTTTGCTAGTTTACGCTCCGTACAAACTCCAAGCATCGGTTTACGACATCCCTCCTTCTGGAACACTGGTGCCGGAGTGTGCATTCACAGTCGTTATCAAAATTGCCATTGCTTGCCTTGGAACGTTTATATTATTCCTGGGTTTTGTTCCTTCGTCAGACTTTAGCAAAAAATAATCGCTTGTATATTTTGATTAAGATTTTTTTTCTTTTTTCTTTTTTTCTTTTTTTCTTTCTTTTTTGTTTGTTTGTAAAAGCTGTTACCATGAACTGGCTCATTGTAGGATTGAAATGCTGGTGGCTAAGGTGCATCTGCTGAACTGGGCCAACTCCCCCCCCCCACCCCACCCCCACCCCCATATGTCAGTAGTTGGTTACAAGACAGCCTGCAAGGAAAATAAATCAACTGCAGTTAATAGATGTGAATATGTCTGCAGGCCATATGCAGGTCTGGCCATAGCCACACTCCAAGCCTCGCTTTCCCGCGGCACCCGTCCTTCAAACTCTGCCATAACTGGTTACGATGTTGAAGGGGCACTACTTATCTTTGCGCATCTATCTACCGAAATCGCCCCCAAAGTCTCACGTTGTCAGCTCCCTTCGTTGAGGTTTGTGAACAGTCTGGGTTCTAAGACTGGAATCAACGTGGCTTCGGGCGCGCACGTAAACACCGGGTGCGTTGGCCCCAGGTTCTAAAAACAAAGTTCCGTTATGACTGGCGCATCGATTTTGGCATTAGTTGTGCTGGCGTAAGCATTGTGCGCAGCTATAAAGGAAAGGTTGAGTTGTTGTGAGCCGGTTTGGCCTAGCGGTAAGGCGTTAGGCTGGTAAGCGGAAGGACCTCGGTTCGACTACCGCTTCGGCTCTCCTTTCTCTTCAAAAAGGTTGTGGTTTGTGGACACTGTCCTGTGACTTTATCCATCACTTCCTACTGAAACATTAAAATGGCTCTCATCGCTGCCCATCTTAATGCAGGAATCATTCTGGTGGTGACAGTGTAGCAATAGGTATATTATCTCCCTCTTCCCCCATCTCCATACCCCCTTCTCCCCCTTCTCCCCGTCCCTAATAAGCCTTATTGTTTCTGTGGACGTTAAGCACCATGTTTACTTACTAACTTGAGTTGTCTGTTACTAGTACAAACTTACTACCACTCGGAGCCAAAATAAAAGCAAACAAACAAAATGTCAGTAAGCTGAGAGTTTCCAGTTTGGCAACGTTGGGAAAACTTCTGAGGGACGGCGTGGGGAGGAGGAGGGAAGCACATATGGGCTTTTCCGAGGGCATAGATGCCATCTGGAACTGAACTGAGAGTTCCCAGAGACCTGTATACCTGTATCGTGTAACCATTTATGGCAGTGGTTGGAGGACGGATATCGTAAACCGATGTTTGGACTTTAGGCCATAGCATGTCTGTCGTCGAAGACCGCCTTTCTTGGGGGACCAGTTTCTCATGGGAGCATTTCCAGCAAAGATTATAAATACAACTTACAAGCAAAGATTATAAATATTTATAATCTTTGTTTCCAGTTAGACCAATAAATTGTACTATTTTAAAGAATGAAATCCGCGCGTTGAGGTATGACTATTCGACTGCATAGTCACAGTCAGTCCCGGCTGTTGACTTCAGTTTAAAACAGCCATTGTTGTTGTACACACGTCTTTCATAATGATTGGGAAACAAAAACAGACTGTTTCTTGAGTGTTCTTTTTGTCGGAAACAAACTGTTTCAATGTCTCCCGTGTGTTTTTTGTGAGCGTAATTCGTACTGCATTACCCTATGTAGTTCTGACATTTTCTAAATAAACTGGTCAATATCATTGCTGCTTCTGCTTTGCGCTGTGTACTTTACTCTCTCACTGTATCTCAGTGTCTCTCTGTGTCTCTGTCTGTCTGTCTCTGTCTGTCTGTCTGTCTGTCTGTCTGTCTGTCTGTCTGTCTGTCTGTCTGTCTGTCTGTCTGTCTTCTCTCCTCTCTCTCTCTCTCTCTCTCTCTCTCTCTCTCTCTCTCTCTCTCTCTCTCTCTCCCCCACCCCGCTCTCCCTCCCCCACCCCCACCGTTTTCCATTACCCCCCACCTCCCCCTTTCTGTCCTCTTTTTTCCCTTTTCCTCTTTTTCTTAGCCCTAAAACGCTATTTTGGAAGTGAATCCAGCATCGGACTCTGCGAATAACGACATACACAATTAAACTGACAACAAAAATATTCCGCTAAACTGATTGAAACTGAGGCGATAGGCCGATACAAATTCCTCAGTCGAAATCTCAGACGTGAGCTAGTTTTCAGACGATCCCAATAAGAACGTAATGCAGCAAAGTGAGTCAGACATGACGCAATGCTGTCGAACAGCTTTGCTTCAGTTGCTTTGGGAAGGGGTGGGTGGGTAGGAGCTGTTTGTACTTTTTGGTATGAGTGTCCTTTGGTAGTTTTAGCTTGCGAGAGCTTACATGTATGCACTGTGTGTATCTGGCGCTGTGAACACGCAAGGTTTTGTGTGGAAGTTTTTTATGCGCTAGATATAAATTTTCATTCATTCAGTTCAGTGCCCCCTTAAACTTTATTCTGAAGTCCTCCAAGTTAGTATCAGTGTTTGCACAGGGAGGATCTTTTTGTCACGGCGGGATGGGGAGCCCGGGGGGGGGGGGGGGGGGGGGTCTTCTCCGTTCAAAAGCAACCAGCAAGCCAGAAAAGCAACCAGTAAGCCACAGCCGGAACAAGCAATTAAACATGACCTGGCAGTGACTTCTTTGGGTGTGAAGGTCTCCTACCCAGGTGGACAACATTTCTAGCCCACAGCTAACAGCGTTTTATAAACTCGATTATCTCCGCATTCTAAACCGGAATGAAGACGTGGAAGGAAAACAAAGAGAAGGAAAACAGTCGCCGGGTAGTGGCATGAAGGGTAATTAACTTTTAGAGCTGACCCGGGGCTTTCACTCGGGCATGCATGAGCGGTCATTCTCACTCACCGGCCCTGCGATGTTTATCACTACTGGCAGCTGCTCGAAGACCTTGTGAGCCGGTTTGGCCTAGCGGTAAGGCGTTAGGCTGGTACTGAAACAGAAGGACCTCAGTTCGACCGAATCTGCTTCGGCTCTCCTTTGTCTTCAAAAGTTGTGGTCTGTGGACGCTGTCTTGTGACTTTGTCCCTCACAATTACGAAACATTAAAATGGCTCTCATCGCTGCCCATCTTAATGCAGAAGACACTGTTTTGCAACTTTGTCCATCACTTCCTACTGAAACATTAAAATGGCTCTCATCGCTGCCCATCTTAATGCAGGAATCATTCTGATGGTGACAGTGTAGCGATGGGTATATAGTCTCCCTCTCCCCCCACCTCCATACCTCCTTCCGGCCCCCCCCCCCCCCCCCCTTCTCCCCGTCCCTAATAAGCCTCATGGTTTCTGTGGACGTTGAGCACCATGTTTACTTACTTTCGAAGACCTGCAGCTGCGGCGTGGCTGTCATCAGCTAGCTCCCGACTCGCGAGCCACCTGCGTCCTTGGTCTTGTTGCTTAGTTCTTCAGTCTGTTTAGCTCTCGAGGTCAATGCCCAAGTCGGCCAACGGCCGGGTTTAAGACAGTGAGAGCTGTTGGTCACACTACAGAGGCAACAATTAACTGACACCAGTCAGACGATGTTTTATTTGATATCTGTTTTCAACATGGTGATATTACACACACACACACACACACACACACACACACACACACACACACACACACACACACACACACACACACACACACACACACACACACACACACCCATACACACTGACACACGCACACATCGTCACACTCACACATCGTCACACTCACACATCGTCACACTCACACGCTACACACCGGCACACACCAGTACGTGCACGCACGCGCACGCACACGCACGCACGCACACGCACTCACTGTGACACGCCGCAAAACACACACACACACACACACATACACACACACACACACGGCACCGCACACACACAACCAACTACTACACCGCAGTACTCACTAATGCAGCTAGTCAGTGTAGCGACGAAAGATAACGCCCCATACTCTCCTTCCAGGCGTGTTCTCATTTTGCAAGACCTTCCGATTATTTTCTACAATTCTTGTGCCGTTCACACGAGCCTGTTAACGACTCTGTTGCTGTCGTCGTCTCCGGTCCAAGTTTTTGATAGCTGTGACGTCAGCGGGAGGCCTTGGATTGTCGTCTGTTTCTGATGCCACCCACGGAGGCGGTAATTGCCTCGTCTTCTGTTTTTTCTTCTCTTTTTCTTTTTCGCAGCTGCCTTGGATGGTACCGGGAGATTTCTGGTGAGAGGTTCGCTAAATAATCACTTTTTTTTATGAGAATGCCCATGGCGAGTCTTAAGGGAGTGCCATAGAGGCAGTAATAATGTCACATTCAGCGTACTGAGCGAGTGAGAAACTGCCCTGGAGTCACAAACAAGACAATAAATTTTGAATTGTGATTTTTTTCGGTAAATCGGACAACACGAATTAAGAAATATTATGAATCAATAGCAACATGGGATGGGGGTGGGTGGGGGTGGGGGGAGGAGAGTAATAACGTATTAAAGCACGCTTTGTGTGTGTGTGTGTGTGTGTGTGTGTGTGTGTGTGTGTGTGTGTGTGTGTGTGTGTGTGTAAGGAGTCCACTATCCAGTTAAATGCAGAAATTAATCTCCCGTCTGCTGAGAACCCCGCAGCAAGCATGCCAAGTGCAGGTCAGATGTCAGATATAGCTCTAGCTCTCTACCGCAGGCCTATTCATGCTTAACCTACTGCCAGGACATGGTTCTAACATGTAATTTGAGTCTTTGCGGTTCATTCAACTTCGTTTTCTCCAGTGCTATTTAAACATAAGGTGGTACATGTTCTGAGCTCTGAGATGGACCTGGCCACTGAAAATCACTGAACCCACTGTATATATATTATACTGAACCAGTCAGTTACGACTTGATATTTGTGTTTCGCCCTGGTTTATGGCCGCCGCGTTTAACATTAGTACACTAGTACATTATCAAGAATTGATCGGTCTGTCTGGGTCTGGGATGACAGTTGCGTTTTGTCTTCACCGACCAAAGCCGAGATGGAAAAGGACTTGTACTGTAGTTGCTGCTTCAAAACCGGAAATTGTCTGTCTGTCTCTCTCTGTGTCCGTCTCTGTCTCTCCGACTCTGTTCCTGTCTCTCTCTCTGTGTCTCTCTCTTCTCTCTCTCTCTCCGCCACATCCCTAGTCAGACCCGATTTTTTAATCAGCGTATGTGTCTTCTTGGCGTCCTGTTGGGTTGCGAGCATGATTGGTGTACGGACGACCTCTATGGAATGGCTGCTGGCATCGCTTTATTGATTTCCAATCAGCGGTAGCAGCTTCCGTCAGGTGCCATGGGGAAATTTCGCTGTCTCACTCTTTTCAGCTCCTTCCTGCCAGCGTGTGGGGTCACCACTGAGATATATAGCAGCGACTCGTCGAAAGTGTTTTGGCCTGATTAAATCACAAGCTCTGGGGAGTGAGAAACTGAAAAGTTGGCTTCGATTATTTGACAGTGAAAGAGAGGGAAAGGGAGCGGGAAAGGGGGGGGGGGGGGGGGGGGGGGGGGGGGGGGGGGGGGCTCCCTGTCAGACTGAAGAGAGATAGAGACGCCAGAGAGACAGCGAGAATTATGTCACTGCATGCCCAGTGCCGAGAGGGAGGATATAAACAACGAGTACCTGTTAAATACTGTCAGAGTTCAGGATTGTGTGAAAGTCGAGGTGGCCGTTGTCCTGGGCTCCCGTCCCTAATAAGCCTACGGTTTCTGTGGACGTAAAGCAACACTCATTCAACTTAAATACTGAGTCAGAGCTCAGGAGCTGTGTGAAAGTCAGTTAAGGTGGCCGTCCTGGGCTCCCCATCCCAAATAAGCTTTATGGTTTCTGTGGACGTAAAGCAACATTGAACTCGAAGAAAAATACTGAGTTCAGAGCGTGAAAGTCGAGGTAGCCGTCCTGGGCTCACTCCCTTTTACTGAAGGGAGCATATATATATATTATATACATCCCGTGTGACCAGTTGCTGTAAAATGTATTGTGCTTTTTTGTTCCCATTTGATTGGACCGGCATTTTACAGCTCCGCGGTCGTTGTGCGTGATCAACGTTTCGAGGACGTATCTTCGGATTCGTCTTTAATTGTCTGAAGTGACTGAAAGACCTTAACTAAAAAAGGAAGAAGAAGGAAGTCAACATTTTGGGAAAGTTATAGTCAGTTTTGTTTGTTCCGTTTTGAATCTGTTTCAGTTATTTTGATTTAAATTGTTTTTTAATTGGCAATGAAGTAGTCGTAACATCTGTGTAAGCTACAGAAACAATATTTCACATTTATTGTGTTATAGATGATGATGAAGTGATGCTTAATGTCCTCAGATGTCGGCTGACATATTAGGGACAAGCTGAGACCAATGCCGAAGCATGGTTCAATAAATCTTTACGTCCACGGAAGCCAGAAGGCTCGTTAGGACGGACAGCCCAGGACAGCCACCTCGATTCTCACATAGCTCCTGAACTATGTTGTGTTATAGAATGTGTTTCGTCCTAATATAACCGTCATGGGTGACCGGGCGTCAACTACTATTTCCATTCCATTCAGTTCGTCCTGGGGTGACCCGGTGCAGTTCAGTGACGGGATGTCAAAAGCATAATTGCCGTCAGTCTGTGTTTGAGTCTCTGCTGCCCGTAAACCGGTTTGTGCTGATCGCGAAGACTTGGCAACTGCCAATGCCGAACACTGCGTTTTCCTAGGTAGGCCTACTGTGGTGCGTGTTGATCCGTCAGGTTTATTGAAACAGACGGAGAACAGTTCCCTGTGCGGCTGTGCTCAGCTGTGCAGCGGAGGCGGGAAACTGTCTTTTGCTAGTCCCCATTTTGGGTGCTCCGACAGGTAGAGATAAAAAATAAAATAAAATAAATGTAATCTACATTATAGTGTGCCACTATACCTTCCCGGAGACAACCCGCGTTAAACGAGTCTAACAACAACTACATGCAGAATTGTGTTCTGTAAGCCGGCGTTCCTTTAGGCGTTCCCAATGCTTTGCTATCATGTAGTACTGAAACGTTTTGTGCTATTGTCTTTTTTAACAAATTGTTCCCCTAAAGTATGCTGTTTGTCTCTGTGGAATTCATCCAAATTTATCATTTTGTTCCACTTTCGGACACCATATATACAGCCCCTCCTTTTCTTGAGAAGATTCAGAGCTCAGGAACCGAACGACTCAGGAAGACGGGTGGACGTCCGCCTGGGCTCCCCGTCCTGAATACCCTAACAGTCCGTACGGTCTCTGTGGACGTAAAGCAACACTGAACGACCGACTGAGAAGATTTTCCCTCTACTGATCACATTGACTACAATACGTGGCACGTGGCAGTAAGCGATCGAAATAACTACTTGTATGTAGCTACGTCAAATATTGGGCTAGCCGGTAATATGACGACAACACCGCTACGTCGCCACGTAGCCTACGTGGCGCCAAATACACCATAGTGTAGCGTCTCTGGTAGAGACGATTTGCAACACTTTAATACCATAAAAAGAAAATTGGGAACTATAGCCGAGCGTCTGAACCACTCTGCTGCTTGTCTCATCCGGTCGATTACCTTCTTTCTATAAATGATCATTTCCTGTTTATTCATGCTCCTAACCTTCACCCTGTCTGCTGCCGGTGTCCTTGCCCTTGCATGGTGCATGCTCGTTTGTCACCTACGATATTTCAAACGATGATCCTGGCAGAGTCGCGCTTATAGTTGTTGCAGGCTGTTCGTGTTCTTCCGTTTTGTCATAGGCCCACCTTTTCACACAGTGTTAATTATCCGGTCAAGACAGAAAACCAATCAACCGTGTACATGTGCGTGCGCAAGCGCCTGTATGTGTGTGTCAGTGTGTGTGTGTGTGTGTGTGTGTGTGTGTGTGTGTGAGCGAGAGGAGGGACAGCGAGTGATAGAGAAAAAGTTCATCATCAAAATTTCTGTCAGTAAGTAAAGCGCCCTGATGTTGATTTAATGTATGAAAAATTATCCTCGTATATTTTGGACACATTTTTTTGTAACTGTCTGTATATATATATATATATATATATATATATATATATATATATATATCTAAAAAAATTAATGTAACCATCATGTGAAAAAAATATTGATTTGAAGAAACTACCTGAATATGTTGATTGTTTGTTGTGCACACTCTGAGACACACAGAGACAGAGACAAAAATATTTCTAAATGGTAAACGGACGGAATTGTTTAATTGAACACAAAAAGAATCACAATCCCCAGCCATCACATGTCAGGATGATGGAGAAAACAAAAAGCAAGTACGTACATGTGAAGTGTCACATGTTCAGTTACAAACAGTTGGCAGTCATACATACCAATCTTTTCATGATACTGATGACAAAATGGGAGTGGTTACTAAAAGTTCTCACATGCATATTCATACCGGATGTCACAGAAAAACAGGATCATATGTTTATATGTGTGTAAAATCATTGCTATTGCCCATTCAAAAGACAGTAAATTTTGTTGTCTTTGCTGAACTATGGGTAAAGCAAACATGCTTTCTCCAAGAATCAAATGCACAATACCATTACCATCACCTCATGCACTCCTGTTGATTTTAATATATACATTTTCAGACAGTTATTGAACATTATGCATTCCAGAATGCTTGGCACCAATCAGTGTTGAGTTCTCATCCATGAAAATTGATTTCTGATTATGATTCTTACACCTTTTTATGCACTCAAATCTGTAATTATTTCTGAACAAATGAAACTAACAACCAATTCTGACACCATGCCATTTTCCAGATTTGTTTATGTGTAAAAGCATATAATTGTTGTGCATCAGTATCATAGTTCAGGAGCTGCGTGAGAGTCGAAGTAGCTGTTCTGGGCTGTCCGTCGTAACGAACCTTATGGTTTCTGTGGACGTAAAGCAATACTGAACCATGCTCACGCATTGGTCTCTGCTTGTTCCTAATCTGTCAATTGACATCTGAGGACATTAAGCAACACTTGAAGGAAGAAGGAATGCATGAGTACCAGTAGTCATCTATAATCGATGAAGCTGGCACATCCCAGTCATTGCATTGCAACATGTGACATTATAATACGGAAAGGTCCATAATGTGTTGACAGTTATTCACTAAAAACTTCATTATTCCTAAGGAAGTGGCAGAATAACAGCCAATACACATACTGACTTCATGCAGCTTTTTGTGATTTTCAAAGCACTACAGTACCAGAAGTGATTAACTGACAGACTATTCTGTCACTAAACAGGAACACTGGAACTGTTTCAAAGGCAATGTTGGGGAAACTTCTGAGAGAGAGGGTGGAGTGCATATGGGCTTTTCTGAGTGCATAGATTTCATCTTGAACTGAACTGAACTGAACAGGAATGATATGTATGCGCTATTGAACTCAGGCGTCTCCACACAAAGAATGGGATATGAACAAGCTTGTGCTATCGCTTCTCTTTGCATACCTAAATACAAATATTGCAATGTTGCTAACCATCGGATTACGGCAATTCCAATCTGGCCTCAGGAGTTTGATCCCACTATTTTACACATTTACTGTGGTTGGAAATCTGGCATGGGGAATCAAATCAGAATCCACCAATTTTTATCTGAATCCACCAGTTTTTCCTGTGGTGTCACAGTTGTGAGTATAGTCAAGTGAATGACAATAGCTCTCTGCCCTTGGGATAGTAACAGTGGTTAGCAAGGAACCTGAATCAGTAAGTGTACTTGTAAATTATACCCAAATCACAACAACAGTTGTCCAATGATAAGGCAAAAAGTCACCCCTGACTCTCTCAATATACAGGTATGCACATACACACACAGACACACATCAACTTTGTGTAGTACAACATGAACAGTACTGGTCAACAAGACAAATTCAACTTTTATAGGGAATCTTGTACACTTGATCAGGTATGTGAACTTTGACAACGCTACAATAAATACCCATCAAATTGTTCAAATTTGGAAGATTTTTTAGCAATTTCTTTCAGGAAAGAAAACAATATCCTTACACTCCTATTTTTTATGTGCTGGCCAAATTTTTCTCTCTCTTTGTCTGTCTGCACCATCCCACCACCCAATTCCCCTGTCCACCCCAACAATAAATGACTCGTTTTTTTCTACACTTTGAACTAAATACTTTCATTTGTTAATTGCTCGAATAAGTGAATGAATGTAAAAGCAAGCATGCAAAATAAAAAGCCTATGCATTCACATTTTTATCCATCAAAATTTGCCAGATTTGTCTTTGGTCTCCCCCCATCCCCACCCCACCCCCATCACCCTATGTAAATGAAAACAACAGTTTAGTGATCAAAATAATGAGAAAATGTTTTTCCAAAGTAGAATCAAAAGTAACCACCTCATGCTGCTCCATAACGACAGGGTGATGCTGTAACTGTTCTACCCACCATGCTTTTCACTTCGTGATGACAGTCATCACTGGAAATATCGGCGCCAATGCAACTACTGTAAAACATCTGCACTGGCTGTGTTGCATGCACACTTCCTGGTACAACAAGAGCTCAGAGGCACAGTGACCACAAAACTGCCTGCAGATTCACTGCCCGAATGCAATCTGTGTGTAGGAGCTTTTTAACAGGATGGTGCACCCTGTGCATGAAGACCTTTGTGAAAATTGTCCATCACCTCAGGGTGACTGACCATAACCGAAAGCTCTCTGCTGAACTGCAAGTAGGTGAAGGGGTCTTCCAAGTGCATCCACCACAGTAAACATTAATGGCTACCACTGACTACACCTTTTCATTCTTCTTCATACCTCTGTGAAGATGGTCGTCAGTTTTCAGCGGCATCAGAGTTTGGGTGTCTTAATCCTTCTCCATACCAATATCAGCACAACCAAATGCTTCCCTGTGAGGTTTGAGTTGCATCAAGGTTTGGTGACGTCTTTCATATGTTAACCTACTGAACACGAACACTGTTTGTGTTCTTTTCAGTGGCATCGTACTTGGGTGATGTTCACTGTGTCATTATTGGAAATCAACCAAAAGCTACTCTGAGTTTTCAGTAGCATCTAGACTTTGTGATGCTCAAGTCATAATGATGCAAACGCAACCAAAAGCTTAATTTCACTGACAGTTTTCAGTAGCTTTAGGATGTGGTGGTAATTCTCATGTCATAATAATGTGAACACAACAAAAAGTTTAACTGACAGTTTTCAGTAGCTTCAGGTTTTTTTTATCATAATGACCTGAACTCAGCACCAAAAGCTTCACTGAGAGTTTTCAGCAGCATCAGGGTTTGGTGATGTTCATCATGTCAGAGAGGACAGTCTTGCGGTGACGTTTCTCCAGATCTTTCAGGAATGGCAGCTGTTCAGCCACATGGAACCCTCTGATTGGCTCCTCCTGTGCCAACAAAACAGCCATCCTGTTATTACATGGTGCAGCTTTAGGGCAGAAAAAGGAACAACACACGATGTGGAACAGAGGAAGGAAGGAAATACACAGGCCTGCTGTTGTATGTTGTTGAACAAACAAAGGTTATAGCCTACTGTCCCTTCGAAACACACTGATGGGTTTCATCACTGATCAGTTCATATCTTCATCTATAATGAAAAATGTGGAAAGCTACAGTCTGAGTATCTGTGCTGATTCTGCATATTTTATCAGAGTGTATGCTGGGGTTGCACATACCCATAACTGAAGCAGACCCACCAATCCCCATTGTTGACAAAACAGATATTCTGTGCAAGCCGGACAAAGACGATAAACCAAATACTACAGTGTGCTCACTGCAACAATCACAAACTGACCTTCAAGAACACAACAAGGTCCTGCGTCTGGTGGTGCTGCACAATCAGCGGCCTCAGATGCTTCAACACAGCGACACAAATGTAGACCTGGTAGTCTACACCCATCATCATCACCAGACTGAGGTAATGCACAATGTCCGTCCAGTCAAGGTAGTTCCAGAAGCATTGCTTCAGCCAGTGAACACATATCTGAACACACACACACAAAAACAAGGTGTTACACAATGGCCTTCCAGTCCACATAGTTCTACAAGTGCTGATTCAACCAGCGGACATGGATCTGAAGCCAGCAATAAACTACACGTCAGGAATGTTTGCAAGTAACAAATCCTATTTTGCAGAAAAACAACAGGAGTCCAGCTGTATGCAAGTATCTGCCTGGCCCCCCAATCCCCAACCCCACCTCCTTGGTTTAAAAAAAAATGAAACACATAATTTGGTGCAATCTGGAGATGAAATGGGCGTAGTCTCGTAAGTCTTCTGAACATAAGATACACAGATATTTTGTGCCAGAAACATTCCCAAAAGCCCATCTACACAATGTCTACATGTTGCCAACAGTTCACTTGTTTGTCACACAAGGGTTTGCTCACAGTTCCTGCTTCCCTTACATCATCTCCACGACATCAAATTGCTCCAAATGGCCTATTTCTTTTCTTCCCTTTTCCAACTCAATGCTGCTGCTTTTCTCTGCAGAATCCAAGGGATTTCATGGAGATCAGAATTTAAACATCATGAAAATCAACAAAATTATGGGAAATTAACATCAACGACAGTGCAAAATGTCCATCCAGTCCAGACAGTTCCAGAATCATTACATTTGTCAATGAGCACAGCCTGATTTAACTGATTGTGTCAAGAAACTACAGGCTGGTAAAACCTATTATTTGTCTGTGTAGTAAAACCGTAGGCCAGAATTCTGTAACCTTTTCACAGCCAATGATTTTGGGTGCCCGCACAAACCTTACAAAGTGAAGACTCTAGCTTCAAGTTATTCAAAAGCCCATTGCTTTCAGACTAGCTTTTCCCCCTTCTTGTTGTGCTTTCAAAATAATCTAACACCAGTATGTTGCTAACGGCAGTTGAAGTCAGCAAAGAAGATAATCAGTCACCCACAAAGAACTGATTAATTGGTCATCCACCAATGTCAACAATTAAGTGCCAGTTTATACACACAATGAATACAGTCTTCAAATATCGTTCCCCAAATCTGTGAAAATGTCTACCTCTTCCAAAATCTGTGAAAATGTCTACCCCTTCCAAAATGAGTGAGAATGTCTACCTCTTCCAAACTCTCTGAAAATGTCTACCTCCTCCAAAATCAGTGAAAATGTCTGTGTCTTCCAGAATCTGTGAAAATGCCTACCTCTTCCAAAATGAGTGAAAAAGTCTGACCTGTGCAGGAGTGTAGCCAGACATCTTGAAGGCGGACAGCGTGACAGGCTCCTCCGTTTGCAGGATCAACTCCACATTGTGGGCAGTGCTAGAGAAGAGAGGGTGGATCCCACTTGACAGCAGGGCGGCAGGAAGGTGCACCTGGAATATTGTAGGTATCACAACATACAATATTGCAGGTATCGCAATGTACAATTTTGTAAGGCTTGGGGAGAAAAAGATAGCAGGCTTTCTGAGAAATCACATAATGACTCAAAGTAATCACCACTGTGAACAAATACTAAGCATAAAAGCAATGTGATGCAGAAATTAATAACTTGTATTTCCCAAATTAATGTACTTTCTGAAATCAATAAACAGCTGCCTTTAGTACATTAAAATTACAACAGTCAAGTACTGACATGATTGCTAATGTATGTATACTGCATAAGATTGACTACATTACAAGTGGAAAAAAGAGAAGAACTTTTCCTTTTCAAGAAGAAAATGAACACTGTTAACAGTCATGTTATTTCATGGGTGGGACTGTACATGACTACATAATAATGAATACTTATTATTAGAGCGGGTTAGGCGCTCTAAGTATTCATTATTATTATTATTATTTTTATAATTCCAAAATGCATGAGTGCAACTAACAGAGGCATGCATGCGTGCTGGCCACAGGTAGGCAGAACAGCCCAGGCAGGAGAACCGATGCAGAAATGTCCATGCACGATCTAGGTTGCCATGGAAAACCAGGAACACTGTGGCCACCAGCCAGTCAAACCCAGGGTAATACCCATCCAAATATGCTGTGGTGATTAAGGAATGTATGAAATTGTGTTTCAAATTGGCATACACACTGTCATACAGAATATAATGCAAGTTATGCAGAATATAATGAGCTAAAGTGTAAATATTCACTTTTTTTTCTTTTTTTTCAAATGACCTGACAAAATCAGTGAGTACATTTTGCATTCTTTTAATATTTTTTGCAGTTAATGTACCTTGTTCACTTGCGACTTCATTTGCCACAGGTTTGGATACAGTGAAATGCAAAATAACAAGTACATGGAGCCCCATTGCACCCCCTTTCCCAACCCTGGACAAACTGAGACTTTTCTTTCTCGGCAGACGGGATGAGAACAAAGTTTTATCAATTTAACTAACACCTCTCAACATATGCATACGCATGTTCAGGAGTATTTCTCTACAACATGTAAGAGGACTATCAGGTTCCATCAGATGCTGTTTCTGTGTATGCAACAATCAGCAATCCAGTAGCTGCATCCTGTTTTCAAGCCTGCTGAGACACCATAACTTTTTCTTTTTTGGGGACATTTGTTAATACATCTTTGTTACATACATGAGGCACTGAAGGACATGTGGCATTGGTACATTCAACATTTCATAACTCTATAAACATGAAACGAATGAACATACTGGAAAATGAAAGTCAGTTACATGACACACCGTAACTTTGTTACACCCATAAAGAAGCTGGGGATCTAATTGCCTGTCACAATCAAAGTGTCACGGGAAATGAGCAAGCAAGTGGAAAAAACAAAACTTCTGAAAAGCCACAATTTCAGGATACAAAGTGAGGTCTTGGTGGACTTCTGCTGCTGCTTGAGGAAGATGGCTGTCTGCTTGATGAGATGAGTCAGGCTGTCTTTGGCATCGGTGGAAGAGTTGATCACTTTCAGGTGTTTGCCATACCTGAATATGAGCAAAACAACAACCTGCTACATTCTCGATTCATACATTATTCACCTATGAGAACAGTTAAATTTCAAAATTATCTGTGCACTCTAAAAGAATGAAAAAACAAAAAGGAAAACATGTAAATTTACAGGGATTTTTAGAAAAATATTAACTTTTTATCAGGGACAAAGATCACAAAAATGCACATGTTCTGCATTTGTTCCAAACAATACAGCGGAAGCCACTTTAAGACAAGCTGATTGCAAAAATCTCCCCCCCCCCCCCCAAGAGATGTGAAAATGTAGTACAAGCAGCTAGCATGGGTCTGACCCTGGTCAAGGCAGATTGGGGACTTTTTCAGTTTTTCAGTCAGCACCTGGGTACATTTGCCACTGCCTATCTAACCTTCATGGGAATAGCATACACTAGGATCACTGCGCTCATCAATGTTGTCCACCTTTTCACTGGAAAAGGCGTAACAGCTGTTGATGGTACATGAGTGCACACAAATGCCACACAAAAGTATCATAAGGCATAATGATCTGAATAATCATTGTGCTTGTTTCCAAATGAACATAAAGCTGTAAAGCATGGAGTAGGGTTATTTGAATCAGTTTTGACATCAGATTTTAATCTTTAAAGGAGTTCAGCTAAAGTGGGTTCATCCTGAGGCAATCCTATGCGGTTGACAGGATGTTAAAATCAAAGAACTAAACAACCAATCGCTAAAGTGGATTCCACAGTGGGATGATCCTAAGTTAGCACTGAACATTTCTGAGGGAAAGCCAACCTGATGGCAGTCTCGATTCCCAGTTCCTGAAGTGGAGACAACTTAAAGTGTCTCACCGCACTGTCAGTGCCTGAAACACAGAAAAGCAGGAAGTGAAAACTTTTTTTATTTTTTTATTTTTTTTATTTTTATAAAGCAAGGTCTTAGATACAAACATAACCTGTATCAATAGTTACCAGTCACATGTTGTTCAACATGGACTGAGTAAATGGCTGAAGGAGCTATCATTCTCAAAACACAAGTGTCATCCTGCAGGTAGAATAAATCACCCAGACAAACACACAACAACATCAAAGCATGGATTCGGCTTTAAAATGCTCGCATGATTTTGGGTCCAGTTCAAAACTTAGTTTCATTAGTGACTGATAATGGTTTTGGCTGCACAACCACAAAAGTCCCAGCATGACTGCTTCATGGTCCACCTCTTGATAGTGGGCACAAGAGCTGCGTGGTTGCCTCACTCAAGGAACAAGGCCACAGAGACCAAGGGGAACTGTTAGGCCAGCTGTGACACTTGACAGTGTTTTCTACAGATCAGCCCTGCTAACTGTCACTGCTGCAAGAGGATTTTAAATACAAAATACAATCACTAAAGAATTTTAAAACATAACGAGCATTGTAAGGATTTTATTCTGATCACTTCTGCCTATCCGGAAAAGGCCAGACCTCTTGGACAAAACATGTTTTGAGAAGGGTAGTTTTAGATTAGGAGTTGCAAAGTATGAAACAGCCTTTTATCTAAAAACAAGCAAACAAACAAACTGACACATCAGAGAATTGAACAACAAAGTAGAAATGGGACTAGTCAATCTTTGTGTCCAACAGTTACAGGACTTACCAGCCTCTCTTCAATGGATATCAAACAGTAAACAGAAAAACACAGAATCATTCAATTGCTATTTTGGGCACACTGAATGACAAACAATCATTTCATGAAGACACATAACAAGAAATGGGATTTAATTTTAACTGTTGTTATTTCTCAGATTATAAAATGGGACCAGTTAATCATAATTTCAGATATCAAACAAACAGTCAATCACCATTTCTGAGAGCTCAAACAAACAACATCACATATCACAATCACAGTGTACCTGAAAACTCAAGTTGAGGGAAGATGGCCTCTGACTGAATGTGTGTCAAAGCAGCGACCCCTTCCTCAAGTAACTGCTGCAAGACTGAAAAATTAATCACACAATAATGAACATTCTGAGTGTCTCATCTAGATGTAAACCCCCAAGCTCTACAAGGTAAAAGCTCTTTGGGCAATGGGCAGCACATAACTTGCAAATTGCTGCTTCACTATTTGCATTTACTGCATCATGCTAACAGTCAATACTATGACTGGCTTTTGTTTTGTTTTTTGTTTTTTATGAAGATGAATAGAACTTGCTTTTCCCAAGAGAATGAGTAGCAAACCAGAACCTGAAAAACCTTGGTATTTGTGCTGGTGTCAATGTGTTGTAACACAGCCCAAGCCAAGGCAGACAAATCAACACTAACAAAAGGGCACTGTCCAGGCATTAATCTCAGGAACAGACCTTGTATTGTTTCCCTCCACAAAACTGAGCACACCAGTTAGCGTGAGCCTTTTCAGTAGTTTTCTTCTTCTTTTTTCTTCTCAGGTCTCAGTTGTGTCTCAACTGCACCCAGTAATCTGACGCTGACTGTAGTCGCAACAACAGCAGCACTATCAACAGCAACAACCATCCAAAGCCCCACCAACCTGCCCCTTTGGTCTGGTCTGGTTTAGTCGTGAGCATCTTCACGAAGAGAACACGGCATTTGTCCATCCATGCTGATCCTCGCTTGTCGCCCTTGGTGGACAGGAATTTAGTCAGCTCTGTCTCTGTTATAAAAAAATAATAATTACAAAATTAAATTAAAAAAAGCATCAACAAGGGACTGCAATCACTAAAACAGCAGCTGCTTAAATACACAATATCCTCCCTTTGATCAGATCATCCTCTTGGCAATATACCTTTGTAGCACACAAGATGTTTGGACATACAACATACTGATAGATCATAAAATTTGAGAAGAAAAACTGAGAACAAACTGAGAGGTAAGTAAACTGACCAATTCAAATCTAAAATGACTTGCTCCAAGCAGATTATAGTTACACACACGTATGTGTGCATACAGAATGAGACATAAAATATATATATATAAAAACTGATTTTACTTTGACCCAAAAGCAAATAGCTTGTAAGACTTTAGATTAAAAACTATTACTGTTGGTGAATTGATGCAAGTTCCAATTCCTCCCCCATTCTGCACTTCATCCATTTCAAAAGTGAAATAAAAGTACATACAATTTTTTTTTTAATAAAAAAAAATCTGCAGCATCAGTGAAACTATTTTCCTAATGGTCTGGAGGTTGCAGATGCTCTGATAGGGCTTTCCACTCTAAAGAATTCTAACACTTAGTCACACACATGCACAATGGAATCCACATTTTGTAAATTCACATTGAAGCTATTTGGCATTATAAGTCACCCAAAAAACAAAATCTGATAAATTTATTTGTCAAGTGATTCCTCTTGATTTCTTGAAATCATGTCTTGAAAGGCTCTGATATGTTATACAAAATGAATTGTAATTAAAAAAAACAATTAAAATAAAGTGCAAGCACCTGCTGTGAGCCCAGAATGCATAACACAAAACAATAGGGTCGACAAAGGTGTACAGAATTAATATAACAATGAAACCCTACTAATTTCATAAACTAATACACTGTGATACTTCACTCAACCTCTTTCATTACTTCCAATACACACACACACATACACACACTACCACACACGTGCACACAGGTAAACCATACAGCAATCAATTCAGTGTACAGAGGGGGGAAAGATGGGTCTTGAGGGCAGATTTAAACGATGCTGTGGAAGAAGAGTGTTGGAGAGAATAGGGCACATTGGTCCATGGTGCTTGATGGAAAAAGGCGTGTTGACCAGAAGACCTGAGGTGAGCAGATGGAAGATGAAGAAGTCAAGCATATATAAAATATATGGTGTAGTATACTTCCAGTACTTACATTCTTAAAATTAATACAGTTGACACAGTTGTCACTAGAAATTTGTATCATAAATTATGTGTTTATTCACTTTTCATGTATACATCATATTTTTACACTGCAATCCAGTCTGCTTCACAAAGTCTAAAAACTGCCCAACTCGCCATCATAAAAAGAAAGTCACTGTTTCTTTAAATGGCCTCTGCATTTAGGAACAGAAATGTCTGATACAAACAAGACAGTGTGTCTGGGTTTCATGAAGTGGAAAGACAAACAGGAAAATGCACATAACACAAAGTGAAAGAGGAAAAACAGAGCATGGCTGTTATCACCATCATACAAATCATCTGAAAACGGATCACTCGCAAGAATGAAACAAACATATATATATATATATGCTGCATTATTGGCATGGGAGGGGTGGTGGGGTTGCTTTTGTACTTTTTGCTTGAAGTCAGTGGTAAGCAGCTATCTGTAAAGAAAATCAACACCAACATACACTGGCATTACCCAGACAGTGCACTGTGGTGGTCAGTGCTGGACAGTTGCCCATGTGAACTGTGAGAACACAAACTACCTTTACAAAATTTAAAAAAAAATCAAAACCAGCACCGTTTTCCTTTTATACTCTGCAAACAACTAAAACAGCATACGTTGCCAACCAGACTGAGTTGAAAACAAGAACAAAAACTGATGGACTTGCACACATTCAGCTGACTGTGATTTAAGGGTTGAAAGGAAGGGTGACAAACTGCGTGGTGTGTATGACAGGTGTGATGTATGTGGGGGCGCAAGGCAGTGCAGGGCAAAGCAAAGTTCACAGTTTGCTGGGTGGCAAAACCACACCTGAAGGGTGTTTTTAGTCTCATAAAACACATCACTGCACTGCGTGTAGATTTACCTGCTGCCGTTACTCGCATGGAACCTGGCAAAAGGTGTAATGTGATTGTGGCAGTCAGTCTTTCAAAAAGCATCGCTGATGTGCAGCTCAACAGAATCAGCTTAAAGGTTTACTTTACAGTGCATCAGTTACTTTGGATTCATTTTAATGCAGGTCATTTATAAAATGTAACTGCAAGAACTACATAAAAAATAAAAATAAAATAAATTACACTATATATAATGTATGTTTCTTGCTAACTGCTCTCAGTGTCAAAACAACAAAGCATCCATGTACACTTTCCACAACTCTAAATCTCGTAACTCTAAACTTTAGGAATGATAAAGAGAAAAAGTAACAAAACAGTCTTCAAAACAGTTAATGTAATACAAAATATGTTTTCACTGTCTGAACGTAATGTTAAACAAAACACTTGACTGTTGTAAAAGGCAACTGCAAAAAGTCATCAAAGCTTTCTAGAATCGCCCTGTAAAACAGACAAATATAACTACATTCAAAACTGGAAATAGGAAATAAATGTATGTATGTATGTGACATAAGCGGTGTGTCAAATCTCAAAGAGCACTTGCAACAGAAACCAACCTGGCTTGGTCAGTACGAATGCTGAAACAGGTTACAACTGATTGGTACTGAGGACTTAAGCAGCTCATGGGAAGACTATTATTGCAATGTATGGCATTTTACATCAAGGAAAAACAGCGTTGACCACCCTTTTATGATTCCTGGCACTGTTTAAAAAACATTCATTTATCATAATAATAAAGTTTCTCAGACATAAACATTTGTATCTCTTGCTCTCTCTGCATGTACACATCGCACAGCAAAACAAGACAGCTTTTTAAAATGTCCTGTTCTTTAACATCTAAGCTCAGATTATTTGGGGGACTGCATGAAGCATTGTTATAACAGTTATAATGGAGAATATCAAGTGGGAGACAAAAAAACAACAACAAAAAACAACAAAAAACACTAACTCAATTATCTGCTACTAAATACTGCAAGCAAAATGTGGCATTTCTGTTTCGTTTTGTCAAGCCATTTATCCTTTAAGCCAAATGATGAAATCTCATACAAAAGGACAAGAGGCAAGAGAAGAACACACAAAAGGCGATGTAAAAATACAGCTGTAATAATGAAAAGAAAAAGCCAGCATATTGTTGCAGTGAAATCTCCTCACCTTGTTTCATTGTGGATCGACCAGTCAGGTTGGGGGTGTACTCTCGAGGTACAGGGAATGAAGAGAACAATGGGAAAGGGTACAAACAGTCTTTTCCCTGAAAAAAAGATATCATAAAACTGCATGTTTAAAAAGGGGAACATGGGATACAAACTGTTTGTCGTTCTGACTGTAGAAGTAGAAGAAAAAAAAAACTGCACATCACACTGTAAATGTTCTCACTTTACTGCATTTTGCTTTCAGAATATTTCAGCTTCAGTGCTTCATATTAAGCCTGGTAGTGCTGACCATCCCTGATATTTCCTTTGAAATTCAAGTCATAGAATAACTCATGAGTCAACAATGCTTTCACTCCCAAATTTGTTTTAATAATAATAATAATAATAATAATAGTCATTTCCACAGCATGGTATCTCACTGTGCTTTACAAGATCAACAAATATAGCGGTCATTTCTATAGTGCTGTATCTCAATGGGCGAGAGACTTAAAAAATGAAGATAGGCTCTTACCACCAACCCAAAATATTCATTTCCACAGCATGGTATCTCACTGTGCTTTACAAGATCAACAAATATAGCAGTCATTTCTAGAGTGCTGTATCTCAATGGGTGAGATACTTAAAAAATGAAGATAGGCTCTTACCACCAACCCAAAAGAGATGGAGATGGGAAATGACGCTGTGTGTCTGAACAGATTGAAATACCTGAACAAGGGAGCGAGGTGGCATGATTCGCTCTGACGGTCCTCCCAGCAAGTGGGACTTCACCAGAATGTAGTTCCTCTCCACCGACAGCATGTCCACAATGATGTCATCTCTGAGGCATGAAATGGTCTTGCATGAAAAAACACTGAACCATCAAAGAGCCAAGGTGAGGTGTATATAAAAAATATTGGGGATGGGGGCGGGGGGTATTCTATGTGGGGGATACATGGTGCAAAATTCATCTATGAACATCTCAAAACATCAAAAGAACAGATCTACACAACAGGCAGACAGTTATTTGCACATTCTGTATTTAGGATTAAAATCAGAAACAGTTTTTACAACGATAAAAATCAGTTCTAACCTGAACTCAAAATCAGACTTGCCCATTGAAGGCTGGTACTTATTCATTTCTGTTTTTGTCATTTGGTTCGTGGATGCATATTCATTTTTAGCCACTCAGATTATTGACAACAGACCTTCCCTCTGTTTTACAATGGGCTTGCGCAGTCAGCAGGACTTTCTCAAACTTGTACTGTGACTGCAGCAGGAGATAGGAGTCCAGACACGACACCATGACACTCAGCAACCTGGGGCAAATGGAAAACAAGACAGTGATAACTTCCTACCCATGTCACTCTCAGGCTCTCCTTCCTACCCATGTCACTCTCTGGCTCTCCTTCCTATCCATGTCACTCTCTGGCTCTCCTTCCTACCCATGTCACTCTCTGGCTCTCCTTCCTACCCATGTCACCCTCTGGCTCTCCTTCCTACCCATGTCACTCTCTGGCTCTCCTTCCTACCCTTGTCACTCTCTGGCTCTCCTTCTTACCCATGTCACTCTCTGGCTCTCCTTCCTACCCATGTCACTCTCTGGCTCTCCTTCCTACCCATGTCATTCTCTGGCTCTCCTTCCTACCCATGTCACTCTCTGGCTCTCCTTCCTACCCATGTCACCCTCTGGCTCTCCTTCCTACCCATGTCACCCTCTGGCTCTCCTTCCTACCCATGTCACCCTCTGGCTCTCCTTCCTACCCATGTCACCCTCTGGCTCTCCTTCCTACCCATGTCACCTCTGGCTCTCCTTCCTACCCATGTCACCCTCTGGCTCTCCTTCCTACCCATGTCACTCTCTGGCTCTCCTTCCTACCCATGTCACCCTCTGGCTCTCCTTCCTACCCATGTCACCCTCTGGCTCTCCTTCCTACCCATGTCACTCTCTGGCTCTCCTTCCTACCCATGTCACTCTCTGGCTCTCCTTCCTACCCATGTCACTCTCTGGCTCTCCTTCCTACCCATGTCACTCTCTAGCTCTCCCACTCAGTGGAGAGGGAACATGTCAGAGTAGGTTTACAATGATTATTTGTCGAGTGATACTTAAGTGGACTCTCAGTGAAAGATGACCCTGACAAGAGACCACCCCTCTTTCAGTTAACCTTTATTGAAGGCATTTCCTCCTATTTCTGTGTAACCCCCCTCCACCCCCACCCCACCAAACCCAACAGTCAAGACACAAAGCTTGGTCACCTTGTGTGTTCTAGTTCCTTTTTTTAATAACTTGTGATACATATTACTCTACACACCATGCCACCAGCAACTTCAACAATTATGGCAAGCTAATGTCCACACTGCACTTTTATTTCAGTAAGATCTTTAGCACAACAAAATGATAATGATAAATACATTTACACTTACTTCAGTCCCAAGCAATGAGACTGTTCATAGTTGAACAGAGAGTGGATCTTCTCTGGACTGTCAACAATCACCAGTCGATCCAACAGACCCTGTGAAACATGACAGTGTAATTCACATCTACACAAGGAACACACACACATTTTGTTTTCATAACGATCTAATTCTACAAATGCACGTCAAACATTTGGGGGGTGTGGAGTGCAGAAATATATGTATGCATGCATGGATTGCAAGTGTGCGGATGTCAACCACCTGAGTATGCATGAATACATCTGGGTATGCATGAAATACGGATATTTGGGTACACATGGAATACAGACATTTGAGTATGCAAGGAATACAGACAATGGGTATGTGCATTGCACATGAACTGTAAGTGTTGTGGAGCATAAACTCCAGGCAAGGAAAAATATGTTGTCAATAGCTTCACATGTGACAGAAATGGATACACGGAACCACAAGATGAGCAATGTCTCTCAAGACATACAGTTCTTCTGCCAGACCCAACTGATATAACTTGACCCCCCCCCCTTTTGACAAAAGAAAAGAAAAAAGAAGACAACTTACAGGAATAGTGTCAGGAATGTCCCTGAAGGTGTACTGCTCTTTAGTTGGCAAGGCCTTTCCCTTCAACACCTCGTACACTGCAGGGAAGGCGGACAGGACGTTGACCAGGCGTGTGAAATGCTGGAAAGGAGAGAATGGGAAAGATAATGGTCACATTTATTGCGCCTATCTTGAAGACAAAATGTATCATTACATCAGCAACTTACCAATGTGGTACTGCCACACTCTTAACCTACAGAACAGGACAATGATAATTAGTAAACAAATTCAAGGAAACTGTAAAACAAAAGAATACTAGCATGGGAAGATGACTGTCTGGACTGCAGAAGCATCTGAAGATAATATAATCTAAGTTCTGTTTTTGTCTTTTTGACTAAATTTATTATTTTTCTGTAAGGAAAAAAAGGGTGGCCAAGGTAGCCAAGCACACCTTCATTGAGCACCTGTCGATGGGTTCAATGGGCCACACAGTGGGCAAAAACAGGACATCATCCTCCGGTCCACACTCCAGTGACGACCACAACTCCTTCAGCAGAGCCGCAATGTACCCTGAAAATGAGCACAAGATAACCTTATATAATCACTGGTTGCAAAGGTAAATAACAAACGGACACGCAGTCTCTGTACAAGTCCCTGCCAAAACAATGTCAGCAAGTTCTCTAAAAATAAAGATGCATTTTTTTTATTAAAGTGATTGCCTGTACACTAAGATTTTTGTCCTCTTCAATTTTTTTAATTTTGTGTAACTTTGTCTGCCACCATGATGCAATGCTGTGGAAGTACAGAATCACTTTTTTTCCCTTGAGTGTACCAGTGAGATGATGAGGAGAACCAGTAAGGGGTGGGTTCCTGCTGGCTCAGGGGTACAACAAAATTAAACAAGGGAAAGCAGCCGCACAAACTGGATCACTGATGGCTCAGGTGTAATGGCATGCAAAGATGAAAAAGGAAAAAAAAAAAAATTGTTGCCAAGCATGAGTTACTCCACAAGACAGGGCCAGAGAGGAAACTATAGGAAGATAAATACTAACTACAGGAAGAGAAATACTGTCATGCCAAGGAGTCCAGAGGAGAGAAATACTGTCATGCTAAGGTGTTTACCCCACCAGTCATAAGATGGGGATAATCAGTAAAGAGGTGGGTTTTTGATGGCTCAGAGGTCCAGCAAAATTAGGTGAGGGAAGACAACCTAACAAACTGGATCCCTGATGGCTCATGGAGGTGTGCAAATAAGGAAAGAAAAATTATGTCACCAAACATGGCTTACTACACACAAGCCAGGTGCAGGGAGAGGAAACTACAGGTGAGAAATACTGTCCCTTCATACTAATTGTAATGCAGATAAGTGCAAGCCTTGTCATAAAACAGTACTGCTTACTGAATCCTGGTCTGGTCGTCTGGCTTTACACTGTCACTACCAGAACAATCCTGTATTAAAGATGGGCATATGTGTGTGTGTGTGTGTGGAGGGGGGGAGGATATACCCAACACAACACTGTCACTACCAGAACAATCCTGCATTAAAGATGGGCATATGTGTGTGTGTGTGGAGGAAGGGGGGGAGGGGAGGATATACCTAACACCACACTGTCACTACCAGGAAGATTCTGCATTAAAGATGGGCATCTGTGCGTGTGTGTGTGTGTGTGTGTGTGTGTGTGTGTGTGTGTGTGGAGGGGGGGAGGGGAGGATATACCTAACACAACAATGTCACTACCAGGAAGATTCTGCATTAAAGATGGGCATGTGTGTGTGTGTGTGTGTGTGGAGGGGGGGGAGGATATACCTAACATGACACTGTCACTACCAGGGAGATTCTGCACTAAGATGGACAGCAGTGTGCACCATTTTAATGTTTCATTAACTGTTAGGAGAAAATTACTCACAAGACAATGTCCACAGACCTTAACTTTTGAAAAGAAAGGAGAGCTGAACTGGATTCGAGCCAACATCTGTCCACTCTCCAGCCTAGTGTGTTACCAGCAAACCAGATTGAAATGCAATCTGTCACCTGTGTTGTACCTTACCTGTATTGTGCAAAGCCACCATGCCAGGTGCAGTGGCTGCCACCTGTGTCACCATACACCCATAGCCAAACTTCTCACACTTGCTGACCTGAATAAAATTTGAGAAGGAAAAAGAAAGAGCAGATTAGCTGAAATGGATGAACAGCAACTCCACTGAATAAAATCAAAATGTATGGAAATGATAAAACAATATTACAAACTGTAAAACTAAAACAGTTCAGAAAAATTAACTGAGCAAAATTCCTTCACACGGAGTTGCTCAGAATTTGAAGCAGAATGAGGCCCAATGTGCCTCTTTGTACCTCTGGTGAAGTTTATGTCCCTTGCATTTACTCACATGCCAAGTGAGAACTACCATAGGCAACTCAAGTCTTTGTTGTTGTGTTTGTGTGACATTTTTCAAGCACTAATTAACTCCCTTGTTTGCTGATTTGTTCAGGTACACTCGATTGTCACTGCTATGTTTAAGATCATTTCCTATAATGACTAAGCTGTCTATATGACTTCATGTGTACAAACACAAATACTCATATAAGTATATGGAAAAGATCAATGTTTTTAATGTTCTTCAAGCCACGCACACACACACACACACACACACACACAGAAAACCACAAAAACTAAAATAATGATAAACAAAATTGCTGAAGCACCTGCAGTTTTTTCTCATAGCGCTGGTACATGTAGGTGACGCACTCATTCATGGCACCAGTCTGTTGCAGCAGCAGAATGCCCTTGGCTGTGCTGGCAAAGTTCAGCAAGTTGTCTCTCAGTGTGTCCTCCCAAAACAGGCTGCAACATTGAAAGTCATGAAAAGGATCAACAATAATGCATTAGCTAGGTAGCACATAGAAACTTATGTTTCGAATCTTGAGTCAAGATGCAATCACGGGTTCTGTAATTTTACTGATTTTTTTTTCTTTCTCTCTCTCTCTCTTTCTGTTTTTTTTTTTTTTTTAAAGTACAAGTATGATGGCAATGAGCACTACTTTCCATTATTCCTTTTCACATAATGGAAAATTGTGTCAGTATGCACCAAGCAAAGGCAGAAACTCTTCAAAAGCACCAGCCCTGACACAAGTTCTGTTAGTGCATCTAATGCAGCAAGTGCTTTTTGTGGCTGCCAACAACAGTTCAAAAGCTATGAGAAGAACTAGGCTATAACAAGTACTGACATGTTGTAGTCTTTGATGGACTTGCTGGTTTCATCAGCTCTGCTGTCTGAAGGAGTTGGGGTGCACGCTCGATCTGCTGCTTGGGAAGCCTGGAAAGAAAAATTCACAAGCTATGTAGGTGGAGATCACACAATGCTTTAACTCCACAGGAATCTCGCAAAACTGTGTTCTTCAGAGGTCTGGTATGGGGATCTCAGCTTAACCTTGATGCCACTACAAGGCCTGTGCATATCAGCATTCCAAAGGACTCCTTTGATAAGCTCACAATCAAATGCTGTATTATTTCAGTTGTAATATGATTACCTATCATCAGCGAAACACATAACAAGTTTGATGAAGACATCCATTTAATGTGCTGATGTTAGACAAGCACCTTTATTTGGGAGTCCTCACAATGAGTTTGAATTTGGGCTACGCAGTTGCTTTAACCCACCAACTTTTAATTTGGATGGCAAGATTGGCCTAAATATGGTATGTGGTATGTCTTATACGTAACACAATTAAAAGTAAAAACGAATCACCAAGTACTGAACATAAATCACACACACAAAATGGACATGTGTTAACTTACCTCTCTCCAAGCCTGTGCCACACAGGTGTGCAGATCATAAGGGTAGAGCACCAGCAGTCCTTCACAGGTGTTGTACAGTTGGCGACAAACGTACAGGTAGGCACCGATCACTGTTGGTGATGGCGGCTCACTGACCTGAGGCAAGTCTTTCAGCAAAGCTTTCTTGGTGAACTCTGCTATCAGATGAGCTGCTGATGACCTATGAGACAACAAGCAATGCCACACGGGTTCCCTCAAAACACAACTGGATGATGTGTGACAGCAAACAATGCCATACAGGTCAACATTACTATGTGCTCCCTCAAAACTTTGGTTTATTTTTCATCCATTTTTTCAACACTGTCCACATAACAAACATTAAAGGTGGGTACCCCATCAACCACCAAGTTTGCATCCTGTCACCCATGTATAATGTTACACTGAGCTTAACCTCACTCAATTCAAACAATGTGTGTGTGGAGAATGGGAGAAGCCACACTTTTTAATGTGGGAATATGGATCCTAGAACTAGAACCAAAAGGATTACGTAACATGTTGTGCTTTAATAACTCACTTGGTTCGAGAGTAGATGTTCAAGCTTTCGCCATACATGAGGTAGCGACGACCCTTTGTGCTGGATGCCAAGACACACAGAATATCCGCAACGTGAAGCAGTGTGCTCTCACTGGGAGAAATACCATCCTGAGGAGAAAGCAACAAAACCATTTGTTTAAAAAAACTAAAGCTAAAAAAAACATACTGAGATCAAAGACAATGCTGACTTTGAGTAATGCATTAAACCAAAAAGATATGGGTATTTAATCAAACAAGGGTCACTAGCATCAAGTGAGGTCATAATCTGATTCTGTAAATCCAACCAAAACCTGGATGCATGCACCTAAACATCTTCCTAGTATTGGAAAGACTGAGCTATCCTAGCACTTTGAGATAGTTTGCAGTAGGTTACATACACACAAACACGTAACTGGAAAGACACACTGTATGTTCTCAAACTCCTGTGCTTGGACACTGGAACACTAGTGGAGTTCTTCCTCAAAACAGGCACTATAATGATGGCATAAACACCAGGGCACATTGGAGGAATCGTATCTGGCAAAATGCAAATGCCCCTGGATACGCTGCATTTGTATCACAACAGTGAGATACAAAATGCAAGCACAGCAGCGCAACTAACTTACAGAGGACTCATCCAGGAACTGTGCGATGGGTGAGAGGACGGTGGACATGATGTCGTCACGACACAGACACAGCTCGCAGGCCTGCTCATTGCTGTACAGCTCTCGCAGCACTTCTGTCACCAAGGCTGCAGCCTCAAATGCACCTGTTATCAACAGAAATTGTTACAAACTCCACCGTCAACATCCTAGCAGGTCAACATTAAAGTGACCCCTGTGCAACTTCTGCCACGAAGGCGGCAGTCTCAGATGCACCTGTTATAAACACAAACTCCACTGCTGACATCTGCACAGGTCAACATTTAAAGAGACTAGTACCCACATGTGCCATGATCACTCATGCATTTACAGTGTTAGTATATAAACATGGTTGTTGTTTGTGCTGATAAGCTATACTATGTAAATTTACACTCTGACATGTATGTGTATGGAAACACATTTAGCTACATGCCACTACACTAAAATATCAGCAAAACATTTCTACATTTATTTAATTTCATGCTGTCAATGCCAAAGACTGAAAAGCAGATGACAAGGGAGATGGGATCGATACACAAATATGATCCTTTTGTTTAGCTTTTTATATTCAAACTGGAACACAAAAACATCTTAAATAAATAAGAGTAAATAGGGAACAAAGGATGATAAGCAGCACTGCTTAAATGCTGCTCAGACACAAAGCTTGGTCAGATAAATAATGCTACAGACTGGCAACTACATCCATATTTTATTTTATTTTTGTATCCTGTGTTTAAAGAAAAACAAATGTTAGAAGAAGAAAAAGCCTGACAGTTGTTTTTTGGGTGTGTTTTTTTGGGGGGTGGGGTGGTGAACCTACACTCCACACTCTCTGTAGCATTACTCATGCTATGAGTGCAGAATTAATGCTGCACATATTTGACGCTGACAGTCCTAATCACCCTCAAGACAGTATCATAACAGCCAACATGTCCACTCACTGGTAGATGGGCGATGAGGTGCAGTGATGCCAGGATCCACCACCAGCAACACCAGTGCCTTCAGCAACTGACTCATGTGGACTGTGCCTGAACACACATCACAATCAAAACGTCACATCCAGACATTAAGCACCTCCACCCCTACCCCCACCCCACCCCTTCTTCAAATCAACACAACAAATAACAACACAATCCTTGACAAAATGCTACAGCACCTGATTTAAAAATGTGGGAGCTTATTCGTGGAATTAGGGTATAAAATATAAAACAATTAAACCAAGAGAAAAGAATTGCTTTACAATTCCACCATGATTATGTACAGAACATTACACATTCAAGGAAGAGTTAAACATGCTAAGGTGGTACATTATCTGGGAGAACAACACTCTGCTGAAGCTGTCCGTAGGAAAAGCACTACATTAAAAAAAAAAAATTGTTATTAATAGTACCAATACTTAAAACAAAACAAAAAACAAGTGACAAACAAACAAATAAAAAGCAAAATCAATGCAATTTTGTTTCTTCTCCAAATATAAAGTGACATGAGCGTAAATTACTATAAGCCTTAACCACATTATATGCCAAGTCCAAAGGAGGGTAGCAAAATAATTCTTTCCATAGATGGGCCTGGCAGTAGCACATATACCCAGTTTGCAGGTGTCAGCCTCCCATATGCTTCTGTTTGTTGTTTCAGACATACGATGTTTGTATACATACCTTGCTTGTCACGAAGTTTGACAGGGAAGAACTTGCGTCCATTGGTGAAAGCCAGAAGACGGGAGAGGAAGAAGAGGGAGTGGATGAAGTAGGCATAGTCCAGCTCTGCCCCCGTGAAGTACAGCCTGTGCCCATCCGCTGGAGAAAATTAAAGAGTCTGACGTCAGCTGAATGCATTTTGGAAAACAAAAATGAAGCTGAAACTGGGAATCGTTTCCCTTGTCTTTGAACTTCACTTTCATACCAAGATTTGCTAGTAACTAGTCCATGTTTAAATGTCATACATGTATGCATGTTGAAACGTGCAAATACAAACATGTCTGAGGAATCTTCTCCCTTCTGCCCCTAAGCCCCCTTTGCCCATGGCCAGTTTGGACAAGCGGGAACAGTTTCTGGCCAAAAGGCAGATAAATGCTGGTAAAGATATGTTTGAGAACATCATCCCCCTTACCCACTGACACTTTGGACAAAGTGTCGGAGACGTCCCCCATCAGGTCTGACTGAACCTTGCGTGCTGCCGAGAAATCCAGGCAGTGCTTTAGGGCCTGCTCAATCTGGGGACAAGAAATCAGTGCTAACGCAAAACTCTCAGGCTCAAAAACAAAATAAAGGCATAGGTAAACAAACTAATTTGGGTATGTATAACTACAACAAGTAATGGTATGTGACTCAGTCATGTTACTGTACTTGGGCAAGCAAATTTCTAACATGTTAAGTCCACCAAACAAGACTCAACAAGAAAGAAAGTTAATTAGCACTTCAAAGACAGCACATGGACATAACAACACAGACCTGAATCAGCTGCAGTAACTCTTACTTGGCAGGCACGCAAGTACAAGGAATATAAACTCTACCAAAGGTCCATCCTCTCATTCATTATTCATAATCCTCACATTTTCATCAAACAAGAGAAACCTCAGACTTTGCTCAATCAAATCAACACAATTACATATAAAAGGTGAAATGCAGCAAAGTACAGCACAGAGTATATCATCACTGATACTAAGCCCTTGCAACCAAAGACCTATTTCTTCTTCATCCTGGCACCTATCCATTACATTGTATTGTATAGATTTATTTTGGACTGTCAGTGTAAGAATGACAATCATTTTTGCATAGTCTGCATGCACTCACAATGATTCGGTAATCCTCCAGGGCCCTCAGCAGTTCATTGCGACTGTAGTTGCCATGCTGTTCACAAGGAAAAATGTACACACATCAGCAAACATCTTTTTGACAAGGTCATAACTTCACTGCGAGAGTGAACAAAGATTACACATTCATTTTCTTTGATAATGTAATAGGTATAATTGTTATTCAGTGCACACTCTTGGAGAGAGCAAGAGAGACAAAAGAAGACTCAAACAGATATAATTCAAATGAGATCTAGGCACATTTTGCCTAGGCAGGAGTTACTTGTCACACCTAGCTAACCATGAGGGGTGTGCATTCCTTATTAAGGATGGCAACTGCTAAGCACTAAGTGAACTTTCCTGTGTTAGCTGGTAACATAACAATGCTGACAATAATCAAAATTGTTTTGACAACTAAAACATAGACTGTTTTCACAAATACCTAATTATGTTGGCAGTTATCAAAACTGTGTTGACAACTATTACAACTGTATTGACAATTATCAAAATTATAAATGACAATAAATATCATCAATATTTTATCAACTCATAAGAGTTTTTCAGAGTTGTTTCACTTAAATCAGCCTATCATTTGGCCATGTTTCCAATGGGAAAATTACAATTTTTTCCCCGCTTTGTTGTGTTCCCTCCAAAACACTCATAAAAGGCATAATTTTGACAACAACACAGGTCGCAGTCTAATCTTCTTTCTTTTCAACCCCAGCACTGAATCTGGATGCATGCAGTGTCCTCTGTTCTACCTCTAACTCTCCATCAACAAGCAGGGAAAGAAAGGAAAAACTAAACTTCAGTGTCTTACCATCCACTTGATAAACCACCTTGCATGCGGATCAACAACAGCGATGTAATGCAATGGCGTGAGACGTCCCTGAGAAGCATTTTGCTGTACAGACAGCAGTCCCAGCATGTTTTCTATCACTTTCTCCATGTACCTGGAAATACACCACGCTGCACATTACAAACCGTTATAAAAGTAACATCACCAGTCTTAACGAGCTAGGTCACGGCCGGTCACAAGATCAAAAGTAAGGCTAGGATGTGCAAAAGCGGTGAGGACACACACAGATTTTAAAGTTGCACTACACTCCTACGCCTGTTGTACACTGACGAAATCAGTTGTCAAACCTGATTCATGGATGACTGCATTCAGTGGGAAATACAGGGTGGCAACAAACCTTGACCACTGTACTGCCAACTTATAATGAAAGGTTCCACTTTTATTTTATTTTATTTTTTATTTTTTAGGTGCCATTCTCCAAGTTGAAAACATTCCATAACCTATGTCACAATACTATGATCTTGCTCCTCATGTGAAATAATGACACAAAGAAGATAGAAGGTGTTTGTTTTGTGAGGCTTGAAACTGTATGTTGGAGCAAACTTAGGTAAAGAAAAGGGTATCTTCCATTGGCCCTGTACAACAGTAGGTCAAGACAAAGGAAGTGATTTAATTTTGCTTTAAGGTTTATTTCTCCGGGACCAGAAGCCATTTATCATCAAAGCTCTTAATGCTTTCCAGAATCAAGAATAGTTACATGAGGTTATTCATATGCATGTGGACTCAAAGATCCAAAGCTCAAACAAAATATCACCTAAAAAATGCAGATTCTTGAAAATACTAGCACAGCATATTTTGAAAATATCGGTATGCTGTCATCATGTACTCACTGTGTTGGGTACCTGACCCAGTAATTTGGGGCTTCTTGCTGGAACTGGTTCATCAGGTAAAACTGAAATGCACACAGAAATGGTAGATGAGAAATTTATCAAATGGTGGATGAGAAATTTATCTTCCACTCACTGATTGTGACTCAAACCTTTTTTTCAAACTTTGTTACCATGACCATTATGCAACAGTCTCTCTCTGTGACTCTCTCTCTCTCTCTCTGTACGTCTGTCTTCTTCATCTCTCTCCTCCGGTCCAGTGTTTTTGCTATTCTGGTTTTGGTCAGCATTTTTGTTTCTGTTCTGATTTATTGCGATTTTTATATTATGTATATATATATAACAATTATATTCTTTAAATGTGAAACATGATAAATGAACAGTCTCTGTATTTCCACAATATGTATGAACTAGATGGGTGGGTGGTGGGGTGGTGTCAGGCAGAGCAGAACCTACAAATATGGAAGAAAATAATGTTCTACTTAGAACTGGTACACTATCTTTTAGTTTTACAAGATTTACATCTACCAAGAAACTGTCTGTGTGTTTTGTTTCCTCCCAACTTATTTGAGAGACAGAAAAGGACAGACTCTTTATTCCCAACCTCACTAAAAGAGAGACAGACAGAGAGAGAGAGAGGAAAAAAGACAGACATGCAGACAGACAGAGTGAGACAGACACACAGAGAGGAGGACAGACAGACTGAGACAGAATGATCAATGAGGAAATAAGTTCAGTATACATAAAACTGCTATGCTGGCATTCCCAAATCTGGAGACCAGCCCTGCTGGTGACTGAAAGTGCAGTGGCTGAACACTCACCGCTCTAAGCAGCTTATGGTTGAGGGGTGTTGTGCAGTTCAGTCCATTTTTCACCACAGGGATCTGGACGTCTTTTGATGTGAACTGTCGCCGCAAGTATTCAACTGTAGTGTAAAATAAATGTTTTTTAAAGGAGCAAAATGTAACTATCCAACCACACCTAAATTAGTTTTATGTCTGCAATAGTACTGTGTACAAAATGTAACTATCCGACCACACTAAATTAGTTTTATGTCTGCAATAGTACTGTGTACAAAATGTAAGTATATGACCACACCTAAATTAGTTTTATGTCTGCAATACTACTATGTACAACAGGAGCAGGACTTGAAATGCTAATTCAATGGTACCCACCTTTTAAGACCCCCCCCACCCCCCCACCCCTCAAGCACCAAGCAACAGTGTTGCTGAAAGAGGGGTGGTCTTTGGTAAGGGGTTCATTTACATGGCAGAAAGAAGGAAAAGGCTTCAGAAAAACAGGTCTTAAGTGACCTATGTTGTTTTCATGTGCAGAAATGCTGAACACGAAAACAACCTAGCTCAACCAAAAGAAGACAAGGGTTCTACATTTCATTTTTCACCCTTTAACTGTTGTTTAAGTGTTGTTTTGCAGCTAGAAAAAGGGGATTACCCTAAACATTTGCATGTTGTGTTTTGTCCTAAAAAATACCATTCTTTTTAACCTCTTACGTGTTTGAACATAGAGATCAGTTTAGCTTTGAGACCATGCATACTAGACGGTGCAGTAGACTATGGGGCCATTTACGCTATGACTCATGCTCTGTTCAGGCTTGGCCCATGCTGCTGCAGTTACATGTGATCTGGACCAGACGTGAATCAGAAGCTTATCATCATCACTGCTCCAAAGGCGTCATCTAACTGCCAATGATTCTTAAAAATCTCGCACTTCCAGAATTTTCAAACTTCCAGAATGACATCAGATGATGGGCAATGGAGTGTGAGCCATGCTTTTTATACAAAGTAAGCGTTCTCTCCAATGCTTTGTGTGTTTTGATCTTGTTTCAGAATGCTGGCAATCAACTTTGCTTTAGGATGTGTGTGGTGTGGGTGGGGGGTGGATGGGGCAGGGGTGAGGGATTTTTTTGTATAAATTGAGATATTGCAATGGTCTGATCAGCATTCACAGACCTGCAACAGCTAAGTAATAAGAAACCCAACAGCTGACAACCAACCAGCAGACTTCAATATCCTTTGAAAATCTTAGCATTTAGGTGGAAACTGACCATGAGCGATGTAGACTTCACAGGTATGGTGAGAGGTGCAGGAGTATGACTTGGCAAGAAACTTCAGGCTCAAATGCTGAAACCAACAATTGGCACAAGCATAAATACAACACAGCAAATTGCCAGCAAAATAAAACAACAAAAAGTCTGTTCTTGCAGAAAAACAGCAGCCCATTCACTGTTAATAAAAAAAACAAAAAAAGCTAAAGCTCTGTAGACAAAATTAAACAATGGCAACAAATGAAAGTGATGCCATTATCATTGCCAAAAGCTTTCTATTACATCAGTCAATGTATTATTTTATGGCCAGAAACTTCAACCAATCTATCAACACTCAAGAAAGAACTTCCCAAGAGCAAGTCAATGCACAGGTCATTTGACAACCATTTCATAAATAATCAAAAGGAAACAGTAGTTGCAGTAACCCCCCCAAAATTCTTCAGAAGTAACTCTTCTAAAGACAGAAGACGGTGGAAGGGGAGACAAACTATTGCAAAAACTGCCTCAAATGACCTTTAACAAAATTAAAGATGCCAAAGTGGGTCACAAAATTATAATCAAACTGTTGCTTTTCATCTGTAATATCTTCCAAGAGTTACACCTGTAGCTACATGTAGCGTGAAACACAAACAACATCAAACTTTTGCTTTTCATTTGTAACATTTTCCAAGAATTACACCTGTAGCTACATTTAGTGTGAAACACAAACAACATACAGTGAGCTCCTCATCAGGGTCAGCCATCACTTCTGTGAGGTTCTTCCTCAGCTGTGACCAGTGGTCATTGTTGAAGATGTCACCTGTGATGATCTTGTTCAGCTTCTGCATTGCATCCCGCCGAATCTACCATAGTAAAAAGAGAGAAATTACAAATGGATACTGGCTGCAGTTATGTTTTACAAAAATGTGTACACATACACACACAATCTCTCTCTCTCTCTCTCTCTCTCTCTCTCTCTCTCTCTCTCTCTCTCTCTCTCTCTCCATTTACATACAAACAGGATACACACAGACATATACACAACTAATAAAACTCATAAGGAGTTTAGTTATAAAAATCAAATGGTTAAACGTGTTAACATTAACTGAACACCAGTGAACCCAACAGCACCTTGAGGGAGTGATAATCAAAACAATGACTTCACTTGTGATTTAGTACTTACTGTCAAACTCTTGGTCCGCCCCAGGTTGTCTGTGATTGTTTTGAGGTAGTTGGTGTCAAACACCATCACGCTTCCCTGTTTCAGAATGGGAAATATTGCAATTTTAAAAGCAGGTCAATGGATCAGCAGCACAGAATATGTTTCATACTGTGCTTTGTTTGGATTTTGCATACATATATATATACACATTGTTCGGACAGATTTCCCTATGGGATGTTCAGGTGCTTTTTCCCAGTGCAGAGTTGAGCTACCAGGCCTACTCAGGGTTCACACAGGTTCAAAGACCTTCAACAACCTTTCTTTTAGGTCATGGACCTAACAAAATAATCGTACATAACCACCAAGACAAGAAAAACTTAATGTCACAGATATAAACATGGCACATTGTTAAATATTAGACTGCAGTACTGCAAGTATATCTGCTTAAAAATACACATGAAACTGATTTCACTGCATCTGTTCAAGGTGGAAAAGATACCTTTACTTTCAATGTCATCAACACTACTAAAAAACATGAGCGTGCCTTTTTCATAGCATGGTTTGTAGCCATGACCATAGTAGTTTTGTTCATGAGTCTTCTGTCCATGGGAGCATTCAATGACTAATACACACAGATAACCTTTCATAGTGGCAAATGGGGTTAACCCATCCCATCTACCCAAAGCAGTACAGCAAGGTTTATGATTATCTTCTTCAAAGGTGGAAAGAAATTATTTTACTGGTATTGTTCTTATTACTGATAGCTTTTATATATATTGCTATTCTCTGCTCCAACAGACTCACTGCACTTATGTTGCATGTGATTCTGAATGAGTGACTGCATCCTTATATAGTGCGGTTTTTAATATCCACTGAAGTGGTGTACTGACAGCACTATTTGGTTGTTACATGGCTGGTTCCACATAAAACTACTGCTGTTTCAGCACACATTCTGTGTACACCACACAACCATGTTTACAGTGTCAATTCATTTGAAGCCACATGTGTATGGTGCATGTGTGTTTAGCTGTAACATGCCACGCATATTTGGCAGAATGATCTGGATCTTTTACATGCTACAGCAGTAACACTGGGGTGGAACAGGTACCAAAATACGAGTCAGCACAGAAAGCTGACACTGTAGAAGAAAATTTTCCTGCCACTCCTACAGGGACTCAAACCTGTGACCTTTCGATCACAAGTCTGGCACTGTAACAACTAAGTGAACCCTGTTCCCCTTAGGGAACTGATTTTTCTTTCTTTTTTTCGGGGGGTGGGGGGTGGGGGGGGGGGGGGGGGGGGGAGAATTTACCATCTTTGATTAAGGCAACTTCATTTACCCTTTCAGTCCCATGTATGGCTATTACACACATAAACACACACACATGCATGCACATGTGCGTAGACACACACACACGGGTGTGCACTCACACAAGCACCCACACCCACATGTGCACCCACGCAAGTACACAGACCCCTTACATACTTCAAAATGAGAAGCAACAGTTATATACTGTTTTAACTAACTAGTCTGAAATGTACATGTTACATTATGATGACACACAAATAGTTTTCTACTCAGAAATGTTTGCCATGATGTGCATCACTGTAAGACAGTATCAGGCAGCGAAGACAAATTAAAATAATACAAATACCCTACTGGGACTGAAGGGATTGAAGCAGCCTGTAGTTTGGAAGAGCTATATCTATTTGAACTGCCCTGTGACTGGACTTTCATCAAATACAGATAGCTGGCAGTGTGAACAGTTCCCACAAGGTAGGCACATGAACAATTTATTCCGTCAGTTTATTTTGTGGGGAAGGGAAGAAAGAATCAAAGATGTATGATTAATTTTATCATGATACGTACATGTGAACAAAACTTAATTCAAGACAATGAACGACACATGAATATCATTTCATTACTAAGAAAATATGTTTATACTTTACAGCACTAAGACAAAAGCACAATACTCAACAATGAAATTTCACAAAAAGAAAAGGGATGGGGGTTATATTTATACCAAGCAATCTACCATCTACACAATATGGGAAGCAATCTAGCTGCATGTATAGCACAGTAAATGTAAGAACTAGAAAGGGGTCTAAACAAACATGTACAACACAATGTATATATATTGTAATATACAAGAAGGTCTGCTTTAGTTTAAATCTATCTCTTTTTATGTTAGCTGTTGTTGCGCATGCCATTTCCAAATATGAAAAGTTAAACCATGCAAAATATCTACTGAATATATAACAGACTACAGCATGTGGCTTAAGCACACTTAAAACAATCACCAAAATAAACATGCAAGAGTCCCTTCACCTAGCAACAGAATGACTGGATGAACATACCAACACCATTCATTGTATCTAGTCATCCTTATTGAAAATGAGGGCAGAGAGCAAATATTACATTTCACAGAAGACAGAAGAAAACAACAAGAAGACTTCACAGTTTAAGCAGTAAATCTCTTTTGCTTTGGGATACCATGAATTTTTTATGATTATATATATATATTTTCTTATCATTATTCCTTTTCTTCACATCAAAGATTTTACAACCACTTCTATGATCCAATGTGTATACATGTGAGTGCACATCACATGTGTTCTATGCCAGCTAAATCATTATCAAGAAAACAATCAGTGAACAAATACTGAAATAGTACTTAAAGCAGAAAGGTTTTAGGAAGTATTAGTGTGGCAGCATTGGGCACAATGTTTTAAATTTGGCAGAAGTTCCACAGCCCCCTTCTGAGCCATAAGTACCAGAACCGGTTATTCATATTACCATAGGCTTCTTTTCCCCACAAAAAGAAAATCAAGCATATGCCTGCCCCCATTTAGGAATTTATATTGAATTTTTTAATAAATCAATATAAAAATTATGAGAAAAATAAAAACAAAATTGTAAGTTCTAAAGATAAAAAATAAAAAATAATAAAAAAAGTAACGTTATTTTCAACACATCACCTTCAATTCTGAAAAGAATGCTGGCATGAATATTAAGAACAACACATATAACAAACAAACAACATGATCAACAATATGCCTCAAAATTGATGACACAAATAAAATAGCCAATCCAGTAAACTTTTTTTTCTTTTTTTTCTTTTCTAGAACCAAATACATACAATGGATGAACATGTTTCTGATGAAGTGTACAGCTGAAAAAATGTATTCATACAGATGTTATCTTAACACTGCTTTAGAATATTCATACTGATTTAAATAATAAGAATTGTAGTTTTGGGCCTGTCCTGACAGAAACCAAGATGTCTCTCTCTCTCTTAATGATCATTCAACTGAAATCTTACACCAGTATGTGCAGTTTGATACAAACTGAAACTAAAAACATTATTTCTGAATTTATTTTACTGCATAAATTGAAAAACATCATTTAATGGAATGGAAAAAAGAGAGTAGAAGTAACATAGAACTTGTTTGGCAAGAATTGTTTTAGGGGACTTGGGGGGGGGGGGGGGGGGCAATACTCTACAAAAAAATACACAGTATAGCTAGGCCCTTAAAAAAGCCAAAGTATGTTGATGGAATCACAAATGCCAATGATCCAAAATGACAGATTTCAGCATTAATTTTACAAATGGTCTTTCAGCAACTGAGCTTCTCAGACTTTTAGAATATGATCCATCCATGTAAACTGCCACAGATTACACCTATATTTCCTTTGGCTTTTTTCTTACACCAAAATTGCACAGTTCCTTCTTGAGAATAACAGGGTAAAAAATGCAGATCACAATGAATACAATCCCAGATTTTCATAAAAAAATATTTTAGAGTTCAGCTGCAAAGGCCATTTTGTCTTAACATTGACCATTAAGCAATCCTCATGTAAAACAAGAAGTTAATCAAAGAGGATGTTCAGTTTGTTCAATTTTGTACAAAATTCAAACATTTGGTTGCTGTTACTGTTGAGTTTTGACATTTACAGTCACATCAATATCAGTTTTGATTAAATGTGACAACAAGTAGACAGAAATAAATCTGTCTTTGTTTCTTTTTCTACCAAATAGACACATATTCTAAAACAGGAGAGTTATCTTATAACTAAGAGCAATAAACCTGATGCTGGAGATGAGGTTTTGTAGACCTTTTAAACCACTAAACTGTCTTCCCTTTTATTTTATTTTTATTGACATCCTGGTTTTATTTCTGTCCTTGCAGCTTACAGACGTAGAGATGCACAAATATGTTTCCGATCAAAATAAATCAGAAACGACATGTCAGGCTGCAGGAGCTGTCTGCTCCTCCCTGATGAAAATAGGTAGTCTTCAAATTTTCATTATACTCTACATAGTCTAGACAGCACACAATTTTCAGCTGTAAAGAACTTTGTAACATCTCAAGAAGGAACTGAGTTGTGTTAAGTACAGCACTAGAAAGCAGAGCGGATGCACGAACCTGCTCAAAAATGCTATGAAACGAAGATACCTCCTCATCCTCCAGTCCAGGGATTGGCTTACTGTTTTCAACCCATCCGGTTTCTTGGCTGATCCGCCCAGATCCAAACTCCACCTCGAAGTTGTTGACCAGCTGCGAGACTGCTTCATCTATGTTCTTCTTCAGCTTCTTCATCAGATCAGTAAACCTGTACAGTACAAGGTTCTTTACTTTCAAAACAGTGCAGCCGTTCACAATGGTTGATGTTTCACGTGTGCACCATTTCACTTTTTCTCAGAAGCAGTGAGACTGAGACATTCCACTGAAAACAACATGACAAAAACTTTAAAACATATTATTATCCTAATAATTTATATTAATAACATTTACATTACACTGAAATCCCCCAACAAGCTTTAAGACTATCCTTAAAAACGAAATAACACTAAAGCATGCACAGATTAACAAAAAATAAGATGGAAACATTAAATGAAAATATTTGGCATTTCTGTACATTCATCTTTCATCAAGAATTCCATTGAAATATTCAGTTAAACTATCTCTGCTGAAACTTTAGCCTCACTTATGCTTTGAAAATGTATTCACTACTGCCTCGCATATTTCTCATTCTACAAACCAATGAAGGATAACAGCAAAGTTTTACAGGAAGAACTCCAAGAATTAAGTCAGCTGAACCTACAGCTTTTCCATAGACTGAAAAACCACCTGCCCCAAATCAGATTTAACTAGATTTAAGTCAACAGGAAATTTTGTGAGCTGGTTTGGCCTAGCGGTAAGGTGTTAGGCTGGTAAGCGGAAGGATCTCGGTTCGATAACGCTTCGGCTCTCTTTTCTCTTCAAAAAGGTTGTGGTTTGTGGACACTGTCTTGTGACTTTGTCCCTCACAATTAATAAAAACATTAAAATGGCTCTCATTGCTGCCCACCTTAATGCAGAAGTCATTCTGGTGGTGACATTGTAGCGATAGGTATATAATCTCCCTCTTACCCCACCTCCATAACCCCTTCCCCCCCCTTCTCCCCGTCCCTAATAAGCCGTACGGTTTCTGTGGACGTTAAGCACCATGTTTACTTACTTACTTACAGGAAATTTCTAGAGAGCATTCAGATGCACTCAGTAGCTGGCAAAGAATGACTGGGAAAATATGACTGCAGACAAGACTAGAAAGCTCTTATGCTGATAACTGAAATATATGAATTAATATGCAAGGGAATCAATTCCTCTATCAAAAGGGAATCAATTCCCTTATCAAAGTGAAGCACGAGTCCAGTGACTCAGTGCAGCTAATCAGCACCAAGAAAGTTTGGACTGTGGGACACTTTGGGTGATGTGGGTGCAGCTAATCAGCACCAAGAAAGTTTGGACTGTGGGACACTTTGGGTGATGTGGGTGCAGCTAATCAGCACCAAAAAAGTTTGGACTGTGGGACACTTTGGGTGATGTGGGCGCAGCTAATCAGCACCAAGAAAGTTCTACCATATGAAATTCATGCTTCACAACCCAAATTCACACTGAACTGGGCCTAGGCTTGGGGTTTGAAAGAATCCAGAACCAAAAGCAACATGATAGAGCAAGGCTTCATATTGCTTGGACTGTGTGACACTTTTGGTGATGTGGGTGCAGCTAATCAGCACCAATAAAGTTCTACCATATGGACTTCATGCTTCACAACCCAATTTTGCACTGAACTGGGCCCAGGCTTGGGGGTTGAAAGAATCCAGAACCAAAAGCAACATGACAGAGCAAGGCTTCATACTGCTTGGACTGTGTGACACTTTTGGTGATGCGGGTCACCAGCGTCTCCTGGCTGCCCGAGTCAATGTGTCCAGCAGTGGAGTACTTCTCCAGCTCATCATCAATCAGAGGGCTGACCAGCTCATCAAGCTTGCGCTTCAAGTTCTTCACCAGTTCATGTCTGGAAGAAAAAAATCCAAATAAAAAAGCGCACATTAATTTTGGTGGTGGTGGTGGTGGTGTTTTTATTTTTTTAAACCACAGCAAATTAAGAAGGAACAAGTTCTTGTTCAATAAATATCATAAAATCAGCAAAACAGTCTATAAAACAAACTATACTTATCTAAATTCCAGCTAATCACAGCACTACAGGCAATAGGAAAGATACGCTTCAGTCAACTGTTAATTAGCTTTGAAAATAAGTCCAATAATTTTCACATGATATGGCTCTTTCAATGTATTAATCCTATTGCAAAAGTGTTATTATATTTTTAATCAGAGAGAAAGAGACAGACAGAGACAGACAGACAGACAGACAGAAACAGAGAGAGAGAGAGAGAGATGGTCATAGGCAAAACCAACTTGTGAAAATTTTCATCATTCTCCTCCAAATGGAGCAGTGTTTCCTCAGCCTGTTCAGGAGATCCAGCCTCCCGGATGTAAGGTTCAAAACTGAAGATCAGGTGTCGAAGGCTGTTCAACAACACCTCCCCCTCCAAACCACGCATTGCCATCTTGACAACCTGTAACATCCATTGCACACCCCAACAATGCCAGTGAAAGTGACTGCAGAAAAAGCAAAAAGAGTTCACGACAATTCTTTCTGGTCCAATCAAGAAAGGTGACTGACTGGATAATAATTACAACAATGAACACTTGTCAAAGTTGGTTGGTTGAAGTGTTGCTTTATGTCCACAGAAACCGTAGGTTTATTAGGGACGGGAGCCCAGGACGTCCACCTCTACTTTCTTACAGCTCCTGAGCTCTCACTTGTCAAGGACCGCACTACAGATTCTTTGACACACATAACCATAATAAGCCAATGGTGTGTGCCTCTCAAATTCATTCTGAATCTACACATATTCTTTGACACATATAATTATAATAAGTCACTGGTAGGTGCCTCTTGCTGTACTAGTGCTACTGTACAACATAACTGAATCATATGATCCTGTAACATTAACAGTAACTGAATGGATTTTGAATTGGTGTTGAAGAATCTATTCATTAGATATAGAGAGATCTACATTGTCATATGATTGTGTTTTGTTCATTATTTTGAGCCTGTTACACTACTGAGCCTGCTAGTGTTACTGTTACACTGTTGAGCCTGTTGGTGTTACTGTTACACTATTGAGCCTGTTTGTGTTACTGTTAGTGTTACACTACTGAGCTAGTTAGTGTCACACTTTTATATCAACAACTGTCCACTCTGTTCTTGATCACGTATTGACCAAGATAAATATATTACAGGGTGTGTGTGTGTGTGTGTGTGTGTGTGTGTGTGTGTGTGTGTGTGTGTGTGTGTGTGTGTGTGTGTGTGCATGGAAGTGTGTGTGTGCAGTTTGTTTATTTGCTTAGCTCTAGTTGGATAAGCACATTCTTTTCCCTTGTTTTCTTCCTTTTCTTCTGCTGCATAAGAACACACCAGTACTAGGAGCTCAGTTCTCTTCAGTTTAGGTTGAAACTATTAGCTAAAGTAGGTAGATGGCTAGAACTGCGGTGGTTGGGATAATAGACACAGATTTCAAAGCAGCTGTAAAAGGCTGAATGCAAAAATTTAAATTAAAAAAAAAAAATCATATGCCCCACCTAGCCAATGCTTTTAGCTGGAATATATATATATATATATATATATTCATACAATATACTTATGCAGTCTACTAAAGTACTAACCTGCTATGATGATTTAATCCTGTCCAGCCCACAAAGACACCTACTGTTCCCTACACAATATTGTGATAGAAAAAATTTGCTATGGCATCTGGACTCATCTATAGTAAGACACCTGAAAAGTAGTTATTAGTCAGTAGTTGTTGGCAGGTTTCATTTTGTAACTTTCTCTACTCCACAGTAATATATATATATATATATATATGCGCATGAAGTTGGCAGTGCCACTCAGTGGCAGCTCGACTATGCAATTTCAATATCCAAACACACTATATGTCACTGTCTTTTTCAAACACTCGAGGCATTAAACGCACCACAACTGAAACTGGGTAAGTATATTTTTTATTTAACTTGTCTAACTATTGTTTTGTCACTTGAATTATGGGGCTTATCCTGAAAATCTGCATTTATAATTATATACACGTCTTGTATTGTCACATATTACTTTTATTAGTGTACCTTGTATGTGTTTGGATCTTGTCTTAGAATGCTAACAGCCATCTTTGCGTCAGATCTTTTTTATGCAGTTTCAAGACTGGATATTATATACCATGCTGCATGTAAAATGTTTACATTTCTTTTCCTAGTCGTGTGGTAATCTCTAGTCACATGAAAAACATTCCACAGTGTGTGAATGTTTGAGGCCAGACAAAACAAAAGGCAATGCATGTCATGAATAAATGAGATCACAGCTGCTTGAAAACGAGAAGAAAAAAAGAAGAAGACAAAAATAGAAGAGATATCAGAGGATGAGTTGCGGCAAGCAGACATCACCCAGCCCTCAGCTAGCGATCTGAAAGCAGTGAGGGTGCCAGCAGAGGATGCTTTGTGGGGAGTCCTGTTCTGATGACTGACCAGACTACGACTAAGGTGCATCTACACAGATAAGCCAAGCTGACGCCCAAGATTGGGTACTGTCAGCGTATCGCACTAGTTATAGTGCGCATCAACATCAAGATCAAGATCAAGCCTGACTTTTATGGGGTCCATGCTTTTGGACAGACGATGTCTCTCTCATACACACACAAAACAGACGATGGTGACCGGTACAAATCATTGCGAGTTTTTAGAACTTGATCTGGAAGCAACAATAGTTCTATACCCCCTCTCTTTGACAATGATTGACGTGTTTTTCAATAGAAATGCAATCACTGTGTTGAGGAGAAGAAAAAACCGCCAGCGCCCCTGAAGGTAAGAGGTAAGAAATACCAAAACTTAACACTATATGCAGTTCTAAGCATCAAGTCAAACACACTTACCAAAACTTGATGTTTGACAACAAATTGTTTACGCCGCCATTATGCAGGAGAAGACCTTGCTGAAGCATTCAACAAAGTACCATCTGATTGGCTAAGATACTATAGTAACCAATCAACAAAAAGATGACATTTGCCTCGTTAGAGACAGGAGGAGACACGAAAGATTTCACAGGGGAAGTAACTTTGTGCGTTTGATAAGAAATGAAAGTGCAGAGTCCGACTTTGACTGCCATTAAACTGTACATGGTACCACGAGAATTTTGAGAAAAACATCCACTGGTATGTTTTTATTCTGGCAGAATCTCAAATATGTTGTCGGAGTTGATGGAAAGTGCCCATTGTTCGGAAAGCATGTTATGGTTTGGGTTAGAATATTATCTGTCCCCTGGGAGCGTTTCGCTAGCCAGATTGGCCTCGGCTGAGACCTGGAAAACAAACAAAAAACAAAACTGCAGGGATTTTTCTCCCTGTTCAGTTTATACAACGGCCACGAATAAGCTCATTGACTGTGTAATGTTAATTGTTATTTCAGTTTTCATTTTAAGTTTTATTTCATATCTCATTCAATCTTGCAATTTATACGCATGTCCCCCTTATGCCCTTAGTGTAAAATTTTATCTTTTGACTTTGTATTTATTTTTATTTTTTAAAGTTGGTCTCCAAGTCCTACAGAGAAGATGAAGACATCCCCCCCCCCCCCCCCCCCCCCCCCGACACACACACACATGCTTCATTTGGTGCAAATCTCTTCTTCTTTTTAAACTGGCTTGGTACCAGCTATGCAAGTCATGAATCATCAAGTCATGAAATAACATATATATATATGCACAAATGTTATTTTTAAATATGTGTACTTTGGGCTGTACCTGTAGTATAAATTACCCACATCCCATGTGTGTGTGTGTGTGTGTTCTGTCTCTTGCAGATACTGAACTTAAGCATGGCCTCAGTGAAACCACTGGCAGGTAAGGTGTGCATTGTGACGGGTGCGACACGTGGGATTGGTAAAGGCATCGCCTTGCAGCTGGGAGCTGCTGGTGCAACTGTCTACATCACAGGTTATTTTATACTAACACTTTGTTCAACCAAAACTGTTCAAATTCATGTGATGCGTGTGTAACACTAATTAACAGTCTATGATCCATTTCTAAATCAGCTTCCAGCTTTTGTTTTTCCCCCTAGGTCTAGAGAGAGAAAAAAATAGCTGTGGTTTGCAGTGTGGACTTTTTGTTTGTTTGTTTGTTTGTTGTATTTTGAATCAAGAAATTAAAATTGTCAGACTGAAAGTAATCTTTCCAAGTAAGTTAGGTACATGATGTGATAACACTAACAGCAGAAATACACAGTGACCCCCCACCCCCCACCCTTTTTTTCCCCTTCTTCTTCTTCTGTTATAATATGCTAAATAATATGATTATATTTATAACATTTGGTTGTTACAGGTCGCACTCTAAAGAAACGTGAGGGTGATCCAGTTGGAGGGAGTTTGGAAGAGACAGCAGCTGAGGTGTGCGTGCGGTGTGTGTGTGTGTGTGTGTATACATGTGTGTACGCATGCACGCATGTGTGTGTGTGTGTGTGTGTACGCGCATACGCATGCGTGTGTGTGTGTGTGTGTGTGAGAGAGAGAGAGAGAAATTAGTGTATATGTTATACAGTTCTTTATGTGTGTCTTTGTCTGGAACAATGTCTTACAACTATACTAATGTTGGTGTGCTTTTTAAGACTTCACCATGTACATGTATGAACATTTGCGATGCAAAAGTTAAAGAGGCCCTATCTTTGTGTACAGTAACTGTTTTTCAATACCTATGATTGTCTCTGCATAAAATAATGAGTAATGGTATATGTGTATCACTGTGTGTTTGTCAGTTGTGTGTGTTTGTGGTTTTGAAGTTGAGTGAAAACTTTTGTGTGGTAATAATATTAAACTTAGTTCCAAAAACAGTGATATATATAGCTGATTAAACAAAGTAATAATTTGATTTTAATTTCCTGTCAGCTACAGAGGGTCACCGCAGGATGACTGAAAAACAAAATGAGGAGCAGATTTTTTTTAGGTCAAAGTGTAGAAAAAGCAAGCAAGTAATTGTTGATGCAGTGTATTCAGATCTGGAAGACCTTAAATTTAAAGAGAGCAAAAAATGATGGGAAGAAGAAAAAAAAAGAGGAGAGAGTCCTACTCCTTCCATAAAGAGCCTATTGGGTACATTAGTTCCCCCCCCCCCCCCCCTCCACCCCAACCCCACCCCTGGAGCTTCACCTAATTTTTGGTGCACAATGCTAAGCAAGGAGCAGAGGGGTTATCAAAAATCTTGGCCTGATGGGAACATTTATTATGTTGGTTGCCTGGGTCAGACATGTGTTTAACTGAGTAGCTCATCAGTGACCACTGGTGCATAATAGTTAGAGGATATTAGCCCAGTATAACAAAAGAAAACCGCCGTCTAGCAAAATAATGTGTGGTATGATGAATAAGAAGTCTAAAATGAGTCTTGAGAGATAAAATTTAAAGCCTTTTTGAAGAAGACAAAATTATAACCTTCTTAGGCTCAAGACTTATTGTGTATCATATAGATATTCACCAATCTGTCCTACTAGGTGAAGGCCAAGGGAGGCAACTGCATCCCAGTGCAGTGTGATCACAGCAAAGATGACGATATCAAATCGCTGTTTGATCGTGTTTCCCAGGAGCAGGAGGGGCAGCTTGATGTCCTGGTCAACAATGCCTACAGTGGTGTGAAGGTCTGTGACAAAGACCAATTCAGATGACTGAATATGATTATAAGGTGACAGCGTCAAGTTCTCTGCAGACCCAGTCAACGAAAACATTTCTTGGGTTGAGACTTTAAACTGAGGTATCCCCTGTGAACACACGTGCAAAAAGATCACAAGGGTTTTTTCTCTGGATACTCCAGTTTGATCACGCCACGACCACCCACGACCTGTGCTTCTAAAATATCATGTCATGTGGAATGCACTGCCCTGGAGCATCGGCAGTATCCACTTTTAGCCCCATCAGTTCGCCATCTTCAGGTGGTATGAAACTGAGTGGTGTGAGTGTGTGTGGACAGAATGAACCTGAAGGGTACACTACGTTGGCACATCAGTTCATTCCATACTATCTCACACACACACACACACACACACTCACGTGTGTGTGTGCAGGCATGCTTAACTCATGTATGCTTTTTGCACTGTGAACTTGCATATTCTTGCATATTTTTTTATTTTATGTGCATTATGTATTATCATTCATTCATTCATTCAAGTCTCTCATGATTACAGGTGTGAGTTAAACTAAATGGTTGAAATCAGTTAATATAAGTGGAAGGGCAGTATTCACACATTTGATTAAGTGACGCCTATTGGCAGCAGGTGTCAGTTAAGTTCTGGCTTTATGGCACTTGTGGATGAAGTACTTAACATATTCCTTATTACTATGTTTAAATATGTGTCTGCTAATGCTGCTTTCAATTGATGAAATTCATTAGAAGCTGGCACCCATAAAACTCAAGGCAGTTGATTACAAGAAAGTAACAAAAACTCTCTAATACTTAAAAATAGCAGAGACTTGCTGATGGTTGTCTTTGCTTTGTTAGCTGCTCAGGAATGTTTTGTAAAATGCCTGTTGGTCTTCATTAATTCCAGTGCATTGCTGATTCGTACAAGAAGCCATTTTGGGAACAGGATCCAGGAATCTGGGATGAAATCAACAATGTGGGATTAAGGTACTGTGTAGCACTGATATTTTGAGACCTGTGTGTACATGCGTGCGTGCTTGCATGTGTGCGTGTGCATGTGTGTGTGCATGAGCGTGTACATGTGTGTCTGTGTGTGTGTATGTGCATGCCTGCCATTGTTCAGGCTGGGGCTGAAAATCAGGTTTTTCAAAAGAGCTGAAACCTGAAGTAAGTAATTTGGTGTTTTATGCCCAGTCAACCTGAAACCTGAAATTCAGCTTAATTTTCAAGAAAGAAAAGGTTGACCATGTGTTTCCATTACATTTCAGATCCAAATTTTGGCACACTTTTTTTTGTCCAAGTTAGCTGCTGGATCCCATCCTATTTTTATGTATTTTCACAACTAAAAAGTGTCAAGTATGCATATATGTACATATGTAACATGTGGGCACCTATACATGGACACAGACATGCGCACTCACATCATGCACATGCATACACATACATGCATGCATGTAGGCACACACACGCACATATATATATATATATATATATATATATATATATATATATATATATATATATATACTCATGCTCTCAACACACACACTGATGTATACTCATGTATTCTCTCTCACACACACACACACACACACACACACACACACATGCTCACTCCAAACATACTCTCTCTCTCTCTGTCTGTCTGTCTGTCTGTCTGTCTGTCTGTCTGTCTGTCTGTCTCTCTCTCTCTCTCTCTCTCTCTCTCTCTCTCTCTCTCTCTCTCTCTCTCTCTCTCTCTCTCTCTCCTCTTTATGAATTCTTTAGAGTCAATAAAAACAACAGTAACATCCCATTGTGTTAAAAAAAAAAAATCAGTATACTCAAAACTTTCTTTATGGATTCTCTGTGTGTTCTGTGTTGGCAGCCATTGTGATGGTGCCTCATGGATAAAACCTGGTCTTCAATTCACCACCAGCAATAAATGTTATTGTTTCTTTCAGGAATCACTATATCTGCTCTGTGCGAGCAGCCAGGATGATGGTGCCACGCAAGCAAGGCCTTATTGTCAACGTGTCATCAGTTGGCGGTCTCTCCTACCTCCTTAACGTGGCCTACGGTGTTGGGAAAATAGCTGTAGGTTATTCAATCAGCATCCATGTAGCTGTAGGTCTTTCATTCAGTATCATTCCATATCCATGTATTTGCAATTTCCTAGCAGCCTCTTTTTGCCAGCAGCAGAAGGCTGCCATTACTGTTAGTAGAAATAGAAGATAATTATGTGACCCTGCGGCAATATCCACTTTTAGCCCCGTCAGTTTGTTGTCCTCAAATGGTGTGTGTGTGGGGGGGGGAGGGGGTTGTAGACAGAATGAACTTGAAGTAGGCACTATGTTGGCATATCCACATATCCACATTATTAGTTCATTCCTTGCTTTGCCAGTGTATACACACATGCACACAGGCACACGCATCCTCATACTATTTGTCAACCCTGATTTTTTAAATCAGTCGGAGGGATACGAAGCTACTTTCTCATTGCAGGTTATTTTTGCAGGGAGCTTCCATATTTATAGATTTGGGGTTTTCAGCAAAATCAGATTGCCCAGTCTTTTTTTACATCACAAGTTGTACACATTATGCACAAACGATGTTTGTAAATGTCATGTTTTGCCCCCACAACTCCTAGCATAATTTCAGGAGTTCCATGTTCATTGATTTTTACCTTTGCCATGATTAAATTTGTTTGTTTTTAGTGTGATTAACAGTGAATATGCAGTCTTATGGCAAAATCAGTGCCCTGATTGATGCAAGTTTTGGCTGTAATGCTTGAACTATGGATTTTGCATTAAGTCATATGAACTAATAATGTGTATTCAAAGCTATATTGCCCTATCAGATCATAATGTGAGCGGTTATATGTATTCAGTGATGTTAATTAGTGGCAAGGTAATTGTGATACAGAGTTGAACAAACATGAAGTTGCCATCGTCAGGCCAAGAGTTCCTGTTAGTTTTGCTGAAATTATAGTTGTAACCAATAAAACCCACCCTTCCTTTTCAGTGTGACCGAATGGCAGCGGACTGTGCCAAAGAACTGAAGAAACACAAAGTGGCTTTTGTCAGTCTGTGGCCTGGAGCTGTCCGCACAGAAAATATAACCTACCTGGTGCAGCAGAAAGGTTTTGGAGACAGTAAGGATGTGGTATGTTTTGACAGAAAGGTTTGGGAGACAGTAAGGAAGTGGTATGTTTTGACAGAGAGATTTGGGAGACAGTAAAGAAGTGGTATGTTTTGACAGAAAGGTTTGGGAGACAGTAAGGAAGTGGTATATTTTGATAGAAAGGTTTGGGAGACAGTCAGGAAGTGGTATGTTTTGACAGAGAGGTTTGGGAGACAGTCAGGAAGTGGTATGTTCTGACAGGTTTTGGAGACAGTCAGGAAGTGGTATGTTTTGACAGAAAGGTTTGGGAGACAGTAAGGAAGTGGTATGTTTTGACAGAGAGATTTGGGAGACAGTAAAGAAGTGGTATGTTTTGACAGAAAGGTTTGGGAGACAGTAAGGAAGTGGTATGTTTTGACAGAGAGATTTGGGAGACAGTAAGGAAGTGGTATGTTTTGACAGAAAGGTTTGGGAGACAGTAAGGAAGTGGTATATTTTGATAGAAAGGTTTGGGAGACAGGAAGTGGTATGTTTTGACAGAGAGGTTTGGGAGACAGTCAGGAAGTGGTATGTTCTGACAGGTTTTGGAGACAGTCAGGAAGTGGTCTGTTTTGACAGAGAGGTTTGAGAGACAGTAAAGAAGTGGTATGTTTTGACACAGAGGTTTGGAAGACAGTAAAGAAGTGGTATGTTTTGACAGAGAGGTTTGGGAGACAGTAAAGAAGTGGTATGTTTTGACACAGAGGTTTGGGAGACAGTAAAGAAGTAGTATGTTTTGACACAGAGGTTTGGGAGACAGTAAAGAAGTGGTATGTTTTGACTGAAAGGTTTGGGAGACAGTAAAGAAGTGGTATGTTTTGACAGAGAGGTTTGGGAGACAGTAAAGAAGTGGTATGTTTTGACACAGAGGTTTGGGAGACAGTAAAGAAGTAGTATGTTTTGACACAGAGGTTTGGGAGACAGTAAAGAAGTGGTATGTTTTGACTGAAAGGTTTGGGAGACAGTAAAGAAGTGGTATGTTTTGACAGAAAGGTTTGGGAGACAGTAAAGAAGTGGTATGTTTTGACAGAGAAGTTTGGGAGACAGTAAAGAAGTGGTATGTTTTGACAGAGAGGTTTGGGAGACAGTAAATGGTATGTTCTGACAGAGAGGTTTGGAGACAGTAAGGAAGTGGTATGTTTTGACAGAAAGGTTTGGAGACAGTAAGGAAGTGGTATATTTTGACAGAAAGGCTTGGGAGACAGTTGGGAACTGGTATGTTTTGACAGAAAAGAGGATGTGCCACTGGTGGAGTTTATGTACCTTGTATTTACTCACATGCCAGGTCAGAGTTACCGTAGGTGACTCTGGTTTTGTTGTTGTTGTGTTTGTGTGATGTCTTTCGAGCACTAATTAACTCCCTTGTGTGTTGATTTTGACAGAAAGGTGTGGAGACAGTAAGGATGTAGTATGTTTTGACAGAAAGGTTTGGAGACAGTAAAGAAGTGGTATGTTTTGACAGAAAGGTTTGGAGACAGTAAGGAAGTGGTATGTTTCGACAGAAAGGTTTGGAGACAGGAGGAAGTGGTATGTTCTGACAGAAAGGTTTGGAGACAGTAAGGAAGTAGTATGTTTTGACACAGAGGTTTGGGAGACAGTAAGGAAGTGGTATGTTTTGACAGAAAGGTTGGGAGACAGTAAGGAAGAGGTATGTTTTGACAGAGAGGTTTGGGAGACAGTCAGGAAGTGTTTTGACAGAAGGTTTGGGTGACAGTCAGGAAGTGGTATGTTTTGACAGAAAGGTTGGGAGACAATAAGGAAGTGGTATGTTTTGACAGAAATGTTTGGGAGACAGTAAGGAAGTGGTATGTTTTGACAGAATGGAGACAGGAGGGAAGTGGTAAGTGTTCTCCTTTTTCACAGTTTATTTACCTGTAGGGATTGCGTTTTCTCTTGTGCATGTTTTGTAATTGCATACATGTCTCTTTTTCTTGTTTTCACTTCAGTTTGTATTTTTGCACCCGGTGGATATTGATTCCAACCCCCCACTGTCGGTTTGTGTTTGTTTTTGCTTCAGCAACTGTTGGAGGAAACCTTTAAGAGCGGAGAAACACCAGAATATGCAGGACTGGCAGTGGCTAAGCTGGCAGCAGGTACAGTACTGTGCTGTATTTCAGTGTTTCATTCAGTGCTGTTTGTTTGCTGTGGGGCTCCTGCTGTTGACCCTCACCCTGCCAAAGAACATGCAACTTTTGTGTGGAAGTTTTTTTATGCTTCGTGTACAAACAACCCTCATTCATTTATGCTTGATATATATATTAGATATGTAATATATAAATATATAAAAATGAGACCTTGTAATTTTGTATTATTATTATTATTGTTATTCATCAGTAGGTTAGCAAGGACTATTTTTTTTAGGTTTTGACTGAACCTAAACTACAATCCTTGTCAAATAAAGTTTTTGAGTTTGAGAACGTGTACTGTTTTGCAGTGTCCTTCCAGAGCTGGGTTGCATGATGTTGATAGTATTGCAAACTATCCCTCTGACAAGGCACCACCAGGGTATGAGTTGGGAGCCTACTAGATCCTGGGAGGGTTGCGCAAAGCATTTGCTGCTGCATCCTTGCAAGGAGTGACCTGCAAGTAGTCTCAGCCAGCCACTGTTCAGATTTGATTGAAGTGTGCAGCTTGTAACTTGATGTGAGCCTTCAGGGGAACCATGGCTGATGTGACCCATTTTTACCTTTCTTTTTCATTTTCATAAAGGAAACGCGGAGGAATTTGACATCATTTATTGTATTTCATTTCTCATGCGTAAGTTTATTTGACATCATTTGCAAGACTCATAAATTCTGAACGTTGTATTGTCATTGAAACCAAATTTGTCAAATGGGCTATGCAAACTGCATGAACTGCTGAGTGGTACATGGTTGATTCAGCACGGTCTGTGCACAAAACTGGCCTGTTGATTTCAAGCGCAGACAGTGCTTGCTAGCATCTGACATATTTAGGAGGCTCCTAGCCTTTGTAGGGGGCAGAGAAGTAGCTCCTGGGTTAGGAGGTGGTATTATGTGCCACCTTCAGACATTTGTGTTCCATGCAACCCACCTAACTTGCTTGGCTGCTGCTTCCTGCCAGGTGATTCCTTGCCAAGATTTTGTGCTTGTACTATCTGGCCCAGGGTCGTCTTGAAGATAGAATCTGCCAATCAGAACTGTCCATTTTGAGAACTTTGGCCCCACATGGGGGTGCATGAATGTTTGGTATTTAAGGGTGTACAAAAGGCAAATAGAAAGCACTTTGCCATGGCCAATGTAATGTCCAAAAGGTAGGAAATGGGTAAGAGGAAATATCTATGGACCTCACAGTGTAGTGTTCTTCTTCTCTCTTTTTTCTTTTTAGTTGTTGTGTTCTTCTGTTAAAACGGTGCTACTGTCTTTAAGGCACAGGGATCTAATTTGAGAGGGGGGGGGGGGGGGGAGTATTGCATTAGAGCCTAAAAATTTCAGTAATGAAGCCTGCAAATGGAAGTATTTGTACATTTTCTATATTTTCAGGCCTGCTGATGTCTTCACTTGGGGCCATTTCAGTGTTGTCTAAAGGGATAGTTACAAGTCAGTTAAATCTAGCGAAAATCTGAAACAGAACGAGACCCAGAGCACTCATGCAGAATCAGCATACAAGGGAATTAATTAGTGCTCGAAATACATATCAGGTTTTTGTTGTTGTATGTGTGTTACGTATTTCAAGCGCCAATTAATTCCTTTGTGTGTTAAATCTAGCAAAGGAAATGGCTCATTGCTGAACATGATGCTAAAGATTCTTGCCAGTTGCAGTTGAGATTCATTGTTTTGTAATTGATGAAAGGATGAAAGTACTTTTGTGTTTTCTGTCTTTTTCCTAAGACCCCGATGTGATGAAGAAATCAGGGCGCATTCTGATTGCTGCCGACCTGGGTGATGAGTATGGATTTGTGGATGTGGATGGTGAGATTGTTTTTGCTGCCTTTTGATTGTGTAGCCATTGTGGTGGCTGGTGTGAAATGTTTTGCCTTTTGATTGTGTAGCCATTATGGTGGCTGGTGTGAAATGTTTTGCCACCTTGTTTAGTTATGTCATCACTGCATTTAAATCAGCTCTGAAGACCCATCTGTTTAAAGCCTACTACAGCTAGCAAAATCTCTGTCCCCTCCCCCTCCTTCTGTAAATTATTTGACTCCCTGTGTGTGTGTATGTGTGTGTAATGTAGGTCTTGCTGTTTGGCTTTTCTGTGGTTTGAATTGCTTGTAATCATTGTTTTCAGTTTCCACTTGTGGTGTTTTAACTTGGATGTTAAACTTGCTTCCTGCACAGCAAGCCAAGCTTCAGTTGTATGTTAGAGGTTTGGGCTTTAAAAGTATGGGGCAGGAATGGTTCAGTTGGTAGAGCATCCAACTGAAAAGCCAGGCGCAGGCACAATATTGACATGGGTTCGAGTCCCCAGTTTGCAGCAAGGGATTTTTCTCCCAGTCAGCTTCCATTGCACTCTCTTACCATGTCCATACAGCCCCCGTGTACAGTTGCATACATCAACATTTGTGCATACATTAAAAATCCCAAACCCTGGCAGCCTCACGATAGTTTGGACACACAAAAATACTGCACGCAAAGTAGGAATGGGTAGTGCCTTGCAACAGCTGCTGTGCCGTACCTAGGTAAGGCAACCCTAATTTTGCATAAGGAACATTGAAGTATCTCATTAGTAGTAGTAGTAGTATTATGGTGGCTGTTGTGAAATGGTGTCATTTCAGTCATGTATGTATATATAGAGCTTTTGACAGGACAGAGTGTTGTTGAAAATTTCAGAGCCATTGCCAGTTCACAGCCGCAACTGTATGGATCTCATTTCATGACTCATGTGCATTTGTCACTCTCAAGAGATCCCGATTCAAGGGCTGTTGTGTTTGTCTATCTATGAAAAGCTTTTTGGGTGTAAAAGGGCAGCTGGGAGCGTGTTAAGTGTTGTACGCATTTGGTTGTTTCAGGTGTGCGTCGTTCCTCCATGCGTGAGTTGGGTTATTCGCTGGCCTATTTGACACGCAAGCCCATCTTCATGAAGGTCATCCCAAGCTTCATCAAAATCCCTTGCTGGGTGCTGTCCCTGGCTGGAAACAAATTCTAGTCATCTCCACCTGTGACAATCATTTTGTTTTACATGTTGGCTTTATATCCTTTAACCCTTTCTCTGCTGGGTGATGGAGCAACCTTCACAGTCTGCATACAAACCCAGCTTTGCAAGAAGTGAAAATTGTGATTACAATGCACTTAGTATCTGCATATCATGTAGCCAGCTGTTGATGAGACTACATACTTGTCTATAGCCTGTTTGCTATATATGTCTTTTGCTGTGGGGCTTGTGTGGCAGTGAACAAAAGCAGTCACCAAGGCCAAACACTCTTTAATTTTTTTAACAACAGCATTGGGGATAAACTAGGAGGCCCTGGTAGAACACCTATAACAAGTTGCTTTCCCAAGAGTAAGCAAGACTATTTCATCCGGCAGCTGACCTCTTGCTTCTGCCCACTAAGACCAGTGTAACATGTTCAAACACATGCTTTGAATTGCGCAGACCCAAGATGCTTGATCGTTGTTTTCGAAAACAGCATGAGGGCATGTTTTGTTTACATGGCGATGGTACTTGGACAGTCCACAGGTTTGTCTGGGGAGGGAGTGGAGGGGGGTTGTATGCCGGTACTGACTGGCTAAAGCTCATCTGTCAGTCCGAGGGTGGTGAGAGGTCAGTTGTAAAAGGAGGCAGTGAAGCTTGCAAAGCGACAAGAAAGGCAAGCAGCTATGCTTGGACAATCACATGCAGTTTTAAGACAGAGAAGCCATGACCATCTCTGTTTTTTCAAAGGTTTTCAAACCCTCCTGTTGCCACGAAAATGGTCCATGGTTTGCCTGAACCTGTAACTCTGATAGGGATAAAATCATGCAGAGTTTCAAACATCTTGCAGAAACAACATGTGAGAAAATACTAAGTGCTTTAGCGTGTATTAAAGACCAGGGATCTGCCTAGGCAGTATGTCAGTTATCAACCTTAAGTAAGTGCTGAAGTAATATGTTTGTTATAAAGTCAACATATCAAACAATCATGCCAAATTTGGACTAGACTGGACGAGAACTTGTCCATGAAAATTGCTTCCATTTTCATCATTTTGCTGTCAAAACCAAGGCATGTGCATCTTTATTACATTTGCTTTGTTAGAGTTGTTTGTGGGTTAATAATATAAATCATGTGTTTATTGGTGAAAAAGAATTCCTATTTTTAAACCTGTGTTCACATTTTTGTTTGTCTGGAATAGGTAGATATGTGTACATGCAGAAGATTTTTTATGTGGTAGATTTTAAGTCTTCACCTGCCACAAGAACCAAAAACAAAATGTAACACATCTACTTTTGCCCTTTGAAATACTGATTGCTAGTCCTATCCACCAAAGTGGTAACATATTTGTATATATAGTTGCTACCAATTGTTACACGGAATACATATATATATATGAATAAAGCTTTGTAAGTGCATGTTTGTGTGTCCTCCTTAAGGCTTAAAAAAGTCCACTAGCAGTATCAAATTAGATGCAATAGCTGAAACCTGACACATTTTCTGATAGCTTTATTTCAGCATCATAAACAATTGCACACAACTCCATAAAACAAATCATAATACATCCATGTTAATACAGCTGCAAATAATAAAAGTCAAATATTGACAACATCTCAGTCATTAAACAGAATGTTAATGATCAGGAACATTTTTGGAAACATCTCGGGTCGTTAAACAGAGATGATCAGGAACATAGCATTGAGAATTAAAAATTAAAAAGTGGAAAATGGGGGGACAGGTAAGTTAAAACTCCTGTAACCTCTTATTTGTGATAGACAAGCAGTAAAAAAACAACCTGTAACCTCTTATTTGTGATAGACAAGCAGTAAAAAAAAATCCTGTAACCTCTTATTTGTGATAGACAAGCAGTAAAAAAAAACACTCCTGTAACCTCTTATTTGTGATAGACGAGCAGTTAAAAAAACTCCTGTAACCTCTTATTTGTGATAGATAAGCAGTAAAAAAAACTCCTGTAACCTCTTATTTGTGATAGACCAGCAGTAAAAAAAACACTCCTGTAACCTCTTATTTATGATAGACAAGCAATAAAAAAACTCCTGTAACCTCTTATTTGTGATAGACGAGCAGTAAAAAAACTCCTGTAACCTCTTATTTGTGATAGACAAGCAATAAAAAACTAACTAACTCCTGTAACCTCTTATTTGTGATAGACGAGCAGTAAAAAAACTCCTGTAACCTCTTATTTGTGATAGACAAGCAGGTTGACACAGGTAGCTCTGCAAACAATTTGTTGTACTGTATAATTCAAAGTAACAAGTAAAGCACTCAAAACTGCTACTTCCAATATATATAATATATAAAATTAAAATAAAGTATTGGTGACTTCCATATAATGAACAAAAGCACTTTTGCTTAAAACTTTGAGGGAGTAAATAATTGACAGATTTTTTGATTTTTTGTCAAAACAAAACAACAAAAAACAGAAAATAAACTTCAGTTAATATTTTAAAACCATGATCTTTTCAACTGCACAACAGTCAGGGAGAATTTGGACTTGACCCAAAAAGAATTTGTAGTTATACCTTCCTGATGCCATAGCAACCTTGAAATTAGGTCATAGTCATAAAAACAATTAGGACGAAGGCGTAAATTTTATGTCATCTGAGGTAGTCATTATGTACAGTTTAACTTCAAGCATTTAAAGATCTAGCATACCCCCCCACCACCCACTTCCCCCAACCAAGAAAAAAAGTATTAAAGTGTTTGTCATAGACAAACATTCCTCGTTATTTTTTACATGGCCTCGCACATACCCCCCCCCCCCCCCCCCACCACCCTTCCCCCAACCAGGAAAACAAAAAGTATTAAAGTGTTTGTCATAGAGACAAACATGCCTCGTTATTTTTTACATGGGTTCACACATTTGTTTTTTATGCGAGTCAAAAGGAAGCCATAATACCAGCATAATGTATATCAACAATGCAGTACATGTTAAGTACATTGAAAACATATTAATTTTTAAGTAACAATTTTTTATTTTTTTAAAATGCAGCAGGATAGTTTGCAACATAGACCCATCCACAGCCCCGTCCCTTTCCTGCTGTTGTCGGGAGGTATCACAAGTGGCAGCCGACAAGAGGGCTTGTGAGCCGGTTTAAGCAGAGGGGCCTTGACTAGATTCCGCTTCGGCTCACCTTTTTCTTCATAAAGGTTCTGGTTTGTGGACAGTCTTGTTGTGACTTTGTCCCTCACAATTAATGAAACATTAAAATGGTTCTCATCGCTGCCCATCTTAATGCAGGAGTCATTCTGGTGGTGACAGTGTAGCAATAGGAATATACTCTTCCCCCACCTCCATACCCCTGTCCCCCTTCTCCCCATCCCTAATAAGCCTTAATGTTCCTGTGGAAGTTAAGCACCATGTTTACCAAAGGGCTTCCACTGGGAAAGTGACCGATTTACTGCGGTCACTTCAGTCCAGATACCATGTCACGTTTCTTTCCTGCCTGACGGTGAGAAGATTCCCTAAACTGCAATAGGGGCATGGACAGAAAGTTTTCATGTTTTTTGGACGATATCAAAGTGTTTGAACCAAGCAAAGAAGTAGACTCAACTGTGGAAATGACAGTCCAATGCTACAGATGATGCGAAAGGACGAAGCTCTATAGACGAGTTTGATTTGTACATTACTCAAGACAGAAAATCACCAAAAATCCGACACCATGCACTGTCTACCTAAAAATTACTTGAGGGGTAGACTGACACCCTAAAAACCAAAACAAGGCAGAGAAAAAAACTGAACGCAAATGCCTGCAGCAAAAAAAGAAGAAAAAAGAAGGCCAAGAAAGAAACTGAACACAAGAGCCTGTGGCAAAATTATAACGAAAGACAAATCAACACAAATGCAAGAGTTAAATGAAAAATGGCTGCCCTTATCAGGCAAGCAGACAATTCAAACCAAATGGCTAGATGGAAAGGTTGGTGAAAATGACGAAGAAAGATCAAGGAAAAATTGGGATGGAAAAAAATTCGTTACTCCCACCCGATCGAAAACCATACATGGTAACTAACAGTCTTTGACAGCGTGCAATGTCACAAAGGCTAGAAATGCCACGTAATCCATGCACACAATACAAACCACACAATGATGCTAACAGCCACTGGACATTGAATAGATGCTCACGAAGTACCCATATAATTTTTATATATTTTTTTAATCAAGTTGTCTCGACTAGCGAGGCAGCTCAAGGTTACTCCCATCACCCCCACATCAAAAAAGAATGAAACAACTCAAAAAGCAAAAGGGAACGCAAAGAGAGGAAAAACAAACTGAATGGTCGGAGTGTATACCAAGAACCTCACTGACCCAAACACGAAACCCTATCCCAGAGAAAGCACAAAGTATCTAGTCTGATCAACTAGAAAAAATAACAGGCAGAATAATGCAAACAAACAACTTATTGGGAGGGGTGAAATTGTGGAATTATAGGTAGATAATAATGTGACGAGATTATTTTCTTTATTGTACATTGCCGCTTCTCATACGGGACATGTACATTTGTTTTTGTGTGTATTGTTAGTTGTCATATATATATATATTTTAACACGTTATCTTTGATATTTTTCTCAATTAACGTTTAAAATGCAGGAGAATGTTGCAAAGCGCAGTGAGATCGGATCAGAGAATAGCGATATATTGGCCTAAGTTATCTTTTAATACTATTTATTATTATTGTGAAGGCAGGGGTCATCCCAACTAAATGGACTGAAACGCCATGAATCTGACAAGGTGATACTGAGAAAGAAAAAAAGAAAGGAGAGTGACAGAAAAAAAAAAAAGAAGGAACAAATACCAAATTTTGTCAGTGGTGTCGGAGCTTCGAACAGGAAATTGTTCTAAGTCGATTACCCTGTAGGCACCCATACAACCATGTTGCTGTGTTAGGGCGATTGAACCAAAACTGACAAAACTGCACTGAGTCAGTGTGTGCCGAGCCGTTGTTTGTGATACCAGTGTGTGAGACAAAAATCTGCGCTAAAAATAGCATTTCGCGTCTCTGATTGGTTGAGATTGACGACTTTGTGGGGCCTGTGGATGGGTCCATTGCAGTCATACATGACCACATTTTACATGTGGTTCACAATTTACATCATTTTTGGTTCTCATATTTACATCAGAAGCATACTGAACTGACAGAACATGGCCAACAACAAAATCACACTTTAAAATGAATAATAAAAGCACCTCAGTTTGCAAGCAATGCAGCAAATATCAAATGAATGACATAAAAGCCACACTTGTAAGTGTATAATATAATGTATTAAGTTCTTTTTTATTTATTTTATTTTAAAACAACATACACACACACAGTAGTGACACACAGAAATGCTGTCCACTGTAGCACTATTTACTTGCAATATCAGAAACCAAAAATGTTAATGTAATACAAATACGTGTTGGCTGCCTCCAACAAAAAAGAACAAAATATCAGTGATGTGGAGAAAGTATGTCATAGAAAACGCAGTGCATGCTGCCATTTGGAGGCTGGTGTGGGGCTGAGAGTATGGACTTGGACGAATATATTTGTGATTAGCACTGATAAAGGGGTGACAAAGGGCACCATCGTGACCATGCGGTCTGGGCATTGTGAGTTACCGACACCCCACTGAAAAATTCAATCACTGACTGTTAATTACTTGATATAAGTTTCAAGATGTGCAGCTCCACAATGAAGTGGTATTAAAGCAGCCATGTAGAAATAAAAAGCTGACTGGACTCATAGCTTAAAAGTCAAAGCATGCTTCTGAAAAAAGGTTAAATGTAAATGTTAAATGCAATTCTGAAGCCATTTACAAAGTCTTAGTGGGCTGCAGGCGATAGGAACATGACAAAATAGGGGGGGCTCTACAATTAGAAAATGTCACTAATAAGAGTGAACTGATCAAATCAACTCCAGGTATGTTTTTGCCAATTGTTTCATAATCTTCCCAGTAACTTTGCCTTTCTTTTATCCGAGTACATCACATTTTGGTAAAATAATAACATATTCTTTTATGTGCCATATCTGCATCAGAGCACATAATCCATTACATAAAATCAAAAAAAGGAATTACAGTCGTACAAAAAACAAACAACAACAAAACAAAAAAGAGGAAGACAAAACACACAACTCTTTGATTGAGAAACTGGCTAACAGCACTACCAACAACCAACTCACAAATATCATAGATGCAAGTAAAAGACATGCAATACAAAACCTGATTCAATGACAAAGAATGTATTGCTGCTTGTCTTCTGTGGTAGGTAGAGTCACACAAAACATGTTTATAAACCAGAATCATATAATTCTATCATGTATTTGAAGTTTAATTCAATAACTGATGTTTGATTTTGTCAGCTACTTGCATGATTACAGAGCACAATTTATGGTACATATTTTTATACATTAAATATACACTGTCATTGTAAATGATATTGTGATATTAGGCATGCACATTTTGACAGTAAATGCACCTTGTTTGCCTTTGACTGGATCAAAGATATCTAAAAGGTACTTGCATGATTACACAGCACCATGTAACTTGTAATAAATAAATAAATAACGCACTGTCATTGTAAATGAGAACAATGTGATAGTAGGCATGCACACTTTGACAGTAAATGGACCTTGTTTGCCAATGATTAGATGAAAGATATGAAAAGATGAGTTCAGTTCAAGATGGTTTCAATACACTTGGAAAATCCCATAATATGGGCATAATTTATGCACTTCACCCCATCTCTCAGAAGTTTCGCTAGCATTGCCTTTGAAACAGTTCTAATGTTTTTCTGATTGATTCATCTCACTGAAAAGATGAGCATGTTCAAAATATAAATCATTAAACTTTTTTGTTAATCCAGCATCACAACTGATTTTTCTCTTAAATAAATTAATTAGTGAAGGAATGAGACTGTGAGATAACTCAGGAAGGACTAAAGTTAATCTGACAGGGATGAGACATTTCAACAAATGTTATGTATGATCTGATTGTCTGATCACAGCTGATCAGTTGTTTTGATGGGACATGTGATTTTCTGTAAATTCCCTTGAGTTCCTTATTATTTTAAATGCTTTTGAACATAGTCATCAAATAACTTCATTACATCCCTTGAAGTTAAACACAGTCTTTTTAACTACTTGGTTTGTAAAACTAAAACTAGTAAAGGATCACAAATTTTGATCTCCTTTGGCTTCACTATAAACAAAATCATAATAACGTGCATGTACATGGCACATGCAATTTTCTGCTGAGCAGTGTTCACAAGATCAAAAAATATTTATACAATAACAACAACAAAATCATTGCAAAAACTGTCCAATAATGTTTTTAATCTTCTTATTCTAAATCATGTTGAACTTCAACATTCTGAAGACAATGATACTTCTTGTGCATGCTGAGTTATTTTGGCATTTTCATAATCCATGGAACTCAGACATGGACTACAGTAACAATGCATATATTTATGTGATTGTTTTGCGTAATATTATACACACTGGGGACTTCGGTTTATACTATTATTATATTACTATTAGTCTCATCTGAAGGACTTTTGATGCACTTTGCCATCCATGGTTCCCTTTAACCTAATATGCAGGCATGCTTAAGGATGTATCCATAAACTGTCCAGATCACATCCTCCTAAACAGACCTTTTAAAAATACATTTAGACTTTGAGTATTCTAGCAGTGTGGAAGGCATTATAATGTCTGCATGAAATGCAGTTGTGAATATCAGTTACAATTATCATCAGTATTATATAGTTCATACAATTTTAAAAACATGACAAGCATTGTGCAAATATAAAAACAAATCTGAAGAAAAAGAAAGAAAAAAGAAAAAAGAAAAAGAAATATATATATACACACTGATGTTATAAATGCTTAAAATTCTGGTGTGAATACTGTGGATACAAATTCAAATTTTACACACAGAACATTTCATGTCTGGTGAGTTACAATAACTGCAGTAAGAAATATATATATGTCTGTAAAGTGCTATTATACAAACTGTCTTCCTAGGACTAATCTAATGCTGACACACAAGTGTATTTACAAACAAATAACAGTAACTTTACATTGCATGACTACTTCTGATTCTGAATACTGAAACAATACTTTAACAATGAAAAGAGCCATAAATGAAACAAAGGTTCTACACATATAGTGGAACTATATATATATATATATAGCAGATGTCCTGATTTGTACGCTTCATTTAGATTGAAATGCAGGCAATATTAAAATGCAATAGACTCTCATTCTGAAAAGAGAGACGCAGAGGGGGAATAAAAGCAAACGATGCACTCCACCTGCAGAATGAAAGTTTTATTTTGTTGCTTTCTTTTTTCTCTATGTGTATCATACAGGAAAACATGCAACTTTAGAGTGACAAACAGTCAGACTTTTGTGTCTAGTCTCTAGATGTGGTATCTCAGGCAGGGAAGTTTATATATATAGTACTTGCAAGGTATGAAAAACTTAATAACATCCATATTCTTGAGAAGGCTTGCATGCAATTCTTCTTTCATTATGTAAAGTGGCCAACTTCATCCTTCTGAAGACAAGTTTTAATTTATACATTTTGCCGAACTCGCCTATCCTTCCTCAGCTGGAAATACCAAGAAAGAATATATTTATATATATATATTCTCCAAACTCAACCCCAAAAGTAATAAATTTTATCTTTACTGATTAAACCAAAAGAAAAAATGCTTTACAATCACATGCTACTGACACAACTTAAGCTGTCTCATAACAGCAAACAATATATTCTGGACTTCACCCATAAAAAGTAATACAATTTATCTTTACCAATTAAACCAACAACAACAAAATGTTTTACATGCTACACAATTGAAGATCTGCCTCATAACAGCAGTCAAAATTCATTTGTGCTCTTCATCTAACCGCTGCTCTGTCTAGCTTGAGAGAATTCTCTCACTGGACTCACTCAATAAGAGACAATTGTTGTATGGGCAAGGAAGACATTTTACAACTGTTGGTGTTTGTTTGATACGGTTTAATTACTGTGTATTTGATACAGTTTAATTACTGTGTATTTGGCAGATCTTCACACGATGTGCTTACTTTCACATTCTTCTGGTTGAATTGTGTTTGTTTTTCAAAATTAACTTAACTGCCAACAGTGTCAAGGCCTTGATTGTCTTCCACAAGCCTTTCTGGACAATAATCAACTGACAACACTTTTCACGTGTCCTCAGCCTTTCTGAACAATAATCAACTGGCAACACCTTTCACCCGTCCTCATGTTCCTGTGGCTGGCGCTCATCGTTTTCTTGCGGTTCACGACTTGACACTTGATCCTCTTGTTCGGCACTGTCCTGTGCCTGCAAGTCTGCCACTCTATCTGAGCCCATGGTGCTGAAGTCAGCAGAGGGCATGGGCGTGGCAGCGATCCCGTCATGGCTCCTCAGGTTGACTTGGTTGCCATTCAGTGCTGGCTGGGTCAATGAAGAGGCGGCTCCACCGGAGAAAACTTGGGGTGGGCCTCCACTGGCACCTCCCTGATTTTGATGAACAGGTAACGCAGGAGCTGAAACTGTCTGAAGGGCCGCCAAGGGAATATCCACAGTGTTCCCGTTGCCTGTTGGGGCCACCACAACTGGGTGACCAACGCCTTCGCTCCGGTGGTGAGCTTCTGCTCCAGGTGGTAGACTCCCTGCTGCACTGGCCTCAGCATGGCTGGCTCCCAGCGCCACAGCTTCTCTGCTAGAGTTGGGAGCCCCTTGAGTCGAATGCAGCTCTGGAGCAGGTAAAAGCGTCAAGTTCTGGAGGAAGTGGGTACCACCACCACCACCACCACCTGCTGCATTCCAGCTTCCAGAGCCAGAATCAGACAAAGAGTTGACCAAAGAATTTGCTGCAGCCTGTGTGGGGTTGTGTGTCGTAACTTGCACCGGGTAGCTTAGTTTCAGTCTGTCCAGCTGAGTGACCGGCGGTGCTGCTGGCAAGTTGCTGTTGGAGGCGTGGTACAACTGGGGGTTGGTGTCCTGCGTTGTTGGGGTGCTGATGGTGTGCAGGGAGGGTCTGTTCTCTGGTTGCTGTTGCTGCTGCACTGACGTATTAAGCATCGCTGCTGACTCTGGCTGTGCAATGAATGCAGGGCGTGTCGGGCCCATATCGCTTGACAATGGTGTGTGTTGCTGAGTAAATAACGACTGTGGGCCACGCAAAGGATTTGGAAGTGGGGGCTGAGCTTGCTGGTGCCCAACAAAGTTCGGCAGTTGCTGCTGTTGCTGGTGCTGCCATTGCTGTGGGTTTGGCTGAACATACTGAGGAGGGTAGTGGTGTGACTGCTGGCGAGATGGATCAGAATTGTAGAGTTGTGAGGGAAGCAGCACCGGCATGGCTTCAGCGTTGCGTATAGCAGCTGAAGGCACCATCTGTTCTGCCACTGGCACACCTGCAGGCAAAGAAGGCTGACCCACGGGAACCGGGTGGTGACAGGCCTGAGGAAGGACAGGTGGCTGGCCGTACGGTGTTGGGTCAATGAAAGCAGGAGGACCACCTCCTCCTCCGGCAAACTGGTATCCTAGCGGTCCAGGACCTGGCCCTGCGTAGCCTGGAGCAGCTTGGGGGGTGACTCCCCCAGGCATCTGTGTCTGCTGCTGGTAGATATTGTGTCCAGCATGGCCTTGCTGGGCGCACTGGTGGTGCTGTGGTGGTGGACAGAAGTTACAAGAACAGGTTGATGCCTGTGATGCCGCTGACCTCGTGGGCCCCCAAAAGGGCATGTGCTGTACTGCTGGCACCCCCACTAAAGGATTTTGAACTGGCAGGCCGAAGTGGTTGGCTGTGTGCTGGGGCCCTACCCCGCTTTGCACAAAACCTGCTCTTTCTTGGGCAAGCCCTGCTGCTGAAGTCAGACTGTTGCCAGAACTAGAGCTGGAGGTCTGCCTGTTCAATAATCCTGCACTGCTTGTCGAACTGGAATGTGTGCGGTCTCCTTCCAGAGGAAGAATTTCCAGCTCAAACTCAGTCATGTCACCATTGTCACCATTCTCAGTTTTCACAAAAAACATCAGAGATTCCAGTTTCAGCTGACAGCCATCTTGAATCTCTTTTGTTTCCCCTATCTTCAAGGATGTCCTTGTCCCATTCAACTGTATTCGCACTGGTTTCTTGTCACTTTTGTTTTTGACGTACCATCTAGGCACCTCCTGTTGGTCAACTTTGCACCACAGTTCCACAAACATGCGAGGCATATGCTTCTCATTCAGCAGGACATCCACATCCACACCCCGTCCCATTGTGATTATCCGGTCAGCTGGCTTACGCACCCGCTCCCTGGGAAATTTGTCAATGAAGTCAGTATGGGTGTTGGGTGGGTAACGCAAGGTGATGAGGTGAGGCCGAGCTACCGTTTCTTCATCCCTTGGCACTGTGCTTGCTTCATCTGTTGATTCCACTGTCTCTGCTTCCCGGTCCACTGTACCTGCAGTGGTCAGTAAAAGATAATCAGATAAAACACACAGAAGGTTAAATTTAAAAAGAATGCTTATTTCAATTAAGACAATTCACACAAAACATACATAGATTTTCAGTGAAAACACCAACTAACAGAACAGAACAGATAGTATGGTAAGAAGCAACAGTAGAAACAAAATTTGATCTGCTTAGCTTTCATCTGGTGGAGGGACTGGTTTATGGCATGAACTCATGAAGTAAAGATAATAGCCATGACTGGATGGCGTAAAAATAATAGTTTATGATTGAAATAATAATATGATAATAGTTTATGATGAAAATGGGAACAGTATAAAAAAGAAAGAAAAAAGAGTTCTGATCAGTCATGCAATGTCTCTAAACCACAGCTTTTGAAGAGCCAGAAGTCACCCCTTAGCCATGCTGTATTATGGTAGGTACTCGTTAATAACCCTAAGCCTACACAATGAAAAGCTAGAGTACTAGACACTAGTAGCCTATACAGTGACCTGCTGCACTATCTCACAAGTTCTGATTCTTATCATAACAGCAAAGCCAGAAGAGTTGATTGAAATTGGTTGAAGTGTTGCTTTACGTCCACAGAAACCGTAGGCTTATTAGGGACGGGAGCCCAGAACGGCCACCTCGACTTTCACACAGCTCCTGACCTCTGACCCAGAAGAGTGTGACTTTTTGCTGCTTAACATCCATGGAAGTGAGAAGGCCTATTAGGGACGGTCAGAAGAGTTAGACCATGGACCTATATATATATATATATAGGTCCATGAGTTAGACCCTTCCCTCCACCAGCCCTAACCCCAGCCCAGTAGCTGGGGGTGGGGGTGGGGGTGGGGTGGGGTGGGGGGCTGGATGTGATGTTTGGTGTGTATGGAGAAACCAGTCAACACATAACTCCTTGTAAAACAGTGAGCATCCTGAAAGTGAGTCACTAATATATATATATATATATATTGCTTTAAAAAGACCTAATGTGAATGGATGTGGTGGTGGTATGTGTACATGAGCTTGTGTGTCACTGTATGTGTGTGTGTGCACAGTGTGAGTGTGTGTGTGCACAGTGTGAGTGTGTGTGTGCACGTGTGTTAGTGTGTGTGTGCACAGTGTGAATGTGTGTGTGCACAGTGTGAGTGTGTGTGTGCTCAGTGTGAGTGTGTGTGTGCACGTGTGTGTGTGCCAGTGTTGAGATCAGTCAATATTTTATTTTATGTCTGTTCACATCGAGGTGATATTAGACAAAAACAAAAAACTAAAACATATAATTATTATTTATACTAATTTTCCCACAGGACTATGATTCTTATGAACAATCGATTTGACAATATTAGTAATAACATCAGTATTATACAAAATATCTCTTACATTGTTGTAACCAGTGTTGGAGAGAGAGAGGGGGGGGGGGGAGAGAGGTCATGTATGGGTAACTGAGTGGGTGCCTAACTGAGTAGGTGTATGATATGATTTTATTCCATGCTTCAACTTCAAGCTGCTTACTTTGCTGAACAAAGCATCTTCACTATGGACTTCTTGAGCTGTAATTGTATGAAGTACCCCCACCCCACATTTACACACAGCATGCCACACACCCCTGGCCCCCCTTATTACACACAAAATGACATACGAATGGCACATGACGCCGGAAATAATGACCATGCGCATCACAGTATGCTGCACACACCGTGTAGTGGAAAACGCCCTTGGCGTGTATGCGGCCATGTGGAGGGTGTTCCGCTCCGAGACAGTCCGCATCTGTGTGACAGTCCTTGAAAATCCATCTCTTCTCCTCTGCATACTGATCTGTCGTTTTACCAATCCATCACCAGTAATGCATGTGTGTGTGTGTGTGGGGGGGGGGGGGGGGGGGGGGGGGAGTACGTGCGTGCGTGCGTGTGGGATGAAATGAGTGTATCCTTATATCTTTGTAAGCGCACTGGGCTCTGCCGAGATGGGGCGCCATAAATAATCTATTATTATTATTATTATTACAGTGGACACCAGCGTCAAAGCTTCCGGCGTTTTCCACATCCTGTTGCAAGCCAGATCCATCCCCGTCCATGTGACCAGTCTGCTCTAGGAGGTGGGTGGAGTACAGATTTAATTCCGGAATATCGGAACTGTTTCAAAGGCAGCCGCGACGGGGACTTTTCTGAGAGACAGGGAGGTGCACGTATGGGCTTGTCCGAGCGCGTAGGTACCACCTTGAACTGAACTGAACTGAACAGAACTGAACGGACTGATGGGCCGAGACATATCCAAACTACGGGAAACTGAGGAGGACAGCAGACAATGAGCGCCAGAAACCTGTTCATGGAATACTTCTGTAATGTTCCACAGGTGCTCCGGCAACAGAGGCACGTTCAGCGTGTCGGATTAGGCTAGTGTCGTGGTCTTACACCCATCTACGTCCACGGGCTAGTCCACTTACCCAATGCAGTTGTCCATGCCGTCCACTGGCGCTTCCAGGTCGCTGGACTGAGGCGAGTCAGCTTGGGGACCTGGTGGAGCAGAAGCGTTGCTGTCGGTTCTGAAAATCGATATAATGACCATACAAGGTTATCCCTCTGAGGAAACTATATAATTATATGGTTCTTGGGTCTAGTTAAAATTGCCAACGAACCATTCTACCAACATGCTGATCTGGTGTGTGTGTGTGTGTGTGTGTGTGTGTGTGTGTGTGTGTGTGTGTGTGTGTGTGTGTGTGTGAGTGTGTGTGTGTGTGCTTGCGTGCGTGTGTGTGTGTGCTGGCGCACGTGCATGAAAGTGAGAGAGAGGAAGAGAGAGAGAATCCACTGTCCATTCCTCTCTATTTCCACAACAATATTAAGATGTGGTAACCCAGGTGGATTACTGCAGGTGGAATTTTGCACTCGTGTACACGTAATAATACTGCCCCGCATTCAGGCATAAGCACAGTAATCCCACCGCACACGGTTTGAGAAACGGTTAAATGAACTCTTAATATTATATGTACTGCTAGCACTGTACCCACTGAAGACCCAAAAGGCAATCGGCTAGGCCACAGAGATTTGAACTCGGACAACTGGCGTCAGAGTCCGGAATGCTGCTAAACGACATGATTACACCACGGAGCTACCTGACAAACGGGGATCAGTCCAGTCAGTATCACCTTCTTTTTACAGTTTACCTGACAGACAGACTCATTCACTTCAACAATCTTCAGTGTCATTGCGCTAATTAGCGAAACAGTTGTTACCTATACTATGCATAAGACCCTTGTGTCCTGAGGAATCTTCACACCAAGTTAAACCGCAATAGGTCCAGTGTGGCCAAAATATAGCGTTGATTGACACACTTCAACAGCAAAGATCGTGTAGCTGTCCAGCCATACGATCTATGCTGACAGACACAGACAGACAGAACACAGAACAGACAGAAAACAGATATACCTGCTGGCTCCCAAGAAAGGATCAAGGAACTTCATGGCATCACTCCACCTCCACTTGTTTCTTCGTTTTGTTGCTTGACCACTCTTGCTGGTTTTCCGGGTTTTCCTGAGTTTCTGGTAGGTGTCACGAAGATTTTTCCATTTCTTCTTGCAGTCAGCCGCTGCAACAAATTAAGGTATTAAAAATGTTAGTGAACATTACATAAAAATTACTTATAACTGATGACTGACTAAATTTCAGTGCCCCTGCCATGGCTCGGGGCGTGCGACTTGAAGAAGACAGAAAGAGAACTCGAATTCGAAAACATTAATGCTCAAGGATAGTAGCATTAGGTCCATATCTGGACATTTGACGGGTTCGTATCGTGCTTCGTCCTAGTTCGGTCATGGTGTGCCGAGTTTTCTACCGGCTTCACACAAAGATGCTTTAGCCACGGACCTATACGTATGAAGGTCTACGGTTTTAGCTACATGAACTTTGCTTCCCGTGTCAGTAAACCGCTGACCAGTGAGCGGACCGCTTATGTATAATATGCAAGTCCATGGCTCAGTCTATGCGTTGACCGAGCGCTTTCAAATTAGTGCCGGCCCGCAGTGCTGTGCACAATTCTCCCTTGTTAGTTAATAAAAAGTTTGATGCGGCCACATACATGGCGAAGAAGCTGCCTTCCCATGTTTGTTACTGACATCTTTTACCCCGGCCGGGCCCACAAGTGATAGCCGTTTTGGAAGCCATATAAAAAAAAAAACTGATCTAAATTCTCGGGCAGAGCTCAGGAGCTGTGTGAAAGTCGAGTTGGCCGTCCTGGCAGGACTGGCTGGTAGATAGGTCCAAATGGACCTAACGCTACTATCCTTGAGTATTAAAGTTTTCGAGTTCGAGTTTTCTCTCGGCTGTTCGTAGTCATTGCCAAGCCTCAGCTTTACGGAGACGGTCGGCTGCAGCTACAAATCAGTAGTTTCATCAGATCTTTGCATTCTGTGGCGAACTAATGTCAGACACTGGTTTAGAGTCCAGGAACCGCACACAGTTGGTTTGACCGTCTTCAACTGCAACACTGATTTACTACACTGTGACTGACTTAATTTAAAAAAAAGAAAGTTTCTCAGTGTGGTTTTTGCTGTTGTTAGTTTCTAATAGTTTGACACATCCTCACAAGTTTTACGATCTATGAAGTGTGTGTGTGTGTGTGTGTGTGTGTGTGTGTGTGTGTGTGTGTGTGTGTGTGTGTGTGTGTGTGTGTGTGTGTGTGTGTGTGTGTGTGTGTGTGAGAGAGAGAGAGAGAGAGAGAGAGAGAGAGAGAGAGAGAGAGAGAGAGAGAGAGAGAGAGAGAGAGAGAGAGAGAGGACAGACAGAAACAGAGACAGATTTCAATGACTCATTCAAATCGGACAGAGTGAGTGTGTGAATGTTTACACGGCGGTACTGCGGGGCGGGATACTCAGTTTCCGACACTGTTATGAACTGATACCATAAATTATGTCTGTGCAACCAATCAGTCACTGCAGACATTTTCAGTTATAAGTATAAGGAATAATAACAATTAAAATATTTATAAAGCGCAAAATCTTCAGCGGACTAAGCACGGACACACGTTGCACACACACACACACACACACTCGGCACACACACACGGCCACACACATACTGACACACACACGCCGTGACTGACACGCCGCGCACGCACTGACTGACACACACACTATGACTGACACACTCCACACTGACACACACACACAGGCACCACCGCCCGCACCGGCATTGACTGACGAACATAGTGACTATGCAAAACCGGCTTACACTTGACAACGGCATCAGTAAAACGGGAAGCCGCAAATGATGATGATGATGAAGTGATGCTTAATGTCCTCAGATGTCAGTTGACATATTAGGGACAAGCTGTGACCAATGCCAAAGCATAGTTCAATATAGCTTTACGTCCACGGAAACCAGAAGGCTCGTTAGGACGGACAGCCCAGGACGGCCACCTCGACTCTCACACAGCTCCGCCTGAACTATGCAAGCCGCAAACAGTGACTTGAGACGGATAAAGGTACAGCAGCTAGCGTTGTTCAGCGGTTGTGCAGCGGCCACTGACTCGCTCGACGACTAGTGTCATCATGTGATCTCGGACTTGCGGCGACTCATACCCGGCGGCGACCGGGACGTTCAGACGGTCACGGCGACTGATTCGTTGCCGGCCACACCGCCTCATAAGTCACTGTAGTCAGTGATGCATCAGTAACCGCGATGTTGCCGGCAACGACTCAAATACTGATAAACTTGACTCGAAAAGAAATTAAAAAACGACGACTCACAAGAGACAGCAACCTATACTTACCATCCAAATCGTTTTTGTCCATTGCTGAAGCAATATTTGTCCATACGTGCTGGACAAGTTGTGCGTCTTTGTAGTCTTCGTGGGATGCATCGTATATGACCTCATTGATGCGCACGAGTTCGATCAGTTTTTCACAATCATCCTTGTCCAAAGTGGCCGGCATCTCGGAAAGTTCTGTAGCAATTGAATCACATAACTCAAACATTTTTTTTAAATGGCAGAATTCGCAGAATGCCTCTATTAAGACGCCACGGCAACTTCAGTTCCGCCGCGGAGGCCGGCGGCTGCGCGGCACTGAGCGGCATAACTCAATCACTGAGTCGCGGGCTCCATAGAGTGGTAACAAAATCATTCCACACCGCTCAGTGCCGCCACACCTCGCAAAAGGAATCAGGCATTCATTAATAACTATATTCTCGATTTTTGCCGTCACCGCTGCCGGCACCGCCAGGGACAGAACGTCTAAAGCGTAGTCTGCGACAGTCAGACCGTCCGGTATATCGGAGCGGAAGCCGCCAGCCGTCAGCGGTGATGGGAAAAATCGAGTCGGATGACTGATTCCTATTGTGTCGGGTCGGTGCAACGGGGGGTGCGTAATTTTGGTACCGCTCCATGGAGCGATTCATGCCGCTGCCGCATTCACCTTTTCTTTGTTCCCGAGTTTTTTCGTCACCGCTGCCGCTGACGCACCGCTACCGCACCGCCGCCGCACCGCCGATATGGAATCGTACCTTCACGTTTTTGCTTCGTAAACCGGAAGAAGGGTTCCCTTTGACCTTAACCTTGCAGCGGCTAATTATTTGGGGTCACAAGGTCGCGCAAGTAGCACTAGCTTTGAGAAGGCTAGTTTCATTATAATATCTGTTCAACGTCGAAAAGAAAGAAAGAAAAAAACAGAAAAAAACAGAGAGAGGCTGATAAAGAATAAGAAAAAATACACAGTCATTCAATCGAGCAGTTATTACTGTTGTTGTGGCGGTGGTTGTGCTATTTCCTAAAATAAATACCGCGGTTCTCAAATGGCACAATTTCTTATTGAAATAAGCTAAATCCAGCGGTCATGTCCCCTACAAACTGCCATCTGAGAATCTGACGAATAAGGTGTGTGTTTTGGCACATTAAATCAAATGTAGTTTCAAGGTTGAACACAGGAAGGTAACTGTTAGCTAACAAGTATGACATTTTCAAATGCCCTAGATTTGGTGGGTGACACAGCAACCCTTGCAAGAAGCGGCCTTCGTCCGCGCAGAGGGTGCTACTAGTACTACTACTACTACGCTAAAGGATAGCTAAGTACGTGAACCGTGGCACGATGTCGGATGACCCATTTAGTAGATTTACACTTTCCCATACAGGTCACATAACTTTGACTTTCCATGCAGCAGGAAAAACGTGCTCTACTAGTAATGCAACCAGCGTAAAATCAACTTGTTTTAAAATAGCTTGATTATGCAGCAGTCAAACTTCAGTTTTTGATGGCTTTGGGTTTTTTCTTTGCAAAAGCTACATTGTCGATAATGCAATAACGGCATCAGTGATGCCTGCACATCCTTCCTCCGTGAACAAAAATAATGAAGAGAGGGAGAGAGCAAAAAATTCTTCTGTGAGAATTACATTGCTTGCGCATACTGGGGATGGGAGGATTCCCTCCATCTAATGTTAGCAGAGTGGGGATACCTCAATGGTTAGAGCGCCATCTCACGATTGAAAGGTCCCAGTTTGAGTTCCCGCAGGAGCAATGGGAGAATTTTGTTTTCCAATTTCAACTTTCTGTGCTGACTCTTGTATACTAATTACTATTGTATACTCTTGTTTCGGTATCCGTTCCAACCCTGTGTTACTGGTCACGGGTTATTCTGCCAAATGTGCAGGGGACACACATGCACCCTACCTATGTATCTTTGAATGAAGTGACACTGTAAACTGGTGCATAGTTGTATGATGTACACAGAACTTGTGCTGAGATGGCAGCAGTTTCATGTGGCACCAGCCATGTAACTTTCATAAGATCCAGATAGCACTTCATTGGAAATTACAAAAATGTCCTATAAAAAGAAAAAGGAAAAAGGATGCAGTCACTCATTCAGAGTCACATGTGACATGAGCGCAGTGAGTGCCCAAGAGCAGAAAATATCGCTATTTAGTAATAGTATTATATATTAAAGTGATCAATAATAATAAAGTGCAGTGTGTGACAGCTGGGAGAAGGGTGTGGGGATAAAGGGTCAACTGGTAAAGGGAGGATCAAGAGCTGGTTTGCCAGAAATGAGATAATATGTGAACCTTCTAATGTGACAAAACATTCGCATAATAAACCAAAGCCAAGTGGACACTGGCAAAAGAAATACCATACAACCAGCACCTACCTAGAAGGTTTATGTTGCAAAGCTTGCAGGAGTCCTGCAGCTAAGTTAGGAATCTGGGAGCATTCAACAATGAAATAGACTTGAAATCCTTGGCTTTGACTTAAATCTGAGTGGGAAAAGTGGAAAACATGTCTGACTTAGTTGAAATTTGACTTGTCCATTTTTGACTTATTGTAAAATTACTCACACAAAGAGCAGTTTGACTTAAGCAGAGGTCAACTTAAGCATTTTTGACTTAAGCATATTCAACTGTATATTTATAATTTTAGGCACAGTCGTTAAGCTGGATGTCATTCAGTCAACAAATGAGGGAGTTGATTAGTTCTCAAGAGACATCAAACAAAAACAACAACAAAGACATGAGTCAGCTACGGTAATTCTCACATGTATACCAATTACCATGCAACTTGCAAGTTTATACAAGGTCCATCTTCCATATGCATAGTGTCCAACTTCAACACTCTGAAGATTCTGACACTTTCAGTGCATGCTAGGTTATTTGGTGTTTCCATATCTCACCAAACTCTAACATGGATTACAGGATCTTTAACATGTGTATGTGATCTTTTTGCATGCATGTGATGTATACATGTTGGGGACCTCGGTTTGTCTTATTCAAAGGACTTTTGTAGAGCCTGCACTGAATTTGACTCTAGAGGAATGACAAATCTCAAGGTGCCCTAGGACAAATCTCAGGGCAAAGCCTAGCACGTAATTGTAATAGTCGCCCATCCATGTGGCCACCAACTCTTCCAACAGGAGATGATAAAATAATAAATTCAAGCAAAGTCATAACATGTACATCCTCAGTGTCATCTTGGATGCATGCATGTTAATCAGACTAAATAGACCCCTTTTGTTTATTTTGTTCTCGCACAGCGACAACCAATCAGAGTTGACTACAAACTTCTACAACTCCTCCAGAGTGGACACTGACTTCATGTGTACTGAGATTTGACTGGACTGAATCATTTTGGATGCACACACACTTAGTAAAATCGCTATGCACTCAGCCAGCAACCTAGCTGACATGTTCCCTCCTACTTCCGGCAAATCGCTTATGCCAGTCCATTGCGCATGTGCAAAGATTTTAAGTGGAAGGGGTCTGTTAGGCCGAAGGTGGACAGCAAAACAGCAGCTTGTGAAACAGGTGCCTGATTTTCAAATTTGTGGAATTTTTACAAAACAGTTGTTTTAGATAAGCAAAAAGGGAAGCAACAGATTCAGAATGTGTAGAGACAATTAGTAAACCATTAGCTTCCCTTGAGCCAAATCAAATCAAGGGCTATTTTCTGTAATGGTTGCTTACAGGGTGTATCAGTCATACTCTCAGCCTCCAGATTCCTTGTATCATATATATTCCACTGTTGGTTCCTATACCTTTTGTCTTTGGCCTCTGCACGGAATGACCATTCCTTTCCTCTCTCAACTCCTTCAAAACCAGATCCAAACACATAAAATTTAATTCAGATTTTAAAATCAATGCTTATTTAATATGACAAAACAATGTACAACTTTTGGGGTAAGCCCCTTTTTCATGTGACAAAACAACAGTTAAACAGTGAAGAATGAAATGTGGGCTACTTATCAGCTCTTGGTTGTGGTGTTTTCTTGTCCAGTGTTTGAAAAAAATGTTGGCATGACAATAATGTGTTGTGAAATAGGCGTAATGAATATTTTATGACATCAAAGTTAGATGACACAGAAGGGGGACAGAGATCGGGATGGGGGGGGGGGAGGGGGGGGGGGGGGTAAACTTGTTTAATGCCAAGACAGATTTGGGGGGGGTTGAACTCGTTTAACTCCAGGTTGTCTCAGAAGAGGTACTGGCAAGAGAGACAGAGAAGGAGGAGGGGCTTTTTGGCAACACTGTAGCTCCAGCCTTACAATAGGTTTTCGGTCACAGGGACTTCTTTCCTTAAATGGTAATTAAGTGCTCTCTTTTGTTGAACTTAACATACGATAGTATGAAAGAAATTTCCAATCCTTTCACTTTCAGTTTCACTGTCCAAATACTCAAAATATTAACACTAGTAACAGTATTGCACTGTCTGGAGGTTAGTCAGATAGTTCTATCTCATAGTAGTCATACTCTCACAAATCTCATCCACTCTGCCAACAACAACAAAACCATGATGTTGGTAATCTAGTAATCTAGTTAAAAAAATATTTCATGAGTAAATTATATATATATATATATATATATATATATATATATATATATATATATATGTACTCATGAAATATTAAGAAATTATGGCCAAAAAAAAAAGAAGAAAAAAAGGAAAAAATCCCCAAGAACATTGAACAACATAAATATTAAAATTGAAATACAGATCATACAACTCTTAAGAGTCTTATATAAGAGTCTTATGTATAATCCTTCCCATCATTCACATTTTTCAGCTGCAGAAAAGTTTGTAAGTATGGATTTACCTTGACCGAGATAAATGATAAAGGGTATTACGTATACTGTTATGGGTACAAGTTGACACTGGCAGTAGCTGGTTAAAACCAGTTTCACATGTGCCGAGGCAAAACAACAGTCAGACTTGTCCCCAAGGTCTGTGAACCAAGACATGTGAACTTGAAAGATAGACCCCAAACCTACCCTACCAAGTAAGTCACAAAGTGAATGAAATATTTTTCAGCACTTATAATGAGTTAAACAAAACATCTGCCAAAACAGGTCTAACTATGACTTGAATGTCTTGAATGCGAAATAAAAACAATTCTGAGGAAAGCCAGTTATGACTGAGAGTCCAGGTGAATAAGTCTTCAACTTTGGGTTTGATTAGGGACTGTAGTGTAACATTTCTGCTTTGTTGCAGAACTTTCCATGTTGTATTATTTGTGTTTAGACTGAGTACATGGATCTGACTCAAGTGTAGTTGGAAAAACATCACTGGGGAGTTTTGAACATTTGTTTGACTTGTGACAGTGTTCATCCTGGGGTGACCCTGTGTAGTTGACAAAATCCACTTACTAGCTAACTGCTAGCGCTGCAGCAGGTTGGATTTCTACACAATATTGCTACTTAAGACAACACACTGCCACTGCCGTGGGATCTTTAATGTGCATACATCTTTAGTGCATAGAAGTGAACCTTTGGTTTTTGGACAAAGTACTTGTGTTTTCACTTTACTTCAAGGATAAGTCCCTGTACCAAACCTGAAGTACCAGACCTTGTACTCACTGAGATTTGTTTCTTCATGGGTCCTAGTTTGCCTTTTAAAATAAATAAACCAGCAAAATAGCTTATTGCACCCATATTGTTATTCTGGTGATGACACTTGTTGACAGTGTACTGTAACAGGATTCCTTACCCTCCCCCCCCCCCCCCCCCCCCCCCCCAATCCCCAACCCCTTTCACCCCCGCCCTCACCTCTGCCTCCGTTTTGAATCCCAGTTATGAAAGAAGTGAAACAAAATGTTGGACTTAGATTCTCTCAGCCATCATTGGCATCAGTTTTGAACAGACAAACCTATGTTAAAACAGTATGTATACAGCAAAAAAAGTTATTCAAACACCCATAAATTGTTTATATATTTGCAACCCCCCCCCAAACAACAACAAGCAAACAACAACAAATCAAACAAACAACAAAAACCACATACAACAACAACAAAACAATAACAACAACCCAGTAACATTAAGACACAAATAAAAGCAGGTAATATGTATGTGAGTGGTATAAAATAAAGTCTTCCTCCCAGTCATTATTTTAACAGCTTTTATTTTAGTTTTTTAGAATGCAGTGTCCATACACATCACAGACACTCACTGAATAGCATTCACTGGTCCAACATTTTGGCAAATGGGGGCGAAAAAAGACATTGCTCAGTAAAAGGTGGGATGCAGAAGTATGTATTTTACCACAGCATTATAACCATTTAGCACTAGTAAGTAGTGTGATACTTTTAGTTTTGCTGGCTACATTTGGCCAATTATGAAGACTTGGGCCATTTGTCAGCTTGTGTGTAGGTGGTAGAAAATCCAGGAGTGTAACATTAAGTTCACAACAGGATGTGACGCTGGGGGAGTTTACCTGCCTTGCATTTACTTGCATGCCAGGTGATAGTTATCACAATGAGTCTTGGACTCTGTTGAGTTACATGTTGTGAGCACTGTTACTGTTAACCATGTTTTTTGTTAAGTTCACAATTTCACAATCTTTGTGCTCTAGTTTGAAGCATGCTTTATATACTTTATATACTTTTATACTTTTCTTTCGTCTTTTTTAGGGGGGAGGGGGGAGGGACAGAAATGATACAAGAACCCCTAAGTTTCGACAGTGGTGGTTAAGTTTGACCTTGGCTGATTATTGAAACAGGTTTCCCTGTGATATAAACACAGAATATAATACTAACTGACTTGGAACCCCCACGCCTCTGCCTACGCCAACCCCCCATCCACACCACCACTATCACTTTGTGTGTGTGTGTGTGTGTGTGTGTGTGTTTGTGTGTGTGTGTGTGTGTGTGTGTGTGTGTGTGTGTGTGTGTGTGTGTGTGCAGATAGGTAATGAACTGAACTTGATATATTTAGACCCCCATCCACAGCACCACTACCAGTTTGTGTGTGTGTGTGTATGAGAGAGAGAGAGAGAGAGAGAGAGTGTGTGTGTGTGTGGTGTGTGTGTGTTCATAGATAATGAACTGATCTTGATGTATATAGACCTTGACCTGGGGTTGTTCACCTTTGCTGTCCAGTTTTATGTTCTAAGTAAACAGTGGTTGGCTTTTAAAGTGAGTCAGCTAGGGAGTGTGCTCTTTCTTGGTCAGTGAGTGTGGTTGGGTAAGAGGTTAGCTTTGTTAGTGTTCGAGTATGGTGTACCTCTTTATTTTGTATGAGAAAACATATTTTAGCTTGATGTGGTATTGTTGTTTGTGGTTATGTGTAACAGTTTTGGGGCTAGTGTTAATTTTTATTTTATTTTAAGTGTGTCTACTTAAGATGAATAACAAGAACTAATTAAGTCATCTGGTAAGCTGGTTATTTGTGGCAAAAGCTTTTTTTAAATTCAGATTGAAAGAGTAGTAGAGTAAATAGTTTTATTAGTTTTTGTTTGCACCAAGTACTGTTGCATGCTTTGATCAGTAGGGCAGATTATGAATGCCTGTTATTGTTGTTACTATGTAATATTGAAATTATTCTCCCAAGGTTTGAATTTGATATGGTGAGAACTTTATGAGGATATTATATTACTTACAGTTTCTTACACCACTAGCTGTAACCTTGAAATTAAATCAAAATGACCCAAACTGGTATAAATAGAAGAAGGTCAGTACAGTAGAGGTCCATAGTTCAGCTGTGTGAGAGTCGAGGTGGCCGTCCTGGGCTGTCTGTCCTAACAAGCCTTCTGGTTTCCGTTGACGTAAAGCTATATTGAACCATGTTTCGGCATTGGTCTCAGCTTGTCCCTAATATGTCACTGACATCTGAGGATATAAAGCAACACTACCTACCTACCTACAGTAGAGGTGGTCTTCTTCCATTTATACCAGATTGAAGAAAAATGACCCAAACTGGTATAAGTGGAAGAAAGTCCTTAGAGGTGATTCAGAGCTAAGGAGCTGCATGGAAGTTGAGGTGGCCGTCCTTGGCTCCCCATCCCTTATAGTCCTTATGATGTCTGCACTAAAAAGCAACATTAGAAGAAGAGGTGATTGTGATGAAAAGTTTAAGAATTTAGTTTGGTCTGGAAACACATTGTTTACCTCTGATGAGTATGTACATTTTCATATTTGTAAACTACAACCAGTAAACAATTTACTACCACAGTTAGTAAACAATATATATATGTAAATGATCTAATTTACTCTAAGCATATGGCTGATAGCAATAGTCTGAACTTCACAAGAGAACTTTCTGAGTAAAGTTTCAGGTGCTTCTTTTTGACACTTCTGTAATCTTGAAATTGATCAAGATTTTATTTTTTATTTTTTAAAGGGCGTCGTTTAAACAAATTTAATGTAAAAAAAGTATTTACCTTGGCACTGGCACAGCTTGAAGTAGGAAAAAGACATAACTTGAAATTACTTGTTGTGGTGTTGTTTGTACGAGTTTTTGGTGCAGTTTTGTAAGCATGGGAGGATTGAATGTGGCAGATGTCAGAAGGGAGAGAATTCCATTGCCTTGGAGCACAGTAAGAGGAACGAACTTGTTTTTATGTCCAGTCAACCATGAAAGTTATATCAGGGCGACAGCACAGTAAGAGTGAGAGCATTGGCTGAAGGTTTTTATTTTAACATGGGAGTACAAAATATTGGTGTGTCTGCAGAAGAACAAAGCCACTTGGAAGGGGTTTACACAAGGACAAGGTCAGAGAGATGGGCAGGAGATGAGTCAGAGAAGTTGTGACAGATAGTTGACAGTATGTAGTCTATTCTGGTTTGTGCTGGTAACCGATCAAGAGCAGCATAAATGGCCTTGTTCACTTGGGTAACAAACAAATTTTAAACTTGTCTGGATGTGAATATACTGAAAAATTCTACAACTCTCAGTTTAAAGTGCAATACTACTGTGCTTGAAATAAGCACTTTATATTTATATATATATATGAATGGGTAAGATGGAGCAAGTACTGCTACCATACAAAGTTTGACATTTATTATTTTAACCCCTTCCTAACCCTTAGAACATCTTATAACATCCTCAGTAGAGTTTTTTCCCCGTTTGATGTCACATGACATCCTACTTTCAGACTTTTTGTGCAATCTCATGTAGATCAAAAATCACCAAATTCTGGCTTGATAAAGTTTTTTGAGGGGGGGGGGGGGGGTCTGTTCTGTGAAGGAATTTCTGCAATCAGAACCTGCACTTCAAAATCTTTTGCAGGGAAAAGATTAATGCCAAAGACTGGAAGTATAAAGTGAATGACTTCTGTCCTCAAAGTGCAAAAAACTACATGCAAAAGTTCAAGTTAAGGGTATGACCTCCATGTGCCCTTCACGTCATTTGTTTACTTCATTTTTATCTGTCAATGTTACATAGGGGAAGGGTCTGCATGCATTTTATTTTGACCCAGATGAAAGATAGCAGTCTGTTCTGTGAAGGAATTTCTGCAATCAGAACCTGCACTTCAAAATCTTTTGCAGGGAAAAGATTAATGCCAAAGACTGGAAGTATAAAGTGAATGACTTCTGTCCTCAAAGTGCAAAAAACTACATGCAAAAGTTCAAGTTAAGGGTATGACCTCCATGTGCCCTTCACGTCATTTGTTTACTTCATTTTTATCTGTCAATGTTACATAGGGGAAGGGTCTGCATGCATTTTATTTTGACCCAGATGAAAGATAGCAGTTTTATTATTAGTACAACTACAAGTTATAGACTGATAGTAACTGGTTAAAAGCTATGCCACTGTTCGCAGACTCCAAGTAGGTGAAAAGCTCAGATTACAGTGCCCAAATAGTTACACAAGGCCAGGTTACTGGACTATTTAAAACTGAAAAGAAGTTTACAACTATGTAATAAATGAATTGTTTGCATAGATTAGTGTATTGTTGCTTTCTTTACTGTAACTTGAATTTTTTGTTCATTCTGTCATTAAGTTAGGCATTCTGACTTCTTATGACTCAAATTGATAAGACCTTTTTTGTTTTGGGTTGCAGGCACATAAGCATGAAGTACCCTGTTGCCTAGCAACTTTTGTTTTCTAAGTCCTGCCTGGAGGTTCATCACCATGAGTTGGTTCACCTTGAACCGTGCTGTGGCCTCGACAGGGGCTGTATGCTTGAAATTCCTGTCACCACAGCCCATCACTTTCTCTCACCGCGCCTTGTCTTCAGCACTTCGGTTCACCAGCCCAGCTTGTTTGAAAGCGAGATGTTTTTCAACCTCAGAAGCAGCATCAGGATCGGAGGCTGTTACAGCATCCACCAAAAGTATTCCAGACCAGGCGAGGGTGGTGATCTGTGGAGGGGGTATTGTGGGACTGTCTGTTGCATATCACCTGGCAGAGAGGGGTTGGACCGATGTGGTGGTCTTGGAGCAAGGGAGGTGAGTGAAGTTAATCTCTCATCATCATTATTAATAACTGGTTTTGAGTGTGTATGCATGTGTGTGTGTGCATGTGTGCATGCTTGTTTGCACTTTTCTTTTGTAGCAGTGAATATACAATACTTGTAACAACGAACATGTCACTTATTATTTGTGATGTTTATAGACCTTGGAATCGGTGGATAAACATTGCAGTTTATAATGTGTCAGTTATTGTTTATTAGCATATTAGTTACAAATGTATTTACCGTAGACTGGTGCATGTGCAGCTTGTAACATGTCTCTTATTATTTTTTAGCATATGATGTACAAATGTATTTACCTTGGCATTGGGGATGCACAACTTGTAATCACCAATGTGTCACTTATTATTTATTACAAATGTATTTACCTTGGTACTGGTGAATATGCAGCTTGTAATGTGCCTTTCATTATTTTTTACAAATGCAAATTACCTTGAACTGGTGCCAGTGGTAAATATGCAGCTCACATAGCTCTGAATTTGATTTTAAGCAGCCAACAAAGCCATCATTCAGAACTGAAAGCTGAGACATTTGTGCACTTGGCACAAGCCAGCACTAATCTAAACAGCAGTGCTTTTAGCAACACTTAGTTTTATTATGGAAGGGGAAAGGCCAGAAAAAGGTATTAAGTTTTGTCTGACTGGGCACTGAGTGTATGTGTGTAGCTCAGAACACTGAACAGACAAAGACCGTGAATGAATAAAACAAATGAACAAATCACTCATTTTTTACTACCATGAAGCATAAAATAGTTTATTTTCCCCCCTGCTGTCCCATCATCTGTCCTGACCTCATGACATTACTCCTGTGCCGCTCCTCCTGGCATCCCTACCTATGGCCACAGCCAAGACTGATTCCGCATTGCAACTCCACCCTAGAGGTCCGCAGCAGAAGACATCAGATTGTTGGCACGCTGCCATCTGAAGAAGACACTGCACTGCTGCCAAGTCACTTTGGTGGTGTTCAGTGGTGCCTGTTCTTATTCAACATATGCAGGACACCACCTACTATGCCCCCTACTGATGACAGTGTTAGCTAAGTCACCCCTGCCCCCAGATCAGACCAATCCTCCTATGTGGACTCTCTGATGTTGAAGGCTTTGATCTAGAACTGCCTCAGGCAAGGAAGGAGGCAGGAACACTGAGACTGAGGTCACCAGGAGAGCATGGCATGAAGGGCTACAGAAGCTGACAATTTTTTTATGCAGTGACTGATGAGGATGAGGATGATAACTGACAATGCTGTGAAAATTTATATATATATATATATATATATATATATATATATATATCTATATCTATTTCAGTTTCAGACTGCACACACACTCACAGACCACACTTTCTGTCATAATTATCCCAGGGTTAACCAGGGTTAACCAGGCCCAGGAACTGCAGCACCTGCATTGTTGGTTGAGTAATTAGAGCAACAAACACTAAAAAAAAAAAAAAAAGGTTTTGTTTTGAGTTAGGAAACAGTAGTATATTTCCTTACTCAAAACAAAACAAAATTTAAATTAAAAAAATTAAAAAATAAAAAAAGTTTCAAAGTACAGACTTAAAAACCACCTTTGGATAACTTATAACATATTAAAGTATGCTTATGATGGAAAACGTTTTAATTTCAGATACGGTTCATAGCCTTGCATTTATCTTTTTAATACCCGAAGAAGATTGACTTCCCATTTGAAGAAAGCAAGATCAGACTTCAAGACTGCAATTAAGAATTAATGTTAAATGTAAATATCACTGTAAAGCCAAATGTGATGTTTGAAATTATTTTTTTGCGCTGCCAGACCAGGAAAACATTTTTTTTCTTTTTTTTCTTTGTTCCTAGCTCTTTGTCTTAGATATTCTTTGTTGGACTGTATTGATCTGTATTTTTCCTGTGTATTTGTTTGCATGTTTCTTGGCTTTATTTTGACAGCAATGGCCACTGTACATGTGACCATGTGCATACTGAAAAATGGTTTTAACTTTAGGTGATGTTTGCATGTGCCTGTGCCAGCAATCTGTAATGCTTGGCCAGTGAAGAACACTGACATAAATGTGATTTTCAGTTTAGGTGCATGCTGAATGTAGTTCTAAGTGTGGATCTTTTCCCATTGGCATTGTATTTGAGTCTTGTGAACTTTGTTCACATGGTAGTGTTATTTGTTTTGTTTGTCCTAGTTACTGTTGCCTGTGGAAGGTGGTCTCCTTGCTAGTGTACTAAACTTTGACAGTGAGTAATACAGTTAAGATTGTTTCAGTGAACTTAAACTTGGAAAAAACCTTTGATTCTGTTGACTGGAAATTTATGTTTAAAGTTTTACGTGCTTTTGGTTTTGGGCCATATGTCAGTGGATATCTATGTTTTATAAAAATATAAAGTCATCTGTCATGGTTAATGGACAGTTATCACAATGGTTTGCTTTTCAGAGGGGATGTAGACAAGGGGATCTAATATCATTGTATTTGTTCATATTATGTGTAGAGATACTTGCCATTATGATGAGACAAAATAAGAATATAAAAGGTATTTTCATAGGAGAAACTGAATACCAAATTTCACAATATGCAGATGATACTGAAATTACGATGGAAGGTGACAAAAATTCATTTGAAGAAACAGTTAAGACCATCAGCATGTTCAGAAAAGCATCTCTTCCTAAATGCGGGGAAGACCAGTGCCATATGGCTTGGTAATAAGCAAAATTCTCCTGTTAAATATATGCCACGTTTGCAAATGCATTGGAACCAACCTAAATTCAAGATACTTGGTATATGGTTTACAAACGACTTAAAAGAATGTGAGGTACTCAACTTACGTGATAAATTTTTGGAAACATGAGCTTTGTACAAAGGGTGGTTAAAGAGACAAATGACACCTCTAGGCAGAGTAGCAGGCCTGAAATTGTTGATTTTATCTAAGATTATTCACCTATGGATGTTATTGCCAAACTCACCAGACAACTTTGTTAACGAATTGCATAAGACAGTGTTTCAGTTTGTGTGGAATAGAAAAGAGGACAGGATAAGCAGGAAAATAGCCATCAGATCCATCACAAAAGGAGGGCTTGGGATACTGAACATAAAAACTTATATTAATGCACTGAAGTTAATCTGGATTTGAAAAGTAAAGACAAGTGAGCACAAGTGGAAAAGTATAATTAAATCAACTTATCCTAAAGTGGCATGGTTTGAACAACTGGGATCAAGCCTTCATTTTCAGGAACATGAAGTTAATAAGTTTTGGAGTCACATATTTAAGGCATATAAAGAGTTTGATCAACAAATACATGTAGAAAATTCAGAAGAGCTAGTTGCAGAGCCAATCGTCTGCAGTCAGAATATCCTAGTTGGAAATAGAATTATGTTTTATAAAAACTGGATTGACAAAGGTGTGTGTTACATTAAAAAAAAAAAAATGCTGAATGAGCATGGTACATTTATGTCATTTAAAAGTGTGTGTTTTTTAATTCAGAATTAAGACAGATTACATTACATATACTGGATGTGTCCAAGCTATCAAAAGCTACATATGTAAAACAGAAACAGCAGTGGAGGGTAGAAATTCAGCAGATTTAATTAAGTCGTTTAAGATGATTTATAATCAACAAAAAGGCTCACATCTTTGTTTTGAGGTGCTTACGCAGAGCATAAATAAACCTAACTGTTGTGACAAGTGGGAAGCTAAGCTGAATAAAGATAATAACTGGTGTATTACCTTTAAAAAAATGCAACAGATTCAAGAAATAAAACTGAAATGGTTTCAAATAAGACTAGTACATAGAATAATTGCTACTAATGTTGTCCTAATGCATATGGGAATTGAAAATGACATTACTTTCTCTTATTGTTGAAAAGAACGAGATTCAGTTAACCATATATTTTGGTCATGTACATATGTAAGGACATTTTGGGAACAGTTCCAGATTGTAGTTAATGCTGGGTGTTCAAATGCCACATCAGTTACACTTAATGAAAATATTGTACGGTTTGGTCACGACATCCATTTTGAATCAGGTAACACCTTTGATTTGATTATTTTGCAAGCAAAGTTCTTTATTTATAAATGTAAAATTAACAAGACTGTACCACAATTGCATTTGTTCAAATGTTGTTTAAAAACTAACTTTGAGGTGTACAAATGTAATGCAAAATGGAATATGTCACATGATAAGATTGTAACTGAATGGTGTTCTTACCAGCAGCTGACTGACGTATAGACTGTGTCATAGACGGTAAATGTTACGTGACATGATGTACAACACACATACACGCATTCATGCACTTATACATTGTTCGCATACACATACTGTGTAACTACTTTTTTGTCAGGGTTGTTGTTGATCTGTTTGCTGGGCTGTTTAATTGCTTAAATTTTAGTTTGGAAGTGTGTGTGTGTGTGTGTGTGTGTGTGTGTGTGTGTGTGTGTGTGTGTGTCTCTCTCTCTCTCTCTCTCTCTCTCTCTCTCTCTCTATCTCCTTCTCTCCTATTTTTTTCCAATATAGTTGAGTTTTGTTATGTTTATGAACTCTTTTTGCGTACGACTATTTAGTTTATTGTATGCATTATCACAATATTGCTGTATGTTGCACAAAAACTGGAATAAAAACCTGGAGAGAAAAAAAGGGGGAAAAAAAGAAGAAGTTATGTTAAAACAACACCAAAACACCTTCTGACATCTGTTGCAGCTACAGATACAAGAATACATCATCAATGATTTATATGCAATAAACAACCTAACAAAAGAAGGAATGTAGCACATCTCTTATTAAGGAGGAGGAACAGGCCATATATATATATATAGACAAGACTGTATATATAAGCAAATAGTCTCTATTGAATGTTACAGTTTTTTCTGGATATAAAAACAACATTTATTATGTTCCAATGATTGAAATTCTCTCTTTTCCCATATGTGTGTGTTGTGTGTGTGTGTGTGTGTGTGTGTGTGTGTGTGTGTGTGTGTGTGTGTGTGTGTGTGTGTGTGTGTGTGTGTGTGTGTGTGTGTGTGTGTGTGTGTGTGTGTGAAGGAGAGAGAGGTGTGTGTGTGTGTGTTTTTTGGTGTGTGTGTTGTGTGTGTGTTTGTGTGTGTGTGTGTGTGTGTGTGTGTGTGTGTGTGAGAGAGAGAGAGAGAGAGAGAGGAGTGTGTGTGTGCGTGCATGCATGCGTGTGTGCATGCATGCATGAGTGTGTGTAAACAACCAACCACACATATTACATGATCAGTACAGTACAGCTCCACCACACAGGGCACACAGAAAACAGATTCACATTAACAGGACAGTTGATAACCTGGTACCAGACTAATAGGAGAAATCCCTCTGAATGCTCAGCAGGAAGAGCTGATCTGGAGGCATTACTACAGGCCTCGTTGCTGTCTGCAGTGCAGTTTGTCTGCATTCATTTTGTTGACATTCTCTTTTCTAGCCTGACTTGCGGCACAACATGGCACTCTGTTGGTCTCATTGGTCGCTTGCGGAATACGCGCACAGAGATAGAGATGAGTGACTACAGCGCATCACTCTACAAGCGATGGGAAGAAGAGGGGGATGGAGTGGGTAAGGAGACAGGTTTATATTCATCGTGACAGAAATGATGTTGATTGTCAGTTGTCTAAATCCTCTGATGAATCTTGTCTTGTGTCTAAATCCTCAGATGGATGTGATGCATGACCTGTGCATGTGACATGTATCTGTAAATCAAAGGCGAGCTCTGCAGAAACTGGGTGGAGCCTATATGGGCTCTCCTGAGCCTGAGATACCGCCTGAACTGAACTGTAAACTGGTGAGCACTGCAGATGGAGACCAAGGTCTTGGTGACTGCATGTTGGGGTTAGATGGGTGTCTTGGTGACTACATGTTGGGGTTAGACAGGTGTCTTGGTAACTGTATGTTGGGGTTAGATGGGTGTCTTGGTGACTGCGTGTTGGGGTTAGACGGGTGTCTTGGTGACTGCATGTTGGGGTTGGATGGGTGTCTTGGTGACTGTGTGTTGGGGTTAGACGGGTGTCTTTGTGGCTGCTGTGTTGGAGTTGGACGGGTGTCTTGGTGACTGTATGTTGGGGTTAGATGGGTGTCTTGGTGACTGCATGTTGGGGTTAGACAGGTGTCTTGGTAACTGTATGTTGGGGTTAGATGGGTGTCTTGGTGACTGCGTGTTGGGGTTAGACGGGTGTCTTGGTGACTGCATGTTGGGGTTGGACGGGTGTCTTGGTGACTGTGTGTTGGGGTTAGATGGGTGTCTTTGTGGCTGCTGTGTTGGAGTTAGACGGGTGTCTTGGTGACTGTATGTTGGGGTTAGATGGGTGTCTTGGTGACTGCATGTTGGGGTTAGACAGGTGTCTTGGTAACTGTATGTTGGGGTTAGATGGGTGTCTTGGTGACTGCGTGCTTTGGGGTTAGATGGGTGTCTTGGTGACTGCTTGTTGGGGTTGGACGGGTGTCTTGGTGACTGTGTGTTGGGGTTAGACGGGTGTCTTTGTGGCTGCTGTGTTGGAGTTGGACGGGTGTCTTGGTGACTGTATGTTGGGGTTAGATGGGTGTCTTGGTGACTGCATGTTGGGGTTAGACAGGTGTCTTGGTAACTGTATGTTGGGGTTAGATGGGTGTCTTGGTGACTGTATGTTGGGGTTAGATGGGTGTCTTGGTGACTGTATGTTGGGGTTAGATGGGTGTCTTGGTGACTGTATGTTGGGGTTAGACGGGTGTCTTGGTGACTGCATATTGGGTTAGATGGGTGTCTTGGTGACTGTGTGTTGGGGTTAGACAGGTATCTTGGTGACTACTGTGTTGGGGTTGGATGGGTGTTTTGGTGACTGTGTTGGAGATTGGTTCTAACTTCAATCAGTAGGCAGCACAAATAAAGACTAAGGTTTAGGTGACGTGTTGGAGGTTTGCTGAATCAGCAAGCAACACAACTAGAGACCCTCAGGTCTTGGTGACTGCATGGTTGGATGTTTGTTAACTCGGTGAGCAACATAAATGGAGACCACTGTCATGGTGACTGCATGTCGGAGGTTAGTTTGTTTACATAATCCAGGTCTTTGTAATGTTAGTTTATTAACATAAATCGCCCTGATATAACCGCACTGGTTGACTGGGAGTAAAACACCAATTTACTTACTTACTTACTTATTAACATAATCCAGGTCTGGCACATCTACACATGTACAGACTTGTACAATCTGATATTGCTTGTTCTTTTTGCAGGTTGGAGAGAATGTGGAAGTTTGAACGTGGCCCGCACCTTGGATCGGATGATAGCATTTAAGCGGCAGCATGCTTTGGCCAAGTAAGTACAGATGTGGTGGTAAAATAACCACTTGTTTCAAGGCTTGTACATGGTATTGCAGTGGTTTACTAATATGACTGATAGAATTCTTTGTTGAAGTTAAAGCTTTTCTTTCTCTCATGCCTTTATGGCGAATTGTTTGTGCGCAGTTACATGTATATTTTACAAATAAACAAGTTATTCACAGCTTTCTGCTTGCAAAGTCTTTATTCTCAAATGGTCTGATTCCAAAACAGTCTGCAGATTATTATGCCACAAGATGTGTTTTACATCCAGTTTTATATGTTATGTGTTAAACCTTTCATTGGGGTTCAATATTTTTGATATAATTTTTGCCTCTGTGTCTGTGTTGAACCTTTCATTGGGGTTTAATTTGTGATGGCATTATGTGAGAGACATGGGGTGCATGAAGAAGTGTCGTTCAGGCACATTATTTACCTCTATCACATTTTTGTTGTGCAAATTAAACACAGACAAATAAGTTGTTTTGGTGGTTGAAAAATTTGCAGTGCTGATAACCATTAGGTGTCAGCATTGTCTGGCATTTTGTGGAGTTGGTAAGAAGGGTCCTCACGAGCATTCCTTCCTAAGCAGTAGCCAAAGCGTTACATTTGAAGAATGTTGTTTAGTTTTCTCTGATTGTAAAGCAACTGCAGCTCATAACTGCATGGTTTGTGCGACTACTCCCCATAGGTCTAGATCTAATCTGCCATTTTTGCCTCTCTTTTTTTTCCAACTGAAAATTGAGTAAAAAAATAAATAATCTGAAACAGAATGACTGCTAGCATTCTAAAACAAGATCCAAACACAAAAAGGTTCAAACGAACGCTTATTTATTTTAACATGGACACACAGTATGCAAAGTTTTTTTGGAAATAACCTTTAGCAAGCCACAAGGTGACACTTAAACAACAGATAAACGGTCAAAAATGATGAAAAATGAAAGCAAAAGACTTATCTTTTTGGTTTAGTTTTTACATCTTGTTTGGTGCTTGGAAGATTGTTGGCATCAATGCTTGGAAGATTGTTGGCATCATTGCATCAATGCCAACAATCTTCCACGCACCGAACAAGATGTAAAAACTAAACCCAAACAAGATAAGTCTTTTTCTTTCATTTTTTGTTGTTTTTGACCGTTTATCTGTTGTTTAAGTGTCATTTTGTGGCTTGATAAAGGGGATTTCCCTGAAAATTTGCATACTGTGTGTCCGTGTTAAAATAAATAAGCATTTGTTTGAACCTTTTTGTGTTTGGATCTGGAAATTGAGTATTTTTTGTCTTCTAATTTTAGTAATGTTAACGGCATTGGCAGCCTCCTGATATTGGTGAAAGAGCCTCAAGGAAAATTGTGAATACATACACACAATAGATGTAAACACACACTCACATGCACACACACACATACACATGCATGCATGCACGCACATGCACACACGCACGCACATACACACACACACACACGCACAGCACAAAGCACAACAAAAACAACCATCAAGCTTGTTGTGTAAGAAGACACAACCCTTTGGTTATTATTGAGTATTATGTTTCTTATAAAGCAAAATTTGGCCCACAGTTTACAGAATGGGCATCTACGATACTGCAATAAAAAGTAATGTGATGATTTTTTTTCTTCTCCAGAACATTAGGTATGGAATGCCATATAGTCACACCATCTGAAATACAGGAGATCTGTCCTACCATACGTGTTGATGACTTGCAGGTGAGAACAGATTGACATAGTCAACTGTGTTTTGATGAAACTGTTCAGACATATTTAAGTGTGTGTATGTGTACTGATGTTTTTGCATCTTGTTTTGTAGATTGCCATTCTTGCGTATACATGGTTGGTGGCATAGTAGCAGGTTTTAACTTGGCCAATGCTTGCTGCAGGGAGGAGTGTGGGTACCTGGTGATGGTGCCTTGACAGCACCAGATGTCGTCATGGTGTTCTCCAGAAAAGCAAAGGCCAAAGGTACCTCTGTTCATCATCTCCCCCTCACAGTATGGTTACAAATGTTACCGAAGACCTAGAGGGAAATGTATCTATATATATATATTGATTTAGTTTGTGTGCTTTGTGCTCAGCATGCAGAAGAGTTTTAGGGTGTAAAAAATAAATCCACCTTGTCTTGAAACATCTAGAATCAACAAACAAAGGGAGTTAATACAACAACAAAGGCCTGAATCACCTGCGGTAACTCTCACCTGGCATGCAAGTAAATACAAGGTACAGTTTGAACAGCATGCCCAAGGAAGCAAACAACTGTACATTTCCTCCCTTTTGAATGCTTTCTTTGACCACATTAAATCTACAGCCTGGAGTCGGTTTTTAGTTTTAGCTTTTAGAGCTGGATTATTCTTACTCAGAGATTACAGTGAATATGAGTTGTATAGGCCATTATTTACAGCGTGTTTTGGTCTCTGCTGGTATGCATGATGAAAAAGGACTTTTGCAAACTGAAGTATGTAAATACCTGTGATATTCTCCAAGTATGGGTGTGGGAACTGTGCTACTTGAAAGCTTGGCTACATGAATCTTTGAAGTTGATGTTTTTTGGTTCTGTATTATGTCTCCGAGGAATGAATGAACAACTGATGGTGAGGTTGACAAAACAGAACAGCTCTAGGGAAAGGTACTCACCAATGCAATGAAACACAAGGAAACAATAGTAAACAAGCGCTTTTGTCTGTCTTCTTCTTTGCTTCCTTCTTCTTTTGTTGTCTGCCTCTCTTCTTACATCCAAAGAAGACAATTTTTGTTGAAAGTGCATGTGTACTATTGTTTCCTTGTGTTTCGTCGCATTGGTGAGTACATTTCCCTAGATCTGTTCTATTCTGTATTGTGTTTTTGGGGGGGTATTATATGTATCTTGCTGACATCCACCCATGCATTCTTGGAGGACGGGATACTGGGGTATACAGGCATTGGATGGTTGACAGCACTGTTTTGAAATTCAAGAGAGAGTGCAAAGTGCTGTTGTCAGGATGGTTCCAAGCTATTTTTATTGTTGTTAAGTTGGAGTGAGTTTTTTTGGGTGGCCCATTTGACGGATTGTGACAGTCAAGCCCTTGTCGTTGTTTTGAAAGAAGTGACTGATTGGGTTTGTTGGGTTGGGTTGACTTGTGGTCATTGTCTGTCTGAAGTCTCATGGGTCGGGGCCTGCCAGGATTGTGATATTTCAAGAAGTTTCCACCCTCTGTCTCAACCAGCCAGTGAACAAAGACCAGGTGGATCTGCTGTCATTGTTGTGCGGAGTGGCAGAAAATTATGCTTAATTAGCAGATACTTCACACTTCCAGGAATGGCTGATCAGCAGTCACCAAAAACAGTGTGCCGCGCTGCACTGGATGCAGTCTATTTTTTCCACATCCTCTTTAATATGTATGGGTCCCAGGTAGCAGTTGCTTCATACTGTATAATACATATCTGTAGAATACATATATATATATGCATAAATATGCGTATATGCGTTCTGCTTGCAGACTGATTGGCAATAGCAAAGGTTCATTCAAAGGGAGCACAGCATGCATTAATTGCGTACTTTTTCGTTTTTATATGATACTGCATATAATGTGAACATGCATTTGCTCCACTTGAGGTTGTGAGTGAGCAGGATGTTGAGGTAGGGACTGCCAGGAGCGTGCTGTAGATGGCAGTATCCGGGGAATGAAAACAAGGGAGAGGAGCTTGTCAGTTGTCGCAAAACTCCTCCATTGGAACTCAGAGGTTCAGTCAGACCTGGTGAGAGTTTGCATGCGCCATTGCACATGTACCTGAATGCAGTGATCTGCATTCATTACCCTACCTTCTCCTCCCCACTACCTCCCTCCCCCTCTCCCCCCTCTCCCCCCCCCCCCCCCCCCCCCCCCCCCAACAAAGCTGCATGATGACAGGAGGTTTCAGGTGTTTGATCATGCCATCACATACTGATCAGTGTTGCAGTAGGTAATCCTGACATGGGTGAGTGGACAGGACAAACTGCACTGTAGCCCAGTCAGTGCAGTAAGAAACCAGCTCTGACTGGGGAGGGTCTTTCATGTTATTTTTATCTTTATTTATTTATTCATGTATGTATTTTCAACTTCCTTACGCAGGAGTTCAAGTGCTGGAAGGCGTGGGAGTGGAACAGGTTCTCACAGAGGAGTCCCGTGTGTCAGAAGTGGTGACCACTGCTGGCAACATCAAGTGTGAATATTTTGTCAATGCTGCTGGGCTGGTGAGAGGAGACAGCTTTTTTTTAAATTTTATATTTCTTGTATAAAAAAAAAATGGGTGTTGATTGTCAAAACATAACAATTATGTGCTAATATCATTATCAAAACTTAATAATTATGTGTTCCCAAGGATCTGAAGACGAACAATCTGGAACATGCATACAGTCACACACGCACACATGCATGCACGCACGCATGCATGTGCGTTTGCACACACACATGCACGCACGCATACATGCACACAGACATATTGCACCAATTGCCTTAAATTTATTAATGAGGCTGAATTTTATTTAAGATTTTTGTTCGTGTTGTTGTTTAATTGTCTTTTAGATAGCAGAAAACTGGAACCCAAACTCAAAACCTTTATTTTACAAGGATTGTAGTTCATGTTCAGTCAAATCTGAGTAACAGCTAGTCCTCGCAAACCTACTGGTGAGTAAAAAAATTATAACAATTAGAAAAAAAGGAAAAAAATCATTCAGTTATACATGTATAAAGCATACAACCAGCTGAGAAGTCAATAAAACATCTAATAAATTCACAGATAAGCTACTATTATTAATAATGGACAAGAGAGAGAGATGGGTTGAATATTTTTGAGTGCTGTGTTTGTGAATGACCTTTCTCTCTCCCCAGTGGTCTAGAGAGCTGGGCAAGCGGACATTGCCACACAGAGTGAACATCCCTGTGCACGCGTGTGAACACTACTACCTGGTCACCAAACCCATTGCCGGCACCAGCCCACTCATGCCAGTCATCAGGGACTATGATGGCTATGTCTATTTCCGGGAGTGGAATGGCGGTCTGCTTGGTGGGGGGTTTGAACCCAACCCCAAACCATGTTTCCACCATGGGCCACCAGACAAGTTTGAGTTTCAGCTACTCCAGGAGGACTGGGACCACTTTCGTAAGTTGTCGGTGGAAGTTGGAACTTGTTTAATGTTCTCTGCTCTGGGACCGCTACTTTCCTCTGCCTGTGTGTTGGTGCCTGTGTTTGCATGTATGTGCTTAGAATGTGTTTTTTTGACAGGATTTTGCACTGTACAAATACTTTAATTCCTGTTAATGTTGTGTACTAGACATGGTACCCAAGAAGTTAAAAGCATGTTTTTTCAGCAATACTGCAGTCCATTTGGGATGTTTACCTAAGCCAAAAGCATCCTTTGTGTTTTCTGCTTCTTCCTTTGAATAATCCAAACTTGATTATGTTTCTTTCTTTAAATAATACCCACTTAAATATGTTTCCTTCTTTAAATAATCCAACCTTAAATATACAACCAAGCAGTAGTTGCCTTGTCAGTTTCTTCATTGATGTATCAGTGCAGTTTTTAATATTTTGTTTTTATAGCATTAATTAGCACTCCTGAGAAGTTAAAAGCATGTTTTTACAGCAGTACTGCAGACCATTTGGGGTGTTTACCTCAGCCAAAGGCAGCCTTTGTCCGTCTTTCCACTTTCTTCTCCACCCTGGCAGTAATCCCTTCCAGTGTGATTATCCAGTCTCCAACACCAGCGACGCTGACAAGTCTGGAGTTTTTGTGAAGGATGAAGAACCTTATATTTCAGTTAAACCACATTGTCCTTCACTCCCATCTGTCTGTACAGTGTGTGTGTGTGTGTGTGTGTGTGTGTGCGCGCGCGTGCATGTATGCGTGTGTGTGTGTGTGTGCGCTCATGTGTGTGTGTGCATCTTTTGCATAATTATGCTTGAACACTTGTCGATACATACATTTTTTTTTTTTATAACATTTTCCATCTCGATGTACATTATGTGTGATGCTTGTTCAGCGCTTTGAGCCGCAGGGTAGGCGCTTTACAAATTTCCATTATTATTATTATGGGTGATAGCTTTGTGTGTTTTCAGAAGTGTTGCTGAATGAAATTCTTCACCCTCGCCAGTCTGGAGTTTTTGCAAAGGATGAGGAGACTTGTGGGCAATGGCTTTGTGTGTGCTTTCAGAAATGTTGCGGAATGAAATTATTCACTGCACAAGTGTGGAGTTTTAATGAAGGATGGGGAGACTTGTGGGCGATCTGGATTGTTTCATGTGCTTTCAGAGGTATCGCTGAATGAAATTATTCACTGTCGCAAGTCTGAGTTTTGACATGAAGGATGAGGAGACTGATGGGCGATGGCTTTGTGGGTTTCCAGAGGTATTGCTGAATGAAATTCTTCACCGAGTTCCAGCAATGGAGGATGCTGAAGTGCGTCAGCTGATCAATGGTCCAGAGACTTTCACGCCTGACTCCAGCTGGCTACTGGGAGAAACTGCTGAGGTTTGTGGTTCTGGGCTACAGACACCTGTTAGCTTAGTTTGCAGCAGTTCATTGCTGTTTGGTCAGTGATGTTTAATGTTTGGGGAGCAGGATAGCTCAGTGGTTAGAGTGCCAGACTCGTGATTGAAAGGTCGCAGGTTCAGATCCCTGCAGGAGCGGTGGGAGAATTTTCCTCTCCGGGGTCAACGTTCTGTGTTGACTCTTATTTCGGTATCCGTTCCACCCCCGTCTTACCGCAGTGGCACGTAAAAGATCCCGGTCTTTCTGCCAAACGTGCAGGTGGCAGGTTACAGCTAAACACACATACACCTAATGTATGTGGCTTTGCATGAAGTGGCATGGTTGTATGGTGGACACAGAACTTGTGCCGAGATGGCAGCAGTTTCATGTGGCACCAGCCATGCCAGCGCTGTAAGTACACCACTTTGGTGGATATTCAAAAATGCGCTGTAAAAAGCTGGTCACTCATGTAGAATCACATGAGAGTGCAGTGAGTCTGCTTGAGAGTGGAGAACAGCGCTATATTAAAAGCAATTAAAAGCAATCATCAATATATAGAGTTGTGCTTTCATTTCAAGTCTGATCATGTGAGATGGAACAGAGCACTCCAGGAGTAACATGTATCTTTTTCAAAGCTGTTTGATGGTTGTTGTTTTTCTCTCTGGTGCAAACATGAGAATGCATGTAGTCTAGCACCTACAGCTTGAAATCAGCCGGGATTGTTCACTTTCCATGCATTTTTGTTTTTTAAGGGTCATGTCTGCATCCTCTGAATTAAAATGCCTGTGCCCAAATATTCCAGATACTGTTCACATTCTCACCAGCTTTTTAAAAATCTTTTTATTAGGTGATGAACTACTTTGTTGCCACGGGGATGAACTCCAAAGGCATTGTAGGGGCTGGTGGGATCGGCAAGTATATGGCAGAGTGGATCATTGACGGACGACCCAGTTTGAATCTGTGGGCGTATGATATCCGCCGCTTTGTGGGGCATCACAACAACAAACGCTTTTTGCGGGACCGCATGCAAGAAGCATTTGGTAAGATGCCAGACTGCAAAAAGTTTTCAAAAACAACAGACAAACAAAAGAACAACTACAAAAAAGATTTTTCCGTGTTCTATTCTCTTTTTTTCTACGGAATATCAGTGGCCTGTTCTTACAGTAGGACCTGAAGTCAGTTCTATCACATTTGAGATATCAGTATATGAGGCAGTACTCAAGTGTAGTTTAATTTTAGTGGTGAGTCAAGCCTGCATGTTCCATGCTGGTGTCTTCATATATCTCAAGTCTCCATTATTTTGCTCCCTGTTTTTAGCTATGTATATTTAGCTTTGTATAGTCAGACTGCTCATGTGTGCAGGTGCCTGTGTGTGTGTGTGTGTGTGTGTGTGTGTGTGTGTGTGTGTATGCGTGCGTGCTTAGAATAGTCTAGGGACAAGATTTTGCACTTTACAAACACTTTAATTGTTATTAGTATTAAAACGTTCGGATGACTTAGTCAAGGATGCAGTGATCAGGTCCTTTCCTTCTTTGCTTGGAGCTTCTGTCGGATCCAGCCATTTAAGATTCCCTTCATGAGAACAGGTTACATGTGATAGCAGTATTCTGTGATGTGAGCTGTGAGCAGGACAAATGTATAACATCTATGACCACGCAAGACCTTGTATCCACAAACAAATATCTTTGTTAGGTACAAGGTTTTGCATGGACTTGAATGGTATGTGCAAACTAACTGACCCATGAGCTTGTGGAAAGCTGTTCTTCTTCTCCATTTTGTGCGCTTCAGCGGCTCATGCTGTGCTGAAGTACCCTAGGGAAGAGTACACAACTGGACGCAAGCTGAGATGCTCCCCTTTGCATACCCGCCAGGAGGTGGCAGGTGCAGTCTTTGGCGAAACGATGGCTTATGAGCGTGCCATGTACTTCAAATTGGATGATGATGGTAAGTTTTTTGTTGTTGTTGAACCTCAGTTGTATGCAGACCTATTACTTTCCTTGATTTTATTTGATTTTATTTTTTATACTTTTTTTCTTTCTCTTCTTTTTATATTTTTCGTTGCAGGTCCTAGGTCTTCTTCATCGGTTCTTTCTTTTTTGTGTGTCTTTTTGATCAAACTCTTACAAATGCACAGTTCCACACAAACGTATATAAGTATGTAAAATATATAGCTCAAATTTGCTGTGAATCAGCAGTGGAGCTACATATGGACACAATTTATACTGATTAATTATTATGCATTTCTCAAACTTAGTTCTCTTTCAAATAAATGGAATAGATCAGTGTTTACTGTATCTGTCTTTACTAATACACATTTTTGCTATTAGGATAACATGATTGGTGGCTAGAACGTCACTGCTGTTCTCCGTTTCATTATATCCAAATAAGACATCCCTTAATTTTAATTTCATTAATTTATCAAATTTCAAATATGCATATTGTTTGACTTTTTTCCAGATTAAATTAATTTTACCACAAGACCAAAAGAAATGTTCAATGTAATCAATTTCATCTGTGCAGAATTTACGGTTTCTATTTTCAGATATTTCCATTCTATGTAGTAGTATGTTTGTTGGATATATATTATGGAGAATTTTCCAGTGAAGCACTAACAATCGAATCTCTTTTGTGCATTTTTTGGCTAAATTCCAGTTGCAATCTGTAGTGATAATAGTAAGTTCAAAGTGGATGTGAGCATTTACTATAAGCCTAGCTTGTTTAATGCTCATACAATGATTTGATTGTCCATATTTTCATGACTAAAATAAGCTTTGCTTAAACCAAAGTGGATGATGATAGTAAGGTCAAAGTAGATGATGACTGTAAGTTGGCCAAGTTATGAGCTCGTCTTTACAAAGCTGCTGCATATTGGCTGGGGATAAAGTTGTGGAATAATGTTGATTTTGTTTTTGCCCCCTGTAGATTTTATGAAATCCCACTTGCATTTTCTAAGGGAACGTGATGAAGGGGGTACCATTGAGTGCAGCCCCTTTCAAACCAGCTATTGTTTAGCAGAGGTGAAGATTCTGAGACAGTGAGCTCTTTAGACTGACATGATAACAGCAACCATTCTCATATGTTTGCCCAAAATGGTCAAACTTATGTATTTCAGACCATGTTGAAGATGAGAAGCGTCGTATGTGGACGTTCACAAAACCCAAGTGGTTTGAGGCAGCTCAGGAAGAGTACTGGGCCTGCAAGGAGCGCGTGTGCCTCATGGATATGTCCTCCTTCGCCAAGTTTGAACTGGAGGTATGATCTTAACCTCAGACAGCTTGAAACAGCTGGAGACTAAAAATGTTGAGTTTGTTAACAGCAAGTTCAGTTGAATTTGAAAGCATGAAGATGGCCGTCTTGCTGTTATAATAATGTTGCCCCTGTTGTTTCGTGTGTGTTTTTTATGTGTGTGTTTTTTAGTGTGTTATTGAAGTCACACTTTTTGTGTGCTTTGTATGTTGGTTTTAGTTGTCATTGATCTTTTTGTTGTTTGTTAAATACCATTTTAAGTTGCTGTTTTGATGTTGTAAGTATTGTCATTTAGGTCCCATCTGCTAACTTTCTTTGTTATGAAGTGACTCTCAGTGGAGTATCTGGCTTACTGTTAAAAAGTATGGAACTTTAATGCATCCTCTTATAACTGGCAGGTTTACAGATAGTTGTTAAAACTTTGCATTATTTTTAATCATTTGAGTGTTGCACTTTCATTCAGTCTCAGTTATTAAGATCAGAGTAGTGTCAAAAACCTGAAAATAAAACATATTTTCTTGACAAGATCTTTCTTACTCAGCCAAGTCAGTCTTTTTGATGATTATTGCATGTGAGGTCATAAACTGTATTGCTGTCATTTTCTTAGTTATACAACCAAGAAATTTTAAGCTGTCTATGTGGGGATAAACACCATTGAAGTTTACCTGCTCAAACTCATTTATTGAGCATTCTTAGGGTCCTGTTTTGAATGGAAGCTGACTGATTGTTTGGTCCCTTGTTTCACAAGTGATTTAAGCCAATTCAAATGCTGCATGATAATCATGACCATTAAGCTTTGAATGCTCATGCTGAGCTTTTGTAACCTTGAAACATTGTGAAGGTCATCGGAGACCCTGAATTTTTTCTTCTTCTTGTTTTTGATGCAAGTTTATTGAGCATTTGCTCTTCTCCTTTGCATTTTAGCAATGGTGGCTGAGGTATTCTTAGCCCAATAATATTACTGATGCCTTGTGATCAGTATTTATTTTAGCTCTGTGGTGTAACCAGTATATGGAGAGAAGCACTTCCTTTATTCTCCTTTACTCTTTGAATTTTCATGGTGGGGGTTTTCACTAACATTTAGGTCGGTCTGTGGTTTTGTCTTTTTTCACTAATGTTTAGCTTAGTCTGTCTTTTAATTTCGGGGTTGGCCTGTCTCTTAATTTCTGAGATGACCCAGTGTACTGACTTGCTTAATCCAAGAACTGACTTTTTATAAAAATTATTTCTATCTTTTCCGTTAAATGCAGGGTAAGATATATGATATATATATATATATATATATATATATATATATATATATATATATATATATATATATATATATATGTGAGCATTTGCCGAAGGATGGGTACAAAAAGCAGACAGAAGGGTTGACAGGAAGGTCATTGTTTTGCTTGAAATTCATGCATTGTATTAAGGAGCATTTAGCACAGAACATGGCTGTGTGAATTTGGAAGAAGATACCTGGTTTTTGTTGTTGTTTTCTGTTTTTGTTTTTGAGAAAATCATTAGTAAAAATTTAGCATGACCTTATGTTGAATACCATATGTTACAAGGAAGACATGTGATAACTTATTATTTTAACCCTCCCTTCCCTCCCACTATAACTTATTATTTTAACCCTCCCTTCCCTCCCACTCCCCTCCTCCCCCCCCCCAATCCCCACCCCATACACACACTCAGACCACCAACTAACTGCTTCCTTCATTAGCAGAATAGCAGGGACTGTAAAGGAAAATAAGTACACACTTGGTTCAGTTCAGTAGACTGATCAGAGGCAAGCTGTTGTGGTAATGTACATGTGGTGTTTAACAAAGTGCACATGATTTAGTTCATTACAACAGTAAGAAGTCATTGTTAACATATCATTTTGTTGTTGTTGTTGTTCTTTTTGTTTGTTTGTTTGTCATCTGAGAAATACTTTTACATACGCTGGATAATTAAGAAGCTGCCTGGTAATTAGAGGCATGGAAAGAGGAAGCTTTTCGGTATCTACCGTTAAAAGGATCACACCATGTATTGGAGCATTGCAGCAGATTTGATAATATCCTGAAAGAAAATGGCACCCCAATTACCATGTAAAAAAGACAAGAAAATCCAGTTTTGAAACAGACACAGAAAACCAAATTTTGCATGCATATGCCCTGTTTCTGTTATTCAAACCAAGATGGAGAAAGCCATTCATAGATGACGAAGAGTGGACAAGAAAATGGAAGCCAGTCCATCTTGCTCATGCACAGAACCCCAGTGGCGCATGCATTAATCGGTATTGCATCAGGCCAGAGGCCAGATTTTGTTTTTGTTTGTTTGCTTGTCTGTCTGATATAGAACTGTGATTAAAAGTTTTAGTGTGCTTATGAGTGTCACAGTATCATTGTAAAAATGAAAAGAAACAAAGAAAGAAAAAGTGCTTGCCATTCTCAGTGCTTGTAGTGCAAGATCTGTTGTAACCTTTGCCATGGGTAACACTAGCTGTGTTCTTGAGACAGAGGATGAGCTTGTGGATTTGTGAGAAAAGCTTTGCATGAAGAACTGTCATTAAACTGTCCTGTTTTTCATAGGCCACCATTCAAGACTTTCATGATCTAGAAAAATGCTTTTGCAGGGTGTCGCTGGATATTCTGTAAGTGAAAAAAAAAGTAACCTTTTTTTTCTCTCCCTTTTTTCCTGTCTTTTCTAATCCTTTTTTCCCCCCTTTTTTTCCCTTGTGCTGTGCTGAGTCAAAAGCCAGAAGTTGAATTGTTTTGGATATCTATTTCAGTGTAAATTGATGGCAGCTTTTTGTTGTTGTTATATTTCATCTTGGTCACATTTCATTTATTTATAATTTATATCATTATGGTGTCATTTATTTATAATTAAATATCGTGTTTTGGACAGATAAAAGGAGGTTGAAGTGTATTACTTCATATTTCCGTCATTTTGTATAAACCTTTGTGTTGTCTGATTTAAATTTTAGCTTGATTGCACTGTTGCATGCCATGTTATTTTTAACAGTAGCGGTATCTGATTCATTTGCTAATCCAAACACATTAAAGGTTCAGGAGCATGCTATTTATTAGGACAAAAACACAATCTGCAAACTTTCGGGGTAATTCCCTTTGTCAAGCTACAAAACGACACTTAACAGTTAAATGTAAACAACAGTTAAATGGTGAAAAATTTGAAAAATGAGATGAAAAGCTAAATCACTTCTCTGTTTTTGATTGAGCTGTGTTGTTTTCCTGTCCAGTGTTGCTGATCACTTTTTGTTGTTACTTTGGCAAGAGGCAGTTGGGTTCAACTTCACCTGTGACACTGGTCCTGTGAACACCCGTTTCTCTTTTTTGTTTTTTGTTTCGTTGTTGCTGCAAGAAACCGGAATGGAAACAGTGTTAACCTATGAACCTGTAGGATCTCTGTTACAAGCATGTCATGCTTTGATCTAGAAAATGAGATCATTTAATTCTTAGTTTAGTCCGCAAAGAGTTGCAGATACTAGAAATTCATGAGCTGCCACATTGATATGGTTGCCTATGTTTTCAAGAAGTCTTGGCATGCTGGATGGTTGTGATGCACATTCACATAATTATTTGTAGACACAGTCTAACTGTTTTGGCTTCAAAACATATGATGCATGTATGGTTGCTCAACTTGTTTGCATGAGTAGTTGCACATTTTAACACAACATTGTATTCTAGAGTTTCTTTTATTAAAGTAGTTCTGCTGACAGATAGGCAGCCAGTGTGGGAAGAATGAGGTTGACCATATGCATCAGTGACATCATAGTTCATACCGAACATTCAACCATCCACATCCACCAACAGGCTGGGCATGGACCATTCTTGAAAATACTCAAGAGGAGGAGACGGGTCATGAAATCAAAATGCAGATTGGGCACAGTATTGATCTGGGGTTATTCTGAATGAAGTAGGTCACGGCTGGTCACAAGAGCAACCGGGTTCCCTGCTCACTTTGAACTGTGGTCTTTTGTCTTGCTCAGTCTTGATTAAGCATTCCTTTTTCCTTTCACCCAGCAAAGGATATCCATGAGAGAGTATTTCGTTGTCATTCTTGAAATTCAAAAAAACTAAATGGTATACAAGAGTACTGGTACGCATGTGACTAGGTGTTTTCATTGGCCTTCAGGATTGCACAGCCATTTTGTCAACTGCAATGGACTGGCAAGTCCAGCCTTGCTTTCAATCTCGTGAATCGCTGTGACCTATCTCATTAAGAATGGCTCCAGGTCAATGCTATGCCCAGTCTTGCTTCTGATTTCATGACCATCTGTGACCTGTTCCATTAAGAAGGAGTTCTTTTGCTGGACTTTTTGACTGGACCAGTTTCAGCAGGCTAGTATTCAGCCAGGCATTTACCAGCACGGGTGTACCTGCACTTAACACAGGTCCCACAGATTTCTTAGCTTATTAAAGTATAATATTGCTCCCTGCGTCCGGGAACCTTGATGCTCCAACAAACAGCGCATTACGTTTTTTTTACAAACGGACATGTGCTGCCATAGATGGTGGAGATAGTTTCAGAGTCTGGAGGGGCAAAGTCAGCAAACTGTTCACTATTCAGTTTGTGAAGTTGAGTGTATCAGAGTATGTCTCTCTCAGTCCTTGCCCAGTAACCTCAACACTGCAGGCGTTAGACGTTGCTGCATGCAGCTCATTGGATTGCCCATGCTGTCGCTGATGAAACTGCTGCTGATCCACCCTTGCTGCTGACCCAAAGACGCTCTCAGCCACAGTGTGGTGTCTTGTCATCCCGCATCCTCTGACAAGGTTCAGAATGCCAGTTCAGCTCACAGCGACCTCGCAGCCTGTCCGTATTAGTAATGGTGACATCCAGTCATAGAAAACATTGCGCCTTCCAACTGTTGTGATGCATACTTCTGCCAGCCCAAAGGCTAGCTACGCTTTGGTTATGTCAACACATGGCCCTGCTGTTGACAACTTCAACATGCACCCTGAGACATCTTGGTCAACCTTGCTCAACCTCTAGTGAGCTCTAGCCACTTGAAGATCATGGCAGCATCTTCCAGCTCACTGTGCTCTTTCAAGCCCCGTAGCAGTTAATAATAATAACAACCATCATTTTTAAAGTGCAAATTCTTGAAAAGCTCTGAATACTTTGCAAAGAACATGATGGGAGGTGGGGGTAAGAGGATAATATAATTGGCAAAAATCAAATGAGGCATGTATATATATACATTGACTTGAATATCAACTCAATGAGGCCTGAAGACACAAACACACATGCAGGCACACACATGCATGCACACACATGCACACACGCACACATATACCACACACACACACACACACACACACACACACACACACACACACACACACACACAGAATTTTGGTTGGGGTTTTATGTTATTTTCAACAAAGCAGTTCAGGAAACGGAATGAAGCCAACATCTTTTCATTTTTTTGAAATGCAAATATTATAACTGGTCTGGTGCCAGAGGCAGCTAGACTGGGTTGAAAGTTGATAACTGGTCTGTGCCAGTTAGGCTTAACTGCTTGCTTTAATTCTTGGAGTTTCGTTGCTGAAAAATAACAGAACACCATTATCATCCATAACTGTAGTTTGGTGTCCTGACTATCAACAAACATATACACATCCAAACTCTTCCTGCAACTGTTCTCCCGTTGGCACAAATCCAAACACGCTGGTTTTGCGTAAGCTCAGCAGTTGACCAGCTTAACAAGCTAGCAGTTGTTACATGGTTTTCTGTTTACTTACCAGAGCAGTTGACCAGCTTAACAAGCTAGCAGTTGTTACATGGTTTTCTGTTTACTTACCAGAGCAGTTGACCAGCTTAACAAGCTAGCAGTTGTTACATGGTTTTCTGTTTACTTACCAGAGCAGTTGACCAGCTTAACAAGCTAGCAGTTGTTACATGGTTTTCTGTTTACTTACCAGAGCAGTTGACCAGCTTAACAAGCTAGCAGTTGTTACATGGTTTTCTGTTTACTTACCAGAGCAGTTGACCAGCTTAACAAGCTAGCAGTTGTTACATGGTTTTCTGTTTACTTACCAGAGCAGTTGACCAGCTTAACAAGCTAGCAGTTGTTACATGGTTTTCTGTTTACTTACCAGAGCAGTTGACCAGCTTAACAAGCTAGCAGTTGTTACATGGTTTTCTGTTTACTTACCAGAGCAGTTGACCAGCTTAACAAGCTAGCAGTTGTTACATGGTTTTCTGTTTACTTACCAGAGCAGACACCCTACAGACCCATGTAGTCCTGTAAATTCAGTCAACAAACGTGACAGTTATGTGGAAGAAAAAGTTAATGGTGTTTGAACGTTTCCTCTGCCTGTTTTATTTTATTTTAATTGTGATGGTTTTTGTTTTGTTTAGCATATGTAGTGTTACACCTGAATTATCCTGCTGTGCTGTGTGTTGTATTTTGTAAGTGTGGTTGGTGTGTATTGATTTTGGTGTTTTAGATAATCCTTTTTTTCTCCTGCTTTTGTTGTATTTGAAAAAGAAAACAATTTTTTAGTTTTTTTTTGGGGAATGATTTTGGTGGTTTTGTTTGTGTGGTTTATTATTGAACTGACTAACACAGTGTGTATGTTACTAGTATTTTTATTGTTTAGCATGGGGGATGCTTTGTGGGGAAAACAACAACAAAATAAGGAAAATTGGTAATTAGTACAGGTTGTGGTGCTGATGGTCACATTCATGAGCCAACAGACCAAATTTTCTTTTAAAGCTCAGTACAGTATTGTACTGTCTTGTATGACATAAATTATTTTGATTTTAAAATTTGATTATGCTGATGCATATCTATTCTTTGACTCTGTGTGACTACCTTTCATCTGCTTCAACAGGTTTGCATTGTGTGAGGCTGATAACAAACACAGTTATTTGCATGTTGGCTAGTATCCATTCACTGACTGCCATGGATGCTCACTTCTGTTGTGGCAGAGAGTACACCAGTGACAACTCTGGAGGGCACTGGCTTCAGTCAGTGGTACACTGGTAGCATTTAGGGGTGCTGGCTTCAGTCAGTGGTAGCATTTAGGGGTGCTGGCTTCAGTCAGTGGTAGCATTTAGGGGTGCTGGCTTTAGTCAGTGGTAGCATTTAGGGGTGCTGGCTTCAGTCAGTGGTAGCATTTGGGGGTGCTGGCTTCAGTCAGTGGTAGCATTTAGGGGTGCTGGCTTCAGTCAGTGGTAGCATTTGGGGGTGCTGGTTTCAGTCAGTGGTAGCATTTGGGGGTGCTGGCTTCAGTCAGTGGTAGCATTTGGGGGTGCTGGCTTCAGTCAGTGGTAGCATTTGGGGGCGCTGGCTTCAGTCAGTGGTAGCATTTAGGGGTGCTGGCTTCAGTCAGTGGTAGCATTTAGGGGCGCTGGCTTCAGTCAGTGGTAGCATTTAGGGGTGCTGGCTTCAGTCAGTGGTACACTGGTAGCATTTAGGGGCCCTGGCTTCAGTCAGTGGTAGCATTTATGGGTCCTGGCTTCAGTCAGTGACATTGGGGGGCACAGGCTTCGGTCAGCAACATTGAGTCATGGACATTTAGAGTAATTAGCTTTAGTGCTTCATTGATGGATGATGGCTTCAGTCAGTGACATAGTGGTGCACTGGCTTCAGTCAGTGACATTGAGGGGCATTGGCTTCAGTCAGTGATACTGAGGGGCACAGGCTTCAGTCGGTGACATTGACAGGCATTGGCTTCAGTCAGTGACATTGAGGGGCACTGGCTTCAGTTGGTGACATTGAGGGGCACTGGCTTCAGTCAGTGACATTGAGGGGCACTGAATTCAGTCAGTGACATTGAGGGGCACTGAATTCAGTCAGTGACATTGAGGGCCACAGAATTCAGTCAGTGACATTGAGGGGCACTGGCTTCAGTCAGTGACTGTGCTGGGCACTGGCTTCAGTCAGTGACATTGAGGGGCACTGGCTTCAGTTGGTGACATTGAGGGGCATATGCTTCAGTCAGTGGCATTGAGGGTCACTGAATTCAGTCAGCTTTAGCAGTAAAGAACACTGGTTTCAGTCAGTGACTTTGAGAGCCTCTGGCTTCAATCAGTGACAGCAATGAGGGGCACTGGCTTCAACTGATGATGGTGTTGATGGGCGCTGGCTTCAATCAGTGACACTGAGGGGCACTGGCTTCAGTCAGTGACAGCAATGAGGGGCACCGGCTTCAGTCAGTGATAGCACTGAGGGGCTCTGATTTTTAGTGTGGTCTTAAAATAGGGGTTCCACAGTATGCAGTACAAAGGTATGCCCCATTCTGAAAAATGGGGTCATAATCTGCCTGGGTCAGTACAAACTGCAGGCAAAGAAATGAGGGTTGGAATAAATTGCTATGTCCTCCACTTGTCTCCCACACGGCCATACTTGTCTCCCACATGGCCATACTTTTAAGATATGTACATGTATGTACAAACTTGATTCAAATGTGCAGTGCATTTGTGTGTGTTCCAATGATTGTCTGAAAAGTGATCAAATCAGCTTAAGGCTTCTCCTTGAAAACAGGGTCACATCTGGTTAGCACATGCATCAATGAAGTCCATGTTGGTTCACAAATCTGGTGCAAGTGTTGGTGTGCTCTTGGTTGCTTCTAGGATGGATTCTGTATAGTTTTATCAGTGAGTCTCTTTGATCTGTGTGATCTTGCCCTGTGATTGTAGATATTGTGATGACGTGTATCCCCTTGACATGTGTGCAGTCGGCAAGTGAGGAGGTGGTGAACTTTCTGCAGAATTTGTGCTCCAACAACATTGATGTGGATGCTGGTACCATTGTTCACACTGGCATGCAGAATGAGTATGGGGGATTTGAGAATGATGCCACCATTGCTCGTCTTCATAATAACAGGCAAGAGAGATGATGATGATACATTATGGCAAAGGAACAAAGTTTTAAGTGTATAATGGCTAAAATATTTTTTACAAATCACAGAGAGAGAGAGAGAGAGAAAGGGGCATTATTATCATACTGTTTCACTCAGTTGGATTAGTAAGTCAACATTTTGCTTTACGTCCACAGAAGTGAGGTAGCTTATTAGGGAAGGGGACAGGGAGAGATGGGGCGAAAGAGTGAAGGCTCCACCCTGCCCACCGACCTGGGAGACTGAGGAGGCCATGGACCGCTGCCAGAACAACCAAAATGTTATAGCAAATAGTGTACCATGCAGTTTGCTGTTTCAACTGCTGTGTGGAGCAGAGTCACGAGGACAATGTCCGAAGCGCTACTGTTGAGTAACAACTGAAGCAAAAGGAGTCCAACTTTCTGAGCACAGCTCCACCTCCCTTGCTCTTCATCTCTTCTGGGCTAACTTGAGGGTCCAGCACCACCTACCTCCTCTTGATCTTGCCTGGACCCGCAAAAGTGTGTAACTTCTGGCATGGACTCTGAGTCTCAGTTGGAAATACAGTGTTGAGAAAATGACTGAATGGGTTTGGCTGGGTGTGGAGGTGGGTGGAGCTTGCATATTTTATGAACATATGAACAGGTTTATGTGGGCATAGCAACTGTGAGTGTTCAAGTAAAATCAGGAGAGGTCACATACCAGAATCTTGTAAGCTGATATCAGGAAGTCTCTTCCCCCCCCCTTCCCCCCCCCCCCCCCCCCCCCCCACGACCCATCTGAAGCAAAAAATAAACAAAAAGGAAAGAGAATCTGGTTTCCTGCAATAACTCAGACTGTCCCATGCAGGCACCTGCACCTGAAGTAGCTACTTAATAATGTGTATGTTTTGTCATTGTTCTTTTGTACCAGCCCCCCCCCCCCCCCCACAAGTTACTGTTGTGGCACTGTATAAAACATTTTTTAGTAGATTTCCAGACCCTCAGTGGCAGTGTTTGTCTGTGCTCCAGCTTCTTCATGATCTGCCCTGCCACCCAGCAGACACGTGCCTGGGCCTGGCTGACCCGCCACATGCCCAGAGATGGCTCCGTTCACCTGCGGGATGTTACATCCATGTTCTCTGGCATCAACATCATCGGCCCCCACGCGCAGCAGCTGCTGGCTGACATCACGGACATCTCCACCACCCGCGCAGACTTCCGGCCCATGTCTTGCAAGAAAATGGATGTGGGGAACGCCAGCGGAGTGTGGGCCATGAGACTGACGCACACAGGGGAGGACGGCTTCATCCTCTACATCCCCTCAGAGGTCAGATGCTGTGAACAGAGTTTTTGTGTGTTGTTGCTTTTCTGCCATGTAGGACAGGTACAGCCCTGATATAACCCTTTGTGGTTGACTGGGCTCAAAGCACCAACTAACTTGTAGGACAGGTCTCATTCTAGCGTCGCTGATTGTTTTGTTTTTGGTACCATATATCACCTGTTTTTCATGCTGCCAGTACATTGGGGAGGGGGGGGGGGGGTCAAGTTAACAAATATTTGTGTGCTAATTGCTCAAATGCATAACATAACCTGTTTTTGCATGCTGTCACAAGTTAACAACTTTCCACACAGTTTGCTACCTGCTAAAATGCAACAACAAAACAAATGTAGCAAAAATCTGAAGAAAAAAGGAAACTAGTTTCTTTGTTTGCTCTTTAACTGACTAAATAATTCGTGTGCTGTGCCACTTTTAGGGCAACTGGAGAATTGTAACAGGTGGATACAAATGTGTAGAAAAAGGAAAAATAACTAACTAAATGGATAAGTATACAGTTAGTGGACAGTAAACAAACTAGAATATATAGGTACAGAGACGTAATGAACAACATACTGCAACAGAAGTAGTAGGACTTAAGGATGAAGACGGTTCAGTGATTCACTTACTCATTTAATTTCATATGATTGCAGTATGCGCTGCATGTCTACGATATTTTGATGAGTGCTGGGAAGGACTACGGAGTGAGAAATGCTGGGTACTACGCACTGCGTCATCTTCGCATTGAGAACTTTTTTGCATACTGGGGCCTTGATCTCAACGACAAGACAACACCATTTGAATCTGGGCGTGGCTACCGTGTGAATTTTGACGTATGTACAGCTACATAGTGTGTAGTGCTGCTGCGTTAGTTCAAAGAATGTTTAGAATGGATTGTGAACAAGGCTGGTTGATGCAAACATGCACAGTGCAGTACACTGCTGAGAATGGTTTTACTTGCTTTTGTTTGTACAAAGCACAGATTTGTTTAGTGGTTGTAGGATAGCTCAGTAGTTAGAGCGTCAGACTCGTGATCGAAAGGTCCCGAGTTCGAGTCCCGGCAGGAGCGGTGGGAGAAGTTTCTTCTCCAGGGTCAACTTTCTGTGCTGACTCTTATTTCGGTATCTGTTCCACCCCGTGTTACCGCAGTAGCACGTAAAAGATCCCGGTCATTCTGCCAGAAGTGCAGGTGGCAGATTACAGCTAAACACACATACATCCTACTTGTGTGGCTTTGAATGAAGTGACACTGTAAACTGGTGCATGGTTGAATGGTGTACACAGAACTTGCGCCGAAAACAGCAGCATTTTACGTGGCACCAGCCATGCAACAACCAAAGAGTGCTATCAGTACACCCCTTCGGTGGATATTAATAATACATGCTCATTCAGAATCACATGCGAAATGTGCGCAGTGAGTCTGCTTGAGTGCAGAAAATAGCGTTATATAAAAGCTATGAATAATAATAATAATAGTAGAAGTAACTTCTCAGACAAAGTAAAAAAATAAAGACTGTTCATAGGGGGAACGTTAAAATGAACTTCAGCTGTACAGTTACATTTGATTTTCTCCTATTTCAGAAAGGGGACTTTATCGGCAAGGCAGCTTTGGAGAAACAGAGAGATCAGGGCATTTTGCAGCGCTTCGTCCACTTCCAGCTGGAGGACTATGATGTCAACCTTGACCTCTGGCCTTGGGGAGGGGAACCCATCTACCGCAATGGCCAGTACGCTGGACTTACCACCACCTGTGGCTTTGGCTTTGCGCTGGACAGCATGGTTTGTCTAGGCTACGTCAGTGACTTTGATGACAAGGGACAGGAGCGTGTTCTTCAGAATCCCCACGACTTTGTGCTGAAGGATGCCAAGTATGAAATAGACATTGGTGGCACGAGGTTCCCAGCCAAGCCATCGGTGTACACGCCGAAGCAGAATGTAACCTATGTTGACCCAGCCTTCATTCCTGCTCCCCAGAAACCCTGACTTTGTCAAAAGTGGTAGACACTTTTTGTTCTGACTGTGGGCAAACGATTTTGCTGCTGTTGAAGTTTCACTTGTAATAATGATCTAATGCACTATCAGTGCCACTGATTTTTCATGAACGCTTTAAATTGCAGTGATTATTTTGAAACATGACTGTTGCTCTTTTTATTTTTTTTGCTTTGACCAGAGTGTTTGCACATGTTTTGAATGTGATGATCATGTAGAAAGGCTTGTCCTGCCCACGACACCTACTGAAGAAACAGGGTAGTACGTCCGAGAGTTTATGATGAGAAGGCTTGACAAGCTTTGCTATATTTGTTATTGAGAAAAAAAGTTGCAATCAGAAGCAGTGCTGGAATATCCATATAGGTGGCATACAGCTTTTTTCAGTGAACTGGATGCCTGTGATTATTTTGAAGCATGGTTGTTTGCTCTGGGTTGTTGAATCTTTGCTTGCTTTTGATTGTGAAGGTTACCACAGCAAATTGTACATGTTTGCCTTGGCAGTCTGGCTTTTTGTTTAAGCCACCTCTATTCAAGTTGGATGTTTGAGCTCAGTTTGGCTGTGCTCAGTTATAACGTTCTGGCACATAGTGCTGATGAATTGCTCAGCAACCTCGTAGACTACAGTGTAACTAGACAGTGTGCCCAGGGAGCTAACCTCTTGCTTTAGCCACATTTTTTATATATTTTTTTTAAAGATTAGAGTGGCTGCTTTGAACAGACCCATACCCCCTCCTCCCCTTCCCCCACTCTTTGCTGTGAAAAAGATCAAATAAATGCTGTACAACCCTTGTTAGCATGGTGTGGGGATGTACATACGCTGCTTTGGGGTTGAAAAAGTCCATTTTGGATGCACGGACTGACAGAAACAGCATTGCTGCGTGTGACAGGAACTGCAGTTAATGTGTGGATGCTACTTTCACTGCCAGAGTGAATGCAGCCTTCACTTTTTCAGTGTCTGCAGTGTCAGTGAAGCAGAATGTTTGTGGCAACAGTGCCAGGTAAATAACTTGTACATTCCCCCACCAAAACTCACCCACAACAGCCTGTTTCCATTCCACTGTCTGGAATTTCAGGTCCTGTCTGAATCAGGAATGTGGAGTGGCGTTGGCAGTGGATTATACTAAACAGATCAAAGTAAGCAAAAGTCAAAGTAAAAAAAAGTATCGTGAAGTTTTGATTGTGATATTTGATTGTCTGCTGTGTGTATGTGAGGTAAACAGAGTTTTTAATTGACATTTTATGAAATATATGTGTATTTTTTAGTCTCAAGTGTGTGAAATGATGTGATTTTCAGATGTTGCTTTACGTGCAATCATTTGTGTGAAACACTGACAGAGACAAATATACAGTATGGCGTTATTTTATGTAGCACAGGATTATATCATTGTTTTGATTTTGTGTGACGAGTGTGCAGTTGCTTTTATTTGTCAATCTGTTGAGCCAGATTTTTACTTGTGATTTGGTGATGATTTTAAAACTGGTATAGAAGAATTTTGAATGTGTGATTTATCCTGATGTGACCCTTTGCACTTGATGGAATGTTTAAAAAAAAAAAAAAAAAGACAGAAAGAAAGCACACACAGTGATGATGTGGATGATGGTGAGAACAAAAACTTACTTTCAGCACAGCACCTTCAGAATCAGTGTGGTATTTTTTGTATTGTTTTGAGCAGAATGTATTAACATTTTGTATACATGTATGACTTGTTTCGAAAAAATAAGAGCAGTATAATTTTTGCAGAATGCTAAGACTCGAAGAGCTTTCATTTTGTATAAAAAAGCAAATCTGAAACAAAGTTTATTCTACAAACAAAGGATGCATGAAATGAGAGCAGTGAACTTTTGACTGGTTCAGTTTTGGGCCAAAAAGAATGTGAGAATGAGGCTGATGTGTATGTAATGTGAACAGGGTGCGACATAAGAAATATGATGTGTAACATACATGATGTAGGAGAGAGAGAGAGAGGAGATTTACACAGCTTTGGAATACTAGTGGAGGTTTCAACCTTGCTTTTGATCTCATGACCCCCCGTGACCTAGCTCAGTGAGAGTGACCCGAGGTCAATACTGTGCCCAATGTCACTTTTGAGTTGATGATCTGATGTGACCTCCATCATGAATAATCATGAGAAGGGTCCACAGATGCTTGCCCAGGAAGTGCACCCTCCCAGAGTAAAAGTCCAGCCTCCCTGCCCCAAAACTGACCAGCAGGAACTCACAGGTTAATCAGGTCAGTACAATTGAAAAAGAAGGGGCCCTGTCTGACTCGGGATCTGTTTACCCAAGGGTTAAGGAAAAGATTTCAAGGCATTTTTTTTGTTTTTTGATTGATGATCGCTTATATAGCGCTATTCTCCACTCTCTTGAGCAGACTCACTGTGCTCGCATGTGGTTCTACATGAGGGTCTAACTTTTTATAGCGTGTTTTTTGAATATCCACTGAAGTGGTGTACTTACAGTGTTTTTTGAATATCCACTGAAGTGGTGTACTTACTGGCATTGCTGGTGCCACATGAAACTGCAGCCGTCTCGGTGCAAGTTCTGTGTACACCATACAACCATGCACCATTCACTTCATGCAAAGTCACATATGTAAAGTGTATGCGTGTTTAGCTGTAACCTGCCACCTGCACTTTTGGCAGAATGACCGGGATCTTTTACGTGCTACTGCGGTAACATGGGGGTAGAATGGATACCGAAATAAGAGTCAGCACAGAAAGTTGACCCTGGAGAAGAAAATTCTTCTGCCGCTCCTGCAGGGATTCAAACCAGCGACCTTTCAATCATGAGTATGGCACTCTAACCACTGAGCTATCCCCGGCATTGCCTATGTCCCATTTTGGTTTGTGTGTGCTTGGGTGTTTAGTGATAGACCAGTATATCCCTGTGGCCCTGATGAATATGTGTTACATTTCCTGAGGTTCTGTTCTGTCTTGAGAAAAACGACAACACAAAGAATAAAGCAGATTGTGTATGCTGTGCTTTTAGACGATGGCGAGGCAGCCATGTGTCCAGTGTAAAATGTTAACTCTATTTTTATACTTTTTCATGTAAGTGTTGCAATTCTTAAATGTTACAGGCCAAATATTTTTTGCATGTACTGTTACATCTATCACACAGAGCCACATGTCGCTGATTTGCATTAGCTCCTGTGCACACTTTGTCTAAAACTAGTAAAGGTGTTTGTTTCACAGAGAGAGAGAGAGAGACTGGGAGAAAGAGAGAGAGACTGGGAGAAAGAGAGTGTGTGTGCATATGTGTGTGTGTGTGTGTGTGTGTGTGTGTGTGTGTGTGTGAGGAGAGAGAGAGAGAAAAAGGTAAAACACCTTGCACTTTTCACATGCTGAGTATCATGTCATTCTCTTGGTTGTAAATTGGTGGCTAGGTAAAGTTGTATATTGCTATGACTACCTATTTGTTGAAGTACAAAACTGAATTAAGAAGGCATCATTTTAAGCTGGTCTTTAGACTCAACAGTACTTGCAAACCTTTGCAGGTATTCCCATTTCCCCCAAAAGGCCTGCATGTGATTCTTAAAAGATCCTCAGGGTTGCTGTTGGTCAATGTGTGATAATTAGGTAAAAAGAGAAAGTGATCATGAATGTCTGGTGTAACTGTCGCCTGCTATAACAATACACACATAAATTGGAAAATTCCTTTGCATGCCAAGTATGAATTACGCACTTTGTCATATTTTCTTTTTTTGCTTGGCTGGAAATAAAAAGCAAAACAGCACTGAGTCTGTGTACTCTTCATCAACATGCCACCATCTTGCCATCCAGTCACAGCAAAAGCTTCACTGGTTCTGTTTTTTGGACATTGTAAATGTGACTTTGACACTGTAAGTGTCAGCTCTGCTTAATGGTAGCACTTATTGGGCTTTGCATGTTTCTTCGTTTTCCGTGAAAACATAATGCTCATTCTTCTTCCTTGGAGAGTGAATCAAGATTTTGAAACTTTGCATGGTGACCTCTACTGAGCATGCCCATTTTAATGACTGGGGTTGAATTTCAAAGTCACAGCAGCATCAGAAAGAGTCAATGTAAGATCAGTAAGATCTACTCCAGATTATGCATGTATGGCTGGTACATATAAATAAGAAAATAATGTGTATAGATGTAAAATTTCTTACTTGTACTATATTGTGAAAATTTATGTTCATGGAGTCAAAAAGAGATAGACCAAGGAAAGGGGCCTTGACCTCACTTATGTATGATGTCATTTTTACATGACTTAGTCACACAAAACCTTGTGATAATATATTGTGAACAAGCTACATATATTATATTCAGAGAAGCAGTGATTTTGAGGGTGTTGGGAGAAGCTTGGAGGTTATTTGCTTCTTTGTTTTTCATCCAGTGAAATTGTATGCATTTTGTGTGATTAAAAAAAAAAAAAATCAGCGGTTTGCTGTCTGTGATGATTTTCAAGGAAGGCAATAATTAAAGTTGAATTTTCCCAATTGGAAAGAAAATTTCTATAGGTATTTTCTGAGGGGAAAAAAAATGTGTTTGAAAACAGTGCATGGATGGCATTTAGAATTCCACAAAATTAAGCATGGAAAGCACACAAAAAATTCATTTAACTCTTAGTTATCAAGGGCTGACCATGCAGGAGCATTTTTGAAGCATCACTTCATCCCAGCTGCATCCACAGTGATCCTGTCAAGCTGTTGCTGTAGTCATGAAGACACTAAATTAGTGTCATTTTTGTTAGCCTCATATGCTTTTTTAACAGGGGCATATAATACTGAAAAGACTAACTTAAAAGATTTGTGTTTGATGTTGGTGCATGTATGGTTTGCTTAATATTTGGGTATGGATTGGTTTTGTAGATTTGACTTGAGCAAGGGTTTACATATCTGTTCATCTGTACTTTCAAGTCTCATCTAATATGAGTGTAGAAGGATAAACGCACTTCCGTCAGATAATGTTGGCAGTAGGGAAGCAACTTCACTTTAAATATCACCAATATTAATAGACAGCAGGCTTCAGTGAACATCATTTAGAGACAAAATGCTTACAGTATTTATTATTTTGAGAATTACATTAGAGATATGTGTGCAGACCACAGATGTTCACATCGGGTCTTGGCCCTGGGCCGTGACCCTACCTGCCTTCAGATCTGCACTGAAGGGTTCAACGGCTGGAAGAACAGGCCTTAATAATTACCATCAGGAAGGTTGTTGTTTTTTACACCCCATCTCTCAGGATGGTAATACCAGGGAGATCAGGATCAGAATACATGATCTTTTTAAGCCAGTTAACACTACCACCTTCAGAACAGCATTTAATGTTGACCTAACTGGCTTTTTATTCAGTTAAATTCTTTTAATTTGCTTAACACACCTAGCTGTAGTCAGTTTCTCAATAACCAGTTTATTTTTTTATAGATTATCTTGAAAAAGAAAGACCTTTTACAGCTGTACACTTATAATGCTGAGTTTTGCATACTGTCTTGGAGTGATGAGGTATTGTTTCTGATGGCATTAAATAGATGCTGAGGTATGCTGTGATGGGTAACATAAGTGATGGGTAGTTGCTGCATCTCTGTTCACACATGTATACACGCACATAAGGAGAAGGGTCCTGGAAAGTGAGGCTTGGAGTGTAAAACACATACATACACATGCAATCACACACCTGCTCAAAAACACTCACATTAACTTTCAGTACACACAAGGAGGAGGGTGCCAAAAAGTGAGGCTTGAAGCGTGAAACACACATGTATACACAAACAATCACACACCTCCATAGAACCAACAACATTAACTTTTGTGGACACAGACACATAGAGAAGGGTGCTGGAAAGTGAGGCTTGGAGTTGGTGTATGACACACAAACCTCCACATGCAATCACACAGTTCCACAAAAACGTGTTAACTTTCAGTACATACACATGCACACACATGAAGGAGGGTGCTGGAGAGTGAGGCTTGGAGTGTGACACACACACACACATACAATCAAATCATATGCATCCACAAAAACACATTAACTTTCAGTACACACACACGCATGAAGGGGGGTGCCAGAGAGTGAGGCTTGGAGTGTCACACACACACACACGCATGAAGGAGGGTGCCAGAGAGTGCGGCTTGCAGTGTCACACACACACACATGCATGAAGGAAGGTGCCAGAGAGTGAGGCTTGGAGTGTCACACACACACACACGCATGAAGGAGGGTGCCAGAGAGTGAGGCTTGGAGTGTCACACACACACACACACGCATGAAGGAGGGTGCCAGAGAGTGAGGCTTGGAATGTCACCACACACACCACATGCATGAAGGAGGGTGCCAGAGAGTGAGGCTTGGAGTGTCACACACACACACACACGCATGAAGGAGGGTGCCAGAGAGTGAGGCTTGGAGTGTCAAAACACACACACAGCATGAAGGAAGGTGCCAGAGAGTGAGGCTTGGATGTCACCCCACACACACACACACATGCATGAAGGAGGGTGCCAGAGAGTGAGGCTTGGAGTGTCACACACACACACACGCATGAAGGAGGGTGCCAGAGAGTGAGGCTTGGAGTGTCACACACACACACATGCATGAAGGAAGGTGCCAGAGAGTGAGGCTTGGAGTGTCACACACACACACCCCGCATGAAGGAGGGTGCCAGAGAGTGAGGCTTGGAGTGTCACACACACACACATGCATGAAGGAGGGTGCCAGAGAGTGAGGCTTGGAGTGTCACACACACACACACGCATGAAGGAGGTGCCAGAGAGTGAGGCTTGGAGTGTGAGACTGTGACACACACACATGCAATCAAATCACACACATCCACAAAAACACTCGCACTAACTTTCAGCACACAGACCAATCTGATGTAGAGTTTATTACCACTTGGTCATCTTTGCACTGGTGCAAGAATATTTCAAACTGCAGTTAGTAAACATAGCTGAAATGAACAAACATGACTGGACTGACATTAGCTTGAGAGGCTGATATGTACATGCAGGTAAAATGAACTTGTGAAGTATATATAGACAAAGACAAAGCTAGACAAAGGTGAAATGAGCAGATTTCAATTTTTACTGGAACATTTTGCTAGTGAAATCAGTTTTGATGTTTGGTGTACTCACAATGTTTTAGTCTACAGAGAAACATATACATGTTACTGGTTACTGACTACATCCATAACATTGTTGTTACTTATCTTAGGTATAGTATGTGGTGATATGGGGCTGATTCCATGTTTCAAATAAAACTAGCCGTGGTCAGATGCTGATTTTAGATGCATTTGGAACAGTTATAACCAGTAATAGCTTTCACTTTTAGTGCAGGAATCTGAAGCAAATGACTGTTCAAAACTATTTTCATTTGGTCTTGCAGTATAATAATACATACATCATTTCATACAAAAACCTTAAATGGTTGAAGGAACAATCATGTTCCATGCTAATGTAAAACAAGATGCAACAGCTAATTTACCGGTAAAACATGCACACATCAACCTCTTCATGGCTGTGTTGTTACCGAAACAACAGAAACAATATCTGTCATGATTGTTACAGGCCCTTTGGGCTGTGTATCAATACAAATGAAGAAAATGTTACATACACCACAACAGATACAATGCTGAGAGTTGCGACAGAGAACAAACAAATCCAGGCAATAATGATGAGTATTGATTTAAATTCCCCCCCAAACCTTCGTCCCTGTATCACGTGTGATCTTCTAAAGATCTTGGTGGACTGGGAGAACATTCACCCACATGTACTGTTCAGGGAAGGGTTAAGGAAGGAATTACTAGGAAGAATTAAGTCTCCCATGATGCTTGGTTTTCCCTCTGTTGAAGAAATGTTTGGTTCTAAAGAGGCAACCCCTCAAACAGAGATTGGTTAATTCTGCTGAAGACAAAAAGATCAAAACATCTGCTACCTAAAGTATTCTTCTGCTTTTGTTGTTGTTGCTTTTTTTCAAACAGATTTTTGTTTGGAAGTAGTAATTCTGATGGTGCCGGCCACTTTGCCATAAGGAGGGTATGTTGTATTTGTAGGGTAAAGTCATCGCAAGTCAGAAAAAGGTCTGGAGTTGGACAGGTTTGCACTTAACTGAACAAGCCAAGAGTTTCTCTAAAATACTCATCTGATTCAAGAAATAATTTGGTGACAAGACAGCCAACTGACTGCGCAATTTCAATACCCATCAATGAGATCGCTAAACAGAGACAGCATAGCATATTACAAAAGATGGAAGACACTGTCTGACTCACAATCACTTTACCCTACTATCATGTCATGTTAATGTTTCAACCAAGCCTTTACTGGGTGCTATGTCCTAGCTGACCACAACATTTGCATACATAACCAGCAAAGAAAAAAAATCACAGAAAGTTCAAATGATCAGGTACAACTACTGACAAAAAGTTTTAGTTTAAAATGTGTGATGTAGGTTTGAGTTGCTTACATTGTCCTGGGAGTTCCCAAAATGGATCATATCCATTGGCTGCCCACTGATTCATGAATACTGAACAAATTCTCTTCTCTTCGACTGCTTCAGCTCCACCACTCCTGGCTACTTAACTCTATAAAATTTACAAACTACCCCACCACCTATGTTCTTCTTCTGATACTTCCATTCTTTGTCTTCCCTGTGTGTGCATACACTTTCTTGGTCAGAGGTATTTTTCTTGTGCTGCGTTGTCTGTCTGGAACAGTCTCGTATGCAAAGTTAGGTCATCAGATGCACTCACATCTTTCAAACCATCTCTTAAATCTCACCTTTTAAGGCTACCCTACTGATAGGGTGTGTGTGTGTGTGTGCGCAAGAATTTGCTTGTATAGATAGTTCTGATTCTTTGTTCTTTTTTTTGTAATGGGCTGTGTGCTCTAATTTGGAAAAATAGCACATAAAAGACTGCATTATTATTATTACAATGGTGTGGTCATTGAAAGTGGCTTGAAGAGGCAAAACCCAGTAAGAACTACCACCATGCAAAGTTTCACATTTATCAGATTTAGAATGCCCACAAAAGTAACAATGTTAAGGATGCATTAAGCCAAACTGATCACCACATTCACATTTTTTGCACGCAAATTAAAATAAATTTGGCTAAATACAATGAACAGAGTGGTATGCATGGTCCATCATTCATTATAGAGGAAAAAACAAGTAAACAAAAATCAATTCAACAAACATAATGAGCAAGCAATGAGAAGATAAAAACCCCAGTACATTTGGAGGGGTACCATATTTCATGTTACAAATCTTTGGTCACAATTAACGTATTGTACAATGCGTTACAACACTGATGTATTCCTCAGATGTTACAGAAGTGTTGACTAGTCACAGTATGAATCAAAACAAATACTATCAGTATGAATAAGATTGGTCAGTCAGTGACATCAATCCAGTACACGTATTAGTTAGCAATACAAAGCGAAACTAAACCAAAACAACAAACTAGAATTCATTGTTACATGTTGTAACAAACACCTGACCAGAGCTAAACTAGAGTGTGTATTTTGTTTGTTTGTACATCATGTTAAAGGCTCTAAATACAACATACTGTCTTTGATTATATCTACTGCAAAGGGCAACAAATTCATACACAGCAACTGGACAGGAAATTCCTTGGGATGCAAGAGAATATAACTATCTGGTGACTACACAAGCAATGTAATTGTAGAGCACTATTTTTCAGTGGCATCGAAATGACACAAAAAGGACACAGGTCCCAAAACTTGGTGCTCAGCTATTACTTCCTCCAAGTAAAAAAAAAGGACAAATATTCTAACTACTGACTGCACTCCTGTGTTCCTCCTTGGCCTGTGCTGCATTTCTGTAGGGCTAGGAGCTGTCCAATGGAAGTGATCTCTTAAAGGTGTTTCACCAAACAAGTGCCAATGACACCAGTACTTAGTGTCCAACAAAACATGCCAAAAGCATCTCATAGTCTTACAGTTACAGCCATCCAACACAAGCCATAGAAGAGCATGAACATGAGAATAAAAGGATGGTGTGTGACAGGCAATGGGTAGCTGAACTGAATTCAAAGTACGCACAGCATGACATACATATGCAGTAGTCAGTGTGGCTAAAGTCTCTCTACACTTGAAACTCCACGAGGGCAAACAACTCAAAACAACCACTCACAGGCAGTGAAAGGTATTCTGCAACTGATGATGCATGTTGTCTTTCCACATTAACCCTGAGTGCTTATCTTTGGCTTGAGTTGTCACTCTTACATCATTGACCATGTGCAGAAGCCATTCAAGCCTCCTAGTCATGTCCTATATAAGCACCTGCTCCAACTAGTTTTTCACTTTTAGCCCTTTGTGTCTGGTGGAGTTGGCTGCATGCAACCCTTTGTGTTTAGCTGAGTTAGCTGCATGCTGCAGCCATTTGTGTCTGGCTGAGTTGGCTGCATGCTACAGGCCTTTGTGTCTAGGGGAGCTGGCTGCATTCAGCCCTTTGTGTCTGGTGGAGTTGGCTGCATTCAGCCCTTTGTGTCTGGTGGAGTTGGCTGCATTCAGCCCTTTGTGTCTGGTGGATTGGCTGCATGCTACAGCCCTTTGTGTCTGGTGGAGTTGGCTGCATGTTGCAGCCCCTTATGTCTGGCTGAGCCCTTTGTGTTTGGCGGAGTCTGGCTGCAGGCTGCAAAGGTTGCTGCTGGCCTGTTTTGCCACACAGTGTGTTCAGTTATTACTGTTAATATTATTCTCACTCTCTTCATCTCTCTGGTCAGTTTGAATTTTACCTCTGAATGAACATTAAAACAATACTAAAACAAAAGCTAGAAGGAAAATAAATCAACATAAAAAGGACTCCTTCAGTTGCATACATAGTATACAATGAATATTAGCTAATGTACACACTAACACAGCTACACACGACGCAGGAACAGTGTCTGCCTCCTGTTCTGTTACTAGGGTCATACAGAGTCAATAACCAAGACAAAAATGGCAAAAAGATTTTGACAAATGGTGGTAAATCATTTTGGTCACATTCAAAACAAATGTTTTGTTTCATTTGTTTGCCCTTGAATCTATCTTGACATTCACAGTCTGTATATAAATGACACCACACCCACACACGCATACGCATAGTCACACCCACTTAAACAATCAGCTATCAAGTGTACAGAGGGAAGCAGTAATAAGAAAAATCACGGGTACATTTTGACACATAAACAACGTCATACTGATAAGCCAGTGTATATAATTAACACATACAGAGATCATTCAATAATGAATGACTAAGATCACATAACAATTAACATGCCCACCACTTTCTTTGACTCTAAAGACATAAAGTACACAGGGTAAAAGAAAGTACCTCTTCACACACTTTTTAAAGCATGTACACGCAACAGCTTTCACCCTTTCCTCTCTTACACTGTTACAGTTACAACACAATGCTCACGAACTGTACATCAGGTTACAATGAATGCAACCAACCTGCACAAAAACTAGATTTGAGCAACCAACAACACATATATCTGTAAACAATCATTAATTAATGCCTGTCCAGTGTTCTTGCTATGATCATAGAGCAGTGGAAGTCATCTGAAATGAGTGATGAAAGACCACTTAAGATATTTAGAAACATCGTCTGAAAATCAAAAGAGGTTGGTCTTTGGTGAAAGTCTGATTTGAGATTGCTGGGTACAGTTTCAGTAGTGACCTTCGTGGATCAATTTCCGAGGTACATAATATCTATTTATATCCTTCTGGTTGCATGTGAAGACAGCCCTCCAGATCAGAGAGGAGTTGTGGCAAATGCACGCTTTTGGTCGCTCTAGGCAATCAGCTGACGTAGTTCTACAAAGAACATTCAGATGTCACGACACTTGATATTGTGTCTGTTTTAATGATGCCTTTTCAGCAACCTCTGTTCAAACCATGCACTGGGCACATGATTACGGGGTGGTTACTAATTCAGGTCAGTGTCTGTGTTTTGATTTTTCACATTTCTCTGAAGGCAGACACTGACAAGACAGTGAGATACAACCAGTGATGCTATTTTTGACTTAGTAACAGGTGAGAGATGTGATCTAGAAGCTTGGGGGCCCTCCCTCATTTCATACACTTGACCTTTATTCAGCAAAACATTCAGAAATTCAGAACCTGCTGGACAAAGAAGTTGGACAGTTACTCGCCAAGCCGAAGAGACAGATATAATGCGATGTGCACCATTAAAAGCATTGACATGATTGAGCTGAACAGGTTCCCCTTAGTCACTGAAAGCTGTTTCTTGGGCTGTACAACGTTTAAAAGAGGTGTGACCTGTCATGAGGATGGTCTTTCATTAAGTATTCAAATGTATACATCCTGTTCCCTTAACCACAGGCATGGAAATTGTTGGTTAATCAGAGAATTCTGCTATAAATCTGCTTATATTAAAACATAACAAACAAAAACAACAACAACCCAAAAACTTGCTTTTGCTCAAATTAAAAAAGACAAGAAAAGAAAAAAAATGTACTGCTGTGAAAATGTTTTAGCTCTACTGAAAAATGGCATCTGCTAAGCTAGCCAAAAGTTTCAAATTTGTGTCCTTGTGGAAGGATTTAGGAGACTTACTGTCTCCCCCCCATCTGAAAATTTGAGAGACAAGTTTAAGTACCTTTTATTATAAATATATTATACCATGAGAGTAAAATAGAACTAATAAATAACAGATAATAATGTGAACAACAGTGTTATTTTTGTATCATTTATCCGTTAATATTACAAGCACATGACATTGAAAAGACAGACGCTGAGAGAATGTTTGGCAAATTAGAGCATTATCCCCCTCCTACCATGTCTTGAAGGATGAGAGAGAGAGAGAGAGAGAGAGAGAGAGAGAGAGAGAGAGAGAGAGAGAGAGAGAGAGAGAGAGAGTCGCTCTCAAAGTCAAATAAAAGTGTATTTGTTACTATTGTTATTTGTACTTAAACAGTTCAAAACTGATGGTCAACACATTTATAGATCAAGATGGAACACAATTTACAGAAAAACAATCCATTCACATAATGTATTATTAACAAATCTGTTCTGTGATCTTTTCTTCTTCTTTTGTTGTTGTTGACAAATGATCAAATCCTCCCCTACCCACTAACTTCCCCGGTCATCATTCATGTTTCACTCGTTCAACAGCAACATAGAATGCTTTTTTGTCAGAGATGTTGTGCCAGCCAATAGGCCCTATTTCACAATCAGCACAGATCAGGTATTTTATGGAGTCTACAGTGTTGGTAAAGCCAACATTATCAAATGTGAACATGTCTGTGACAAGCCAGAATGCCTTCAAGTCTTCGCCGTCCATTGGTTGGGTCTCATTCTTCTTGAACATGTGTGGCAAGAAAAACTGGAGAGAAGAAAGAAAAAACGGGTGAGTTAAAAGCAGCAAACCACTGTTCAGTTTTACTTCTGTTCTAGTTCTAGCGTTGTTCAAACTAGAGTTCTGTTCAGTTTTACTTCTGTTCTACTTCTAGTGTTGTTGAAACTAGAGCTATCTGGAAAGCAAACTATTTCATTTTCAAGATTACTACCACCTACCACGGTATCACCAGTAATTTATAATATTAAAACTAAAAGCAGTAAAATAATTAGCATAATTATAATGGTTAGACTTAGAAATGCAAAGATAGTCTCTATTACTCAATTTACTGTATTAGTATTATATATTTCTAGGCAATGAGCAATGCTTTTTTCTTTTCTTTTTCTTTTTTAGGAAATGCAGTGAATGGAAAGCAAATGAACTGGAGTTAACTGTAAAACTAAAAGTGTAAAGATGTCTTACTCTATCTATAGTTTTAGTACTTTTAGTTTGACACTTTTTACACTTTACAGTCGTAGTCTTTCATTATTTATATATACTCAAACTGAAAGTTTACAGATCTAGCACATTCATTACAAATATTCACGGGGGTTACTTGTTGAGTTGCTCAGTTGTTGGGAAGGAAAGATTCATGCAATCAAAGGGGTAAAAAATGTCTGATGGGAGATGGGGCAGGGGGTGGGGGCAATGAAAAAGAGAAAGAACAAACAAATGAACAAAAAGAGGAGAGAATGACTAGATTTAGAAGTGGAGGTTTGGTACCCTTGTAGGTTTAACACCCTTGTGACAGAGTTGTTGCCAGGGGCTCTGATTATCTCCCGGGGAAGGCAATTCCACATAGTTTGTGGGAAGAACCCGGACTGTATCAGTGTATGTATCCAGCAGAAGAAGTTCTTGCATTCAGTCTTTCACAGTACTATTACTAGTATTTATAGTAACACAACAGTACTGTCACAACAAGTTCTCTTGGTGGATGGGCATAAAACACCAAGTTACTTACTCTTGTGATGGACTGAACACATGTCATGTACTACTACTAGATTTTTCCTAACACTGGGAAAACTTGGGAAAGCACTGTTGAGACTGGCCAGCAGGTAAAACAGAATCAGAAACCAACCAGTCATGGTGAGGCTTCACTGTCAAGCAAGGTGTGACCACCATCCATGAAGACAGTGCAGCCTATACGGTCTCAACCTCCAGCATGACAATGGTGGTGGAAGCACTGCCTCAAGAGATGACAGTTAGACAACACATGCCACATCATCTTCACAGATTCAATAGATTTGCAACAAAATGTGAAAAGTGGAATGGGAAGCCCAGAGTGGAATGTGTCAATGGCTGACATCCACCTTTGAAAACTCTCTGGGGAGTATTTCCTTGGACATGCTGGAGTGAAGGGGAAAAAAAAATATGACCAAGAAGACAGACTGGCAGGTAAAGCAACCATCACAAGTGGCTTGAGTCTTGGAATATCTGTAGTGTTGAGGTGCTTGAGACACTACCTGTAGGCACAAAGCCAAGGGCATCACGCCATCAATCGCCTGGAGGAGAGAGGCGTGGAAAGAGGAAGCGCTAGACTATCTTCTTTGAAATAATGAAAGGACGAGAGAGGGCCGTCGTCAGTCAGACGAACACTGGCACTGTTTTAAAGACAACGTTGGGGAAACTTCTGAGAAATGGGGAGGAGCGCATATGGGCTTTTCTGAGCGCGCAGATATCACCCTGAACTGAACTGATCTGTACTGAACTGAACGATAGCTGAGACTGATCTGAGGTCACTGAGAAGGCATGGGACGGGTCAGTCAGCTAGATCTGAATCGTTTTTCCCTGAAAGTTAAATCAGCAATGATACATTTTCAAAGGCACTTACATAAAAGTACGAAATCTCTGTCCTAGTAGTAGTATTTGTATTAGTTGTAAGCTACTGAAAATAGTGAACTGCCCGATTTATCTGCATTCTGTGGGGGACCGGAGAAACCCTCATAGTCATATTCAACCATTCCGTTCAGTCTTACCTCTTTCTCGACCATTGTAGCATTGCTTGGCGACAAAACCAGGCTGCCACACCTTTGGCAGTATATTTTGGTCTTGTTCTTTCCATTTTCTGTAAGATCAGAAAAGGTAGACGGGCTACACCCTACACTAGAAGAAGATGATTCTGCCATTTGACCATCAGAACAAGTGCGCTAGTGTTGATAGTTCTCAAATTGATCAATACGCATAATGTATGGCAGGAAGTCAAAACATCCGCGCGTAATTCTCATTTTTTGCTGTATTTTTCGAAGACAGGCAAAGCTTTTTCACAAGAAAGCAACAAAACCCCATACACTGTATGCATTAAATATCTAGCAGTCATTTACATAAAGATATGCTGTGTTAACAAAAACAGAACGTTTTTTTTTTTTTTTTTAGCCGAAATTAATTCTTAAATAGCATGGTTGACAAATGGTGTTGGTGACTTCCGGTTGTCTGGCGCATCTCCAAGGATCAACGCTACAACAGGGCAACAGTTCACTCACGGTTCATCGTTTTATTCACCAAAAGGACTTCACGATGCCCGTGTTTTAGAGTGTTTGTAAATTGTACTCTTGGAGAAATAAGAGACAATTAGTACAAAAATGGCTGACGTACAAATACCTCGTGGTGTTGGTCCTGGATTGGGTCCAAATGCATTGCCGGCTGTGTCATGGTTTGAGTTTGTTTTGAATGATAAGCTTTTGGAAGAACATCTTGCAAAAGAAAGTCCAGGTGAGGTTGTGTCTTAATTATAGCTTAATAAATATACAAATATGCGTAGCTAAATCTTACGGCCCTTTGGTGGACAGTTTCCCCAATTGTGTGCAGGTTCCCCCGTTGTTTTCAATGCAGCCAGGCAGGTCGGTAATGGGGGGTGGGAGTGTGGTGCGGGTGGGTCCCCATTAGTGCATGCATTCCATGTCATATGGTTGTGGATAGTAGGACCCATCCCTATGGGGGGACGAGGAGCTGAGACTCCTCAAGAAAGATCTTGAGGCTGTGGGTCACCGGGTAGCCGGAGTCACCAGAAATTAATTAACAGGAAGAATGAGCCATCAATGGCTGTCAGGATCTGTCTCGAGGCAACTGTATTGCTGGAAGAGGCCTGGCTGGGTGCCATGTCCTACAATGTACAGCCATTGTAAGATCACCTATTACCTATGCGTTGTTGCATCAAGTGCCAGAGGCTTGGCCACATGAAGCAGCAGTGTCATTCTTGACACAGTCACTGTTCCAAATGTGGCGTAGGGTCGCACATACAGGAGAACTGCAATTCCAAGCAAATAGCGTGTGTTGACTGCTACAGCCACTTCCTGGCCACATGCAAAGGTTGCCCAGAGGTGTTGGTCTGTCAGAGGGTCAACATTCTTTGGAGCAGGACCTACACACCCTTCAGTGTGGCTCTGCATAGGGCATCCAGTGAACTCAAGCCAGGCGAGCAGGTGCCCACTCTGCTGGTCCAAGCTGGTGGACGGCTGCTGGTTTCTTGACCAGTTTGACGTCTCCACATCACTTTCCACAGGAAATAGCACCCCGCTGTGATACGCTGGTGTGGCAGTGTGGTGTGGTGACCAGAATGGCGGAGGAGGGGTCATAGTGGCCCTACCCCAAGGACTGTGAGGAACGGTCAATATAACAAGATGGCTCTGCGCATAGAACAACAGCTGAACAGGAAGGTCTATCATAAGTTGGCTTTGGCCCCTACCCCTGTACCAGGGAAAGACATGACTTTGCAAGAAGTGGCAGACGTGTTCGCCCACCTACTCTAGTGGACATTACAGGAGTCTGGGAAACCAGGCTGATTAGTCCACTTCCAGTTTTAGGCACAGAACCAGCACCTACGAGGTCAGTGGGTGGCAGTGGAATTGAGGCTGAGGAGGAAGCGCTGCACTGTCCTAAGCTGAAGAGCAAGCACAAGCGTGTATGCAAGAACTGAAGAAGGATGGGGAAAGCTATGCTAGCACACATTGCCATACAGTACCAGCAGCTCCTGTAGTAGCACAAGAACAAACAACTGGATGAGAAATTCCATGAGAAAGTCTGGTGTGATAAGGACTGAAGACTGAGCTGACTTGGTTATTTGATACGACCAAGGTAGAGCTACAGCAGGATGTTGGGGAGTCCCTGACCTTTGATGGCTTCCTGTGGAAGCTGATGCTTGGTATCCTCCATACGAGACTGACTGGGTATTGTGCACCCCTCTTGAGAAACCTGGCAGCTCTTTTTAACAAGCTTACTGGCCAGGCAATAACCTGACAGCTTTTTTTAACAAGCTTACTGGCCAGGCCAGACAACTACCCAGGATGTCCTGCCCCCATGACCAGGTTGTGAAGAAGGTCAAGTAAATTTAAGGAGGTCCACACAGTGTCATCTAATTGTCAGTGGCCCAGGTTATTTGGACCAGTCAGAGCCTGGCTGATATGATAACCTGCAAAATAATCAGATCCTGGCTGATGTTCTGTCCGCACAGCATCACACAACTGTCAATGGCCCATGTTATTTGGACCCGTCAGAGCCTGGTTACATACTGCAAAACTGTCAGAGACAGGCTGATGTTCTGCAGCTATCAGTGCATTATTATGTGAAATTGTTTGTTGATGGTGCTGTCAATGTCACTACCACTAGTACCAGAACCACTGTACCACTACCAGATCAGGAGTACAAGCTTCCAAGCTGATGATGATTGCTTTTATATAGCGCTATTCTCTGCTCTTGAGCAGACTCACTGCGCTCGCATGTGATTCTACATGAGTGACTAGCTTATTTTATAGCGTGTTTTTTAATATCCACTGAAGTGGGATACTTACAGCGCTGGCATGGCTGTGCCACATGAATCTGCTGCCATCTCGGCACATTCTGTGTACACCATACAACCATGCACCATGTCACTTCATGCAAAGCCACATACATAAGGTGTATGCGTGTTTAGCTGTAACCTGCCACCTGTACTTTTGGCAGGATGACCGGGATCTTTTACATGCTACTGCGGTAACACAGGGGTGGAACGGATACTGAAATAGGAGTCAGCACAGAAAGTTGACCCTGGAGAAGAAAATTCTCCCGCCGTTCCAGCAGGGATTCGAACCCGCGACCTTTCAATCACAAGTCCGGCGCTCTAACCACTGAGCTATCCCCACCCCCCGTTCCATACCAAGTAGTTACAACATTCTCAGAGAAGAAGCTCCTTTAATTTTATTTAGGCTGCACCTTGACTTCAGTACTCAGTTCCAAGCTGTTGTCTCATGTTTGAATGTTTCGCTGCCTTTGCAATTCAAAGTGGGGTTGTTGACTTGGTAATATTATAACACTGTGATTGTGTAGGTACTTGCTGAGGTCGATCAGGTCCCGTTGCCTCCACCTGCGTTCTAGATTTAGAAGGTTCAGTGCTGCCAGTCTTTCTGGATATTCAGTTAGCATTTAATGTCTTTATCAAATGCTGGGCATAAGTTTTATGGCAGGTTGTTTGACCCACATCAGTCTTGCAATTCAGTGTCCTGTGGTGTGGCTGCCAGATGTTCCAGAACTGGACATGATACCAGGCTCTTGTTATAGTTAAATGCCATGTTCAGGAAAACAAAGAACAAGCTAATGATGCCCATGCAGTGTTGCCCTTTTACTGAACTGCTAGTGAGATGTGAACTGTAATTGGTGTAAAAGAAAGTATACTAAAGCTTTACTTGCTGTAAGTGTGGACACTAACAGACTTTTCATGCAGTGATAAATTTGTCATTGAAAATGAAATGCAGAGTTTTAATCATCAATCTGTGAGTGTGACTGTGATTCTGTAAGTGTTTTTGCTTTAAAAGTAATGCGCATTTGCACAGCAGACAACAAACTTCCACAAAAGTCATTCGCAGAAACATGCTCACAGTGACTGTTTGGAAAGAGAAGAGGATACATGTTTTACGTACATACTGTATACACACATTGCATCTTTGATGAAGAAACAAAACAGGTTGCATCCAAACATGTTGACTCCAAATAGTGTACCAATATTACTTGTGCAAAGCACACACCATGAGTCATGACAAAATGTATTATTATTATACCTTTTCTAACTTTTGCCTTGAGTGAGTGATACTTCATGAAAACTGCTATTCTTGTCATTATTATTTTATGATATTATAATTTATATTACAAAAACCTATCAATCTGTAATTAAAACCTATCAATCAGTGTAATTAAAACCTATTAATCAGTGTAATTAAAACCTATCAATCACTGTGATTACAGTGTAAAGGATAAGAAAAGGCTATGCTGTCTAGTTCCTAAATACCAGCTGAAAGGAAGTGAGGTTGGTTTGCAGCACAGCTGAGGTGAAAAGGTAAACCCACAATCGCTTTAAAACCAATATGAGATGGTGTGTGTAAAAATACTGCCAGAGACTTAAGGGTCAGGGCTCAGTTGCATTGTGTGCCACTGGGTGAGCTGCTAATCCCAATCAGGATTAGCTCTGTTTCAGTGTTTGGGTCCAGCTTTACAGCTTGTTGGGTGGAAACCAACGGTGCCAGCAAGATGTACTGTTACTAACTACTATAATACTACTAATTCTGCTGTACGGTACTAGTTCCTTATGAAGGATTATGATGTAAGTTGCTAAGTGCCCAGCAGGGTCACTGTTTTGGCACTTGTGGAGCTCTCTGGAGTCAGAAGGACAATGTTTAGGATTAAGCTACCTATTCTTGAAATATATATTTGCAGATACCTGGTGATGTAGATTATGTACAGTCTGTTGTTGTTAGCATGTTAGTTTTGTTACTCTGCATACATACCAACAATATTGTTTTTGTGTTTTTTTTAATAAAAAAGAAATCCTACACAGTCCAAGTAAGACTAAATCAAAATGTACACTAGATGAGGAGTACTAGATCTTTTTGTACTTTACTGAAATGAAATTACTCCCCAAAAAGTTGTGTATGTTTTTGATGGCTTGTGTGAGTGTGTGTGTGTGTGTGTGTGCTGCTCTGTCAGTCTTTGTGTGTGTGTGTTCTACTGTGTCTATGCATGTGTGTGTGCGTGTTTGCTCCTTTTGTGGTAAAACATATGTGTACATGTATGTCATAATGTGAAGTAATTGAGGTGACTGTGGGGCTGGGGGTGCCGGTGGGTTGTAATTTGCTTGAATTGTGTTTTACTTCTAGCAGTTTTATTTTTATGTATTATTTTTGTGTGAATTTTTATTAATCACTATTGTATTGAAAACAAAATAAAATTGCTGTCTGTATTGAGATTGTTGAAAATTATTTTGATGATTTTAATGTATTGTAATAGTCATTTGTGTGCATTTCTTTTTCATTTCCTCCTTAGTTGACTGTCCACATATATGATTTAAATTGAGTACTTGGGATTTATTGTAGAGTAATGCATAATACAATCAGTTTTGTTTAGCTTTATTATTTTGGTGTGATTAGTATATATATTTCATTATGTATTACTGTTATTATTATTATTATAATTCTAGAGAAGCAGTTATCTTGGGTTCCCTCCTCTTCCTCTTCTCTTTTGCAGTTTTAGAATCTGAACGTTCTTGAACTAAAAAACATTTTCTTTGATAAGCCACAGAGAGACAGAGAGAATTAATTAAAGTTGTACAATGTCATTGAATTGTTTCTGAGATGTTTCTTTCTTTTGTTTCTCTTTCTTAATTGGTCATGACTGTTTTTATCTAATAAATTTTTTATATCTAATTGTTTTGCCTCATGAACCTTTTTATTTAGTAGTTATATCATATATATATATTGTATATATATATATATATAATATATATATATATATATATATATATATATATATATATGAACAATTAGCTATCATCTGCTGCTTATTGGTGTTACTCTTAGTGTTACTCAGTAGTACTTTACTCCCCTCTTTTTTATTTCCAGAACCATCGGCTGTGCAGCTGATTGTGCAGTTTATGCAGCAGGCAGAAGTAGAGATGGCATCACTCATTCAGAACACCCGCGAACAGAATGCTGCTGGTGGCGCTCAGCCACTTCCAGACATCAAAGTTGAAAATGGTGTGTTGAAAGTAGTGATGATATTTTAGTGCAGTCATTGCAGTTTTTAAAATTATGGAATAGAACACATTTGCATGGATTAGAAATACATTTTTGATATTGATCATCTTCAGTTGTTTCTGATCACAATGGCAGAGTAAAAAGTTCTGTTCTGCTATTTTGAAAGGAACTGCTACTGAAAACAATCACATTTTCAAAGCTTGGCATTGGCTTCCAACCTCTGTTTCAGTGTGTACAGTTTGACATTGATGTGAAAGATACACATGCATGTATACCTGTACACATGTATCTTCATTTGTGGGGCTTTTATAGTTTTAGCAATGGCTTCCTTTAGAAGTGTTCAACTTTCACTGTTTCTTTGATTTGAAGTGGTGTACTGTCTGATTAAGTTGAACCTCAGTCTTCACCCATCTAAAGCTTTATTTAATCTATTTTGCTAGTTGCTGTCTGAGCAACACGCCTGGCATAAACATGGTGATTGACCAATGAGCAAATTGTTGCTTTGTTAGTTTTCCCTTCTGTGTCGTCTATGTGGCAGTCTCCTTGGATTTGACCCTGCTCTGTTTCAGTGTTAGTATCATTTATGTTAAACAGTGTTGTTCTGTTTGGTTCATAAATCGACACTCATGCTGTGCTGACTTCTCCTTGCCTATCAGATGTAATCAGTGGCTGATGTGGAAATGTTTGTTGTACTTATGTACGTATGTTGTACATGATAAAACATTGGCGACTGGGGCTGCTGGGTCCCATTTTGGTTTAATTCTTTTTTCTGGCCCTTTTGTTGTCACTTTGTCAAAGAAAGGTGTGGTGAAGTTGTAGTGTTCAGGTCTGTTTACTAATATAATAGTGCTTGCAGTAGTTGGACATGGACACTGTTTCTGTTTGGCCTCTGGGGCAAGGTTTTCCAAGAGTGGAAACAGTGGCTTCTGAAGTTCTTCATCTGGAAGGTAGTAGATCTGACCTTTGGCGCTACAGACCATCAACAGATCTGATCATTGGGGCTACTCACTCGTTGGCTGGACTTGCAATTTGTTATGAGAAACCAGACTGGGCTCAGCAGATATATATAGATATATATATTAGCAGATCTTTCATGATTTACAGAGAGTTTCTATAGCTAGCTTTGGATTTGATAGATTTGTTTTAACTTACTTTTTCTTGAGCTTTGAGGTTCACTTGCATGGTAAGAGAACAAACTGGGAGGTTTAGGTGTTCTTTATTGATCGCTACTTTGGGTCTTTTTCTTTGGACATAATGTCGGTCTGTTCCAACACATCAGTGTTTTATTATTTTTATTTTTAAGATCCTTTGATTATAATTGCCATTTTGCCAGCAGAATAGACTGCAGATGGATGACTGGAGGAGCAGTTCTCTTTTTTTTTCAAGTTCTGTATGCACTTCAGGGTTTGCTCAGTGATGGCACACTTATGTTATAACTCTTCTTGGTCAGTTCAGTTGTTCCTGGTGCTGGTTTACCTGAAGTCATTTAAGTGGCCACAAGCAGAGAGGCTTGCAGCTGCTTGGGTAGGAAGTCAGTCACTCACGTTATCCCCCCTTGTGGGCACCATTTCTCATGGCAGTTCTTGAACTTCACTGTGAAACACTGAAAATGCCCAACGTTTATGTCCATTTGGTGAAGAAAGAGGTTGTGGTTAGTACCATAGTAGTTTATTACCTGTATGCCTCTGGTGCTGGTTGCAGTGGTAATGATGGCTCCAGCTGGTTAAAGAAACAGTGTTTTCCTGTTTGAGCATGGTCGGGTAAGTGATCTGTGAAAATTTGATGTTAGGTTTAGTAATGTGCATTGCATGCTGTTGCTTCAGGAGGTGAAGAGGGGGTGATCGAAGAGAGTCGGAAAGTGAAGGCGTTGAGAGTGCTTGCCCTTAGGGTGGCTGCATACCTTCGGTGGGACCTTTCTGTCTTGGAAAAAAAGTGAGTACTTGGTGTGAATGCCTGAATTTGTGTACAAGCAAAGTTATTGTGGCTTTTCATGTTGGGGGGGGGGGGGGGGGGGGGGGAGCAGAATTGATTTGATTGGTTTGGTTTGGTTTGATACCCCCTGTCACTAAGCTTGATGTGAACTTAGGTGCATCAAAAGCTGGCATTAGTAGTAATAATAATACTTAACTTTTGTATCTTTGATCGCACTGTGCTTTAAAATGAGACATTCACATGCAAATGAAAGTAAAAACATGCGGGAAAACAATGTCCAAGAAAACAAACAATATACAATTATATAATGTATATTATCAAACCTGGAGAATAAGAACACCAGAAATATTATTTTTTGTTTGTTCAGTGCTTCAGGCTTTCTTAGTGCTGCTGTGGAACATGTCACCATTATAAGAATTAAGATATTTACATAAGATCCAAACACATAGAAGATTAAAGAAAACACTTATTTGGTTGGATACAAACACAATCGGCAGTTTTTTGGGGTAATCCCCTCTGTCAAGTTACAAAACGACACTTAAACGGTGAAAAACCTATGAAAAATGAGATGAGAAGCAAAATAAATTTTTTGGGGGGGGGTTGAATATATAGTTTTCTTGTTCAGTGTTTGAAGAAGTTATGATTATTTAAATAATTTTTTTTATTTTATTATAGATATTTAAATAATCATAATCTCTCTCCCCCCCCCCCCCCCCCCCCCCTGACCAAGACACACCTCATCCTGCTCTGACCAGGTATAAAAATCCTGACCAGAAATGCACATACTGTTACACATGCATGCACACTGAAAGCACACTAGGCATTTACACTGTTGTAGTTTAACATGTTTGTTTAGTAAGTTGATGACTAAACAGGTTTATGTTTCTTTTCTCCTAGCGTTCCCACACCAATAGTTCAGGCAATGTTGATTGAACTTCTGAAGGTGGCAGCGCCAGACTTGATTGACTGCATTCACTCCCCAGACCTGGAGGACAGGCCCATGTCCGACAACGCCCTCTTTGCTGTTCACCTCTTCCATAGATGGTGAGCCCACATCACTTCCACTGTGGATGTTTGTGGTGGTTCTTGGCAGTGGTGCTGGTAGTGGGACCTGTGGTAGTGGTGGTGGTGATGGGTGGGACGTGTTGTGGTGGTGCTGGTAGTGGTGGTGGTGATGGCTGGGATATGTTGTAATGGTGCTGGTGGTGGTGATGGGTGGGATTTGTTGTTGTGGTGGTGGTGGTGGTGATGGGTGGGACATGTGGTGATGCTGGTGGTGGTGATGGGTGGGTGGTGGTAGTGATGGTGGTGATGGGTGGGATATGTTGTGGTGGTGATGGGTGGGATATGTGGTGGTGATGATGGGTGGGATATGTTGTGGTAGTGGTGGTGGTAATGGGTGGGTGGTGGTGGTGATGGGTGGGATATGTTGTGGTGGTGATGGGTAGGATATGTGGTGATGGGTGGGATATGTTGTGGTGCTGGTAGTGGTGGTGGTGATGGGTGGGATATGTTGTGGTGGTTCTTGGTGCTGGTGCTGGTAGTTGGACCCCTGGTAGTGGTGGTGGTGAAGGATGGGATATGTTGTGGTTGTGGTGGTTCTTGCTGAGTGTACTCTTGTTTACTTTTGTCTTTTTTTTTGGGGGGGGGTCCCCCCCCCCCCCCCCCCCTCCACTGATGTTCTTACTGTTGCTTTTGTTCTTGTTCTCATTGTAGCCAGACATGTGATTGGAGGTGTTTCATGATGTTCAGGGTGGCCATAGTTCAAGTGGACAAAATTCAGCAAATTGTACAGAAATGCATTGTTTTCGTGGAAGCATTGTTGTTGCTGTTAAAAGAATAAAGTTACAACATCTCAATGTGGTGGTGTGATAGGGTGTGTGTTTATTTAAACGTTTAAAATTGTTTTGTCCCATTACGTACCTGTGTTTAACCTTGTTTAGTTTTGATTAAATGGGTTGCCTGGAATATTTGCATTATGACTCTATGTAAAAATGACACTTTTAGTTTTACTAATATATGCATCACATTTTTGCCCCATTACAGTAGAATAAATGCCATTTTGATTTATGTGTGTATGAAATGTTTCATGGTCACTCTGACTGGTAATGGTATCTGTGTTTGTTTTAGGTGCGTTCGAAGTGTGGTTAGGGACAGTTTTCCTTCACGGCCTGTAAAACAAAATTTTGTACCACCGTAAGTATTAAAAGCCACATTCAAAACCGTTTAAGTGGATTGTTGTTGTTTTATCTTTGGCCTGGTGTGTGGATGTGGGTATGTATGTGCATTACTTTCCTACCTAGTAAACTATAAAAAAAAATCTTTTTTAAACAGCAACAGAAAAACTTTCAATTCTGTGTGGTTTGTGGATGGTTTGAATTTTCAAGTCTGCACTGTCACTGTTTCCAGTGTTTTTTCTTCTAGAGGTTTTTGTAGTATTCAAAGAAAGATGTGTCTGGTATAAATAAATACAAGGACATCATGATTATCTTTGAACAAATCCTTATGTGATTTTCTGGCTTTTTCTGTCCTGCATAAATGGGCCTGATGATCTTTGAATAACTCTCCTGTGGTGGTTTTCCAGGCCTGGTCAGCTTGACCCCAACACAATGATGACTGCTGCCACAGAAACCATCATTAGAAAGGTGAGTGCAGTTCAATCCTTATATTTGTAGTTACCAAGTAGAATGCCTGGAGAAAGTAATTTATTTGAGATTCAGGACAACTAATGTTCCGTTGGAGGTTGGATCACATGAACTGATGACATTTTTTGCCTCCTTGGTACTAGTGTCTGACACTAGTACTTGGAGACAAAATTGTTTGTCAGTTTATGTGATTCTAAGTACTGCTATTAGTGATGAGGACTTATGGTCTTTCACAAGAGAGGTTGTTTACAACTCTCCTGGTATTTTTTATATTTTTATTTTTGTATGTGTGTGTGATATAGTATGTGTAAATGGTGTCAGTATCTTTAAAATGGAATACTTGTGAAGGAGATTAGTAAAACATAAAGTTGGCTTGTCTTCCCTTTTTTTTGCCTGTCATCCTTCCCCCCCCCCCCCCCCCCCCCCCCCCCCCCCCCATGCCTTATGTGAAGTAGTTGTATGTTTTAGAATGGTTTGCTTACATTCTTAGCATGCAAAATCATATCGGCTTGCTGTGTCAGGAAAAATAAAATTAACAGTTTTTGCTTAAAGGTAAGACTTATTTGGCATCAAAAAAGAGATTAATCTTGTTTAAGCACAGGAAACAAAAAAACATTAAAAAGTAAAAGGCTTAATGTAAACAAATTATTCATTTAGTGATGATGGTATAATGTTAAAATAGCAAAAGTGTTTTTGCAAGCATTTTTAATGTAGAAGAAATTGGAAAGTTGATATTTTGTTGGTTTTTGTTTGGTGTATTTTGCATATTAGTCCTAGTTAAATTCTTTATAATGTCTTTTTCTTATCAGCATTGTTACTTTCTCCTTACACTGTGTTTGCTTCAACTTATGTCTCAGTTCAGAGAACAGCTGCCATCATCTATTGGCTTCCTGGAAAAGTGTTGCCAAGACCAGCCTTGTGTGAAGATGCCTACGGCTGCCAGTTTTGTCATACCCAGCGAAAAGACAGACACCCAGGCTAACTGGGAGCACACTGTTCTTGTACCTGCCCAGGAAATTGCCTGTCAGGTAAATCAAATGAATGGATAAGTAAGTAAATGATTGAACACAAACACCAGTAACATTCTACCTGTAGACTGGGTGTCAGAAGAAGAAGAATGAATGCAAATTTTGATACAGACAGACAACAGATGAAGAATGTTGGCAGATTTTGATACAGAGAACAGATGAAGGTATTCACAGATTTTAATACAGACAGAAAGCGGATGAAGAATGTTGGCAGATTTTGATACAGACGGAAAACAGAAGAAGAATGAATGAAGATTTTAATACAGAGAGAAAGTAGAGCATACAGCCGGGACTGACTGGGAGGACACTGTTGTGGTTGTGTCCAGGAGATTTCCTGGGAGGTAAATCTGGTGAATTTGTAGGTAGATCAATAAATGAATGTACCCATTTAACCTAGACTAACAACAAAGGCACTGCCTGAATGACTGGGAATGCATTGTTTGGATTGCTACCTACTTTATCTTCTCTTTTTGGGGGTGGGGGTGGGGTACTCTTTCATTTTTGTGTGTGTTTGTTTTTAAAGTCATGTATCTGTTATGATGAAGTAATTTTGACAGTCCAATCTGCTTCATTTTGATGGGATCCTGATTTGTGGTAATGTACTGATTGCATGGAACACTCTCTGTAGCTCTGAAGCAAGGTTTGATGTCATTTCTCTGTCCCCCTGTTGCAGTGCCGTCTTTCTGTATGCTTTTTGGGTGGATCTGAAATGTTTCCGGGAAGCTTAATGGCATCTACATTTGTCTGCTTTTCAGATTGCCTTTGACTTGGGGTCTCTCTACTTCTTTGAGAGAGAGTACAGGAAAGCTTTTGAGAAGTTCAGAACATGCAAGCAGACTTTGAATCAGGTGAGAATGTCTTCTAGTTATTTTTATTTCCCCATTATTTCTCTTTTGGGTGGAGGAAGGAGGAAAAGTACAGTATTGTATTCAATCCTTCACAAGGTTTGAGTTGCTTGTTGAATGGATTATGGCTCCAGGTAATGAGTGTAGTTACTTGTTTAACTGCCCTGGACATACCAGAGTCAACAGAAATGACTGAGCAGATAGACTGGTGGACAAAACAAATATCACAAGTGACGTGTGTCTCAGAAGACCTGAAGTGTTGAGGGGCTTGAGACACTACTTGAAGGCACAAAATCAAGGACATCACGCATCTGAATGCCTGGAGGTGAGAGTTGTAGCAAGAAGAAGTTCTGAATGATTGTCCTTGAAAAGATGAGGAAAGGCCTTCATCTGTCAGGGTAAACATTGCAACTGTTTCAAAGACAATGTTTAGGAGACTTATAAGAGTGATGAGTCATGGTGTAGTTATTTGTTTGACACAATAAGTTCAGAGTGATGGACCTAGCAACAGAGCTTTTTGGTGGTACAAATGCTGAAGAAATGCAGTCTAGCAAAAGCATGTATTTTATTTGCGTGTGTATATTTTTGTTGTTGAGGCACTTGAGTCTTGTGTGCAGCTGAAGGACTGTGTGTACTGCCACGTTTGCCTGGAGCGACTGCGGGGCTATCTCACAAGCTGTAGCAGTTTGCTGGGTGTCACCATGGAAACACAGACACCCAGTCTTTTTGACAGAGCTGAGGCAACCAAAAAGAAGAACTATCAGGTGATCCTTTAGTGTTCTGCCCAACTGTTGAAAGAGCAAGTGCTGAGTACACAAGTTGTTTCACATTGGTGAGGTCCCCAACATCTTAAAATCTGTTGTTCTGGTAGTGGCAGTCAGTCTTTCCATTTTATGCGGGTCAGAGCACTTGGGACAAGCTACTCATAGGTACCAGATTCCCCCATCCCTAACAGACTGTAAACGGTTTCTGTGGACATTAAACCCTAACTGAAGAAAGTGATCCTTTTGTTTGAATATAGGTGAAGTAGACAGCAAGTTGCAATCATTTTATTAATGTCTTATGAGAATTGTATGTTTCTGTTTTAGTTTACAGGTGTGAGTCTTATGAGAATTGTACATTTCTGTTTTAGTTTACAGGTGTGAGTCTTATGAGAATTGTACATTTCTGTTTTAGTTTACAGGTGTGAGTCTTATGAGAATTGTACATTTCTGTTTTAGTTTACAGGTGTGAGTCTTATGAGAATTGTACATTTCTGTTTTAGTTTACAGGTGTGAGCCATAATGTTTTTGGTATATGGCAGAGTAAAAAAAATAAATGTGTACTGTGTATGATTCAAACTTGTCACTTCACAAAGATTACCCACAATCGGTGAATAAGAGAAATTGTGAATTATAACTTTATTTATAATACACACTGATCTCACTTGGAAAAAATAGGTTAGGGTACGTGGGGTGAACTGGTTTGGCAGAGGGAGGATTGGAGAAATTAAATGGGATCATAGTTCCTCACAGAAATATTGGAACGTAAGTACAGAGACTGTTGGGACTTGTCCATGAATTTGTACGTATACACAGTTTGTACACATGCAAACTGAACTTAAAATCAGGTACAGGATGACAACAGTGCAGACAAAACACATGTGAAGAAATTTTCAGGTAGAATGATGTATGGACTTCACTTTGTGTGTGTTAGATGAAGGGATTGAACATTTGTGTAAGAAACGATGTTGCCATTTTAAGACAGGTGGAATGACAGTCCCTGTCTTCTGTTCTGTACAGGGTATTGTGAACATTCTCCTGGAGGACAACTTGAAGCAGGAGTTGACCATGGCGTATCGTTCCAGCGTGCAGGATGAAGTAGTTAAGTTAGGGTCAGTACTATTATTAACACTTTTCTGGCATATCATTCCAGTGTGCAGGATGAAGCAGTTAAGTTAGGGTCAGTACTATTATTAACACTTTTCTGGCATATTGTTCCAGCGTGCAGGATGAAGTAGTTAAGTTAGGGTCAGTACTATTATTAACACTTTTCTGGCATATCATTCCAGTGTGCAGGATGAAATCATCACTGTCAAAAGTATGATTTTATCTCCCAGCATTCCATGGGAATATGATCTCATGAGATCAGTGAGCAGTCAGCTTTCATGAGAGAAATGCCAGGGATTAACACTTTTCTGGCATATACCAGCATGCAGGATGAAGTTGTTAAGTCTGGGACAATAGTATAGTAAATAATTTTCTCACTGAAACTAAAGTACCAGTGTATTGACTGGTAAAAACTTGTGAATTTAACAGTGCAAGTTTTCTTGAAAGGTTTGATTGAACAGTGCAAAATTTCTTGAAAGGTTTGAATTCAGTAGCGCATTTTTTCTAGGGCGATGCAGTTCTCATGTCTCTGTCCAGCTCCTCCTTTCGCATGTCTGAGCAAGCTGTTCTGTTTTGGATTTTTGTTGTTGTTGATCTGTTTATTTATGCCTTATGACTGCACTTGTGCAAGATGATAGATGCTTTGTGTTGTTGTTGTTTTCAGTCAGCATCAGCTTCACATACAGGTGTGTCTGTGTAACCTGGTGCGTACGGTGGTGGAAGGCAAGGCAGTTGTTTCTCCTATCCTTGAGGCCCTCAGCTCAGCGGATGCTGAAATACAGTCCTTCCTTGTACAGGTTAGCTGTTACGTGAAATAGGTACATTGACAGAGGTGTTGCTCGACATCCAAATACCATACCATGCACTCATCATCACACACATGTACTGATGATGATGGATTCTTTTGTGTGCCTGCTCTCCATTAGAACAGGTGGCCTGTTGCAAGAGAACAAAACAAGGACCCCCCCCCCCACCCACCCCCACCCCCACCCCCACTCCCACCCCCACCCATGGACAGGAGTATGCACGCACACAAGCACATACACACAGTGCAAAACTACAATAACAACAGCTATACAAATAAACTGTGTTCACTTACTGTCCTTTTAGTTTTTTGCCTTTGTTCAAAATGACATTTCCAAGTGATATGGTCCAGATTAGCTATCTGGCATTACATTTTTGTTGGTGTTTCTGGTAAGATTGTAGTTAGTTCAGCAATGTTTACTTTTGACTTGCAGAAATAAAATGATATGTTTTTATCACTTGACTAACAACAGGCACATGAGCATCTTTACGGATGAACCACAATGCAAGCCTCTGTGCCTGTGTGCATTTAGTTCTGATTCCTCCTTGCAGTAACACTTTCCAGGTAACTTCACCCACAACTTTTATTATAGGACAGTGTTTATTTCCAAAACAAACTGTCAGGCTGCGTATTGCAACTAAAAGGTCATGGGATCTTCTGTTTCAGATCCTGAATGAGATGATGAAAGGGGCATCCCAAACTCAGAGGTCCAATCTGAAGTGTTTTATATGGTAAGTGTATCATCCTTTGTAAAGGCTACAGCATAGTATTAACTGTTTATTTTTTGGGTCAGGGTCAGCCATGTGAAGGTGTGTGTCCAGCCTTGTTTGTGACTAAATGAAATGGTAATTAAACATGCACAGTGGGATGGGAAAGCGGTTGAAGTGTGGATATTTCCCCCCTGATTTTTCACTGGAACCAGCCCAAAAGTTTGGTCAGACCAGCTTTTTGATTTTTTACAGTAGTCTGTGATGACAGGATTAAACGAACTCAGCTGACATCAGAATTAAATTCAAATGAGAAAACAGTCAGCATCTCTCCTGCGTATTTGCACACAATATACTTGCTTTTCCAACTATTTAAAATTCATCCACATAGACACATACAGCACGCAAACACACATGGAAAGTTTCAGCATATCTGGTTATGTTTTACCTATGATCCATTGTTAGATGCAGCATGCTGCTCATTATCTTCATACTTTTATTATACGTGTAGCATGGGGTCTGGTCCACCATCTAATATTTGTGTACACTACAGTAAGTTCTTCAGTGGTTTTTGAAGTAACAAAATTGTCATTTTTGTTGTTGTTCACCCTTGTGTGACCTTTGTGGTTGACTGGGTGTTAAATAGCAAGAGGCAGTCAGTGTGTTGGACAATAAATGCATGTTCTGACAAAAAGGATCTCAGCATTAAATTCTGTGGCACATGCCTTCTTCTTCGTCTTCTTTTTCCTTTCTGTTTAAAGTGTTTTCACATAAGAAAAAGTGATATTAGACTGATACTACAATTATCAAAATAAAACATATGTCAGCAAGTTACACGCAAACAATAAGAGACCTCAAGAGTCTTTTTTTAATACTGGAACATTCTTCTTGCTGCACCCGATGCTGCAGGACTGTTTCCAGTGCTGCGCCCAAGCTGTGGAATGCTCTGCCAGTTCCTCAGAGAGAGTGTAGTTTAAAGGAAGCTTTCAAGGAAAGCCTGAAGGCCTACCTGTTCTCCAAAGATTGAATTAACTCAAACTGTGCACCAGTAACAGTTTGGCTCTTTTCTTTTCTTTTTCTGAGCGCTGTGAGTATGCTGCTGCTACAGGAACATGTTCACGCTGTATAAATTGCCATCATCATCAACGTTTTCTGCCCAACAGGCACCTGATTGAGCTGCTGCCCCCAGAGAATGGTTTCTCACAGCTGGTGGTGAACAGCGACCTGGCTGTGTACTTCAACGAGGCAGAGATGGCGGAGATGGCTGTGGAAGACATTGACAGTGAACACCTGTACCTGCAGGACCTAGGCATGGACATTGCCACTGCTCCCACCAGCTACCCCTCCACCAGAGGTTGGTCAGCTCCAGCAGGGAATGTCTCGTCTTTAAATTTCCTATGAAAGATGATAAGTATGAATGAAGAGTCATATTAAAAAAAGCTTCCACCCAAAATAATGCATGTTCACAGAGCTAGAGCCAGATACAGGCAGGCTGCTCAGATGTTGAATTCCTTTTATTCCTCTCAATTCAATATATTTGTCAGTGTGTATGATGTTTTTGTTGCATGGAGTAACTGGCTACTTTGGACAAAGGCCTGAATGGCTCAAACATCTGTTTTTTCTTGTTTCTTTTCTATTTATCTGACTGCAGTGATGTCATATGGGGATGTTTGCTAGCATGCTAGTTGGTAATATAATTTTTTGGTGTCCAGAGTCCTCCTACAATGTGAGTGATGTGGAGGGTCAGCTACTGGCTGTGTATGAACCAGTTGTCATCCATGACCTTCTCACTGACCTCTATGAGAACCGCGGCCTTCACCCTTCACAGATCATTGCTCTGAATGATAGGGTGAGCTTTTGGTGTTGTAAACATTCAGCTCAGAAAAATGTTTTCATCTGTAAGATGCCAGAGTGAGTTTTTACTGGCAAACATTGTCTCTCCATGCTGTGAAATATGATAAAGTCATTGTGTGGTATACTGGTAGAGTTTTGTTTGCGTGTGTTCATATAGCTTTCATGTGAGTAGTGAAAAAGTCTGATGTGGATTTGTTTTCTTTTGAAGTGGAAAGTTTCCAAAGAGTTTCATCAGAGTCTGGAGTATCGGTGGATGCAGAGTTTAAGCAGAGGCCTGTGTCTTTGTCCTCAGTGTGTATGAATTTGCTCATTTCTTTCATGTGGCCATTGAAAAAATCTGACTTGGACTTGTTTTTATGCTTTTGAAGTGGAAAGTTCCCAAAGAGATTCGTCAGGGTCTGGAGTATTTGCCGGATGCAGAGTTCAAGCAGGCCTATGTCTTTGTCCTCATTGCCAAGGCACGCCACTGCATGGACCTGAGTGTAAGGATTATGAATGTTTTTGGTTGTTTTTTTAAAGCACAATGTGCCTAGTATTACTGCATTCACTGTGCTTTATAACCAGCCATCTATACAGTGATGTACAGTCAAATACGCATGTGTATATGAAACCAGGTTGATGATGGTGCACAAATTTCAAATGTACACAAAGAACATCTGAGCATAGGTATGTAAAACTTTATCAAAATGTACTACAGGTATTAGTAATAATATGAATTTATAAAGTAATATATGAAGTAACTAACTCATCATTTTAGCCTCCTTCCATGAGTTTCATATGGTCAGTGTGTGTTCTCTAGGTCTATTATCTGAACAGAATTATGATGAAGAATTGATACCATTACTCAGTGTGTAGACTATAATGAAAAGTATTACTGTCTTTAAGTAATTTATTTTTAATGAATTAGTGAATTGATTTTTGATACATTGATAGATTTAGAAAGAGCAAAGAGAACAAAGACATTTCAAAGTCAGTAGGAAAAAAAAGATTGACATGTTACATTTCAAAGTCAGTAGGAAAAAAAAGATTGACATCTTACTCTCTCTGCAAGGGCCATCCAGTAAAAAACATAGATGTTCAGACCAACCCACACATCACACAGCCGTAACTTAAACCTTTACACAGTGTACTTCTTTTCCTTTCTAGCTCTTTGAGCGTGCTCGGCAGCTGCTGTCGGAGGCTGACATGGTGGTGGCCGACCTGTCCTACGTCCTGTCCAAACACGTTCGCTGGCAGATCCTACAGGCGGACCTGCTGCAGTACTTCCTCAGCGAGACTGTCTGTGACGCCTCCTCCATTCAGGAGCTGGTCAAGAAAACCAAAACGTGTCTCACCTCTATACGCCTTGGACAAGGTGAGTGTCTCGGGGCTTCAGGATGGTTTGGATTTAAGCATGAATTTGTTCAGAATATGGAAAATACAATGCATAGATGATAGGAACATGTCAGCAAGCCTATAGCTGATGGATGATGCACTCATAGTATAATGTGTACAGAAAACAGTAACAGCTGAGGAAAGCCACTTGCGACCAAGTTGTGCTGCCCAACCTGCTGATTTCTGATGCTGGTGGAATTTTATACAGAGATTTTTCAGGGTGCTTTTTTTTAGTTTTTAGTTTTTTTGTTAGCCACTTGTTTGTGTTAGCCACTTGTTTGTTTTGATAGGTGCTTATGTGCTTTTTGTGCACACTTTTTAATTTGCGTGTGCAGACATACAGCCCAGTTCAGAGGTGTTGGAGCAGTGCACAGCCTTCTTGCTCAACATCAGAGACTGGGAGTACCTCTCCAACCTGGAAAACACTGCCAATGGCTACATTGAGGTGAGCCAGAATAGTAGGACTTGAGCACACATCGTCTTTCTGGCTCTATTTTGGTTTCACTTGTCTGGTACCAGTAGGGCACACCTTCCATGGGTTGTGGTACCAGTAGGGCACACCCTTCCATGGGTTGTTGGTACCAGTAGGGCACACCCTTCCATGGGTTGTTGGTACCAGTAGGGCACACCCTTCCAGGGTTGCTGGTACCAGTAGGGACACCCTTCCATGGGTTGTGGTACCATAGGGCACACCTTCATGGGTTGTGGTACCAATAGGGCACACCTTCCATGGGTTGTGGTACCAGTAGGGCACACCCTTCCATGGGTTGTGTGGTACCAGTAGGGCACACTCTTCCATGGGTTGTGGTACCAGTAGGGCACACCTTCCATGGGTTTGTGGTACCAGTAGGGCACACCTTCATGGGTTGTGGTATCCAGTGAGGGCACCCTTCATGGGTTGTGGTACCAGTAGGCACATCTTCAGGGGTTCGTGTACCAATAGTGCCCACGTCCATGGGAGGATTTTGAAGGGGACCTAAGTGAAGAAACATCATGAGTCCTATAGATATCAATCAAATAAAAATAGGCCTACAGCAGTTTTGCAGTCAGTTGTGGCCTAGTTTGTTAATTGACATAAAACTGGTGTGAGAGCTGCCATTTTATCTCTGGCAATCTGTGTCTGTGATGTTATGAACAGGAAGGAAGAAAGGAACTAGTTTTTTTACACCCAATCAACCATGACAGTTATATAAGGGTGATGTCATAAACAAGGGTGGTATGTTTGGCAGAAGTGTACATTGCAACTTGAGCCAACCTTTATTTTCTTGTCGTTGGTAAAAACCAACTCAACATGGCTGCGCTCTATGGAGCTCAAATTTGAAGCAAGAAGGTACTTCAGTTGTGTAAATATTGATAGAATGACTGTATGACATCCTGTCAGTGGAAACATTTGCACATTTTCTGTTTTGGGGCCAGCTTGAGTCTTCGTTTGGGGTCTCCTTTAACTGGCCAGTACTGTTACCCCCTTTAGGTATTCTTGGGTTTTGTTTTTACTTTTGATGAGTTTTTTAACGGACCTTTTCCCATTTTTCATTTTCTTGCTGCAGATGACTCGACTTCTAGCATGTGCATGCAAGGAATTGCCCCAGATCAAGAATGCTCGCAAACCAGCCAGAGAACTGTGGGAAGTGTGTAAGTGGATTGTTCCTTCGTTTCAATCATGCTGTTTTTTGTTGAGTCAAAACAAAAAAATACTAGACGTGTACAAGTGATTAAACAGTTTTTAAAAATTGAGAGAGATTGTGTGTGTGTGTGTGTGTGTGTGTGTGTGTGTGTGTTGGTGCTATAGTTGGTGGTTTCAGCTAGTTTTTGTTTTGTTTTGTTTGTTTTCATTGTAGAATTTGATTTTGTTTTGCACTGGCCTGAACAATCATGTGAATCTGCGTAAAAACTGATTTTTATGCTGCGTGGCCATCCTTGGCAAAAACTTAAGCCTTACAACCTTTTTCAAAAACAGTTCTTTGAAACTTCGCATGGTAATTGCTTTTGTTGAGCTGTTAATTTTAATACTTGTTTGAAACTGTAATTATAACCTCTGTCAGACATGTACTGGGCTCATTTTGAAGGTCACAGGAGAGTGATTTTTTTTTTAAATGTTATATTTTTTAATTTCCAGTTTTTTGGTGTTGAGTCGACTGAACAATTACTTTTGTTGTTGAATTTTTGGGTCAGCTGTGAAACATTTGTGTGAAGAGTGCACTGGAAATGTACAAAATGGCCACCAAGAGAAAAGATCAGATTGGACTGATCTTGATTTTTTCCTGTTTTAGTAATGTCGATTTACATGACCAACACTCAACAAAAAGCGTAGTGCAAGTGGTCGGGAGAGTGCAATGCATCGTGACTCTCAGTTCAGCATGCTTCAGCGAGACGCCTTCTTTGCCTACATTCAGAAACTTAAGGTCAGTGCTCTTTTTCCTTTGCTTTTCTTTTTTTGTGTTTTGATTCCATTTTAAGTGTTGATTCATTTATTTATTGATTTTGCCCATCAATGGATGACTGGGCATTAAAACACAATTATCTATCTATTTCTTGATCTGTCAAGTCTTTTATTTACTGTATTGAGTAGACAAATTCTGAGCCTTTCAGGTTTTGTACATGTCACTGTTTGAAGGTTTTCTTGTGTTCTTAGACCTCTGAGCAAGCTATCCACCAGGAGCTTGTTTTTGTAATGTCACAGTCCCAATATCTTGCTGACCAAACACTATTCTCATATCCATTGTACATAGTACGTGTACACTTATCTCATGTTTATTTTCTCATTGCAAGTATGTTTGAATCTCAAATGAAAGCTGGTTCCTCATTAAGGCTTACACCACAGTGAGGTTTGATTTTTTTCTGTTTCCCCTTACCATCAGACACTTGCTTCATCCATCCATGTTGCTGCACATGTGATGAAAACTCCTCCTTCAGTGTTGCTTTACATCCACAGAGACTGTATGGACTGTTTGGGATGGGGAGCCCAGGACAGCCACCTCCACTTTCACACAGCTCCTGAGCTCAGATAAAAACTCCAGCGAAAGTTGCCATGATATATTAACATCATGGCTGATTGGTTAAAAATGAATTGTCTATGTGCAGTGAAGGACTTCCTGTCTGTGGGAATGTTCACATGTGAGAGGTTTTTGACTGTGTTCAACAGGAGCCCACAGTGCTGACGCTGTTGATGTCAGCCTTTGCTAAGCTGTTTGCCGTTCTCAAAGATGACATCAGCGGTGACATCGCCACTGAGTACATGGCACTGTGGCCGACGGCTGTCAGCAGGTGAGGCTGGCTTGGAAGGTCTTCATTTGAAGAGAGACCACTTTGTCTTTACGGACCACATGCTTTGTTTATCTCCCTTTGTGCCTAGGTTATATGCACTGTGCCAAAGGCAATATACCACCTTCCTAAATGGGTCGCTGTCTTAATGTTGTTGTTGTCATGCTTTGCTTAATGCTGAGTTGTCTTCTGGAGAACACTGGTGGGGACCAAAATCCCAGGAAGTATTGGTAATAGGGAGGGGTATGGGTGGGGTGGGGTGGGGTGCAGATCTGTACCTGTAACTTGACACTGTGATCACCAGAATCTTTCAGTATTGAGATGGGCAGTGATTTGTGCCATTTTAAGGTTTAGTCATAATGATAATCATAAAAGTGGAGATTTCTGTGTGCCTCAATTGCAGTGAGCTCAATGCACTCCATAATAGCAGTGTACATAAGCAGTAAAACACAGGTACAATATTTTAGAAAGGGGGTGGAGGAGACTAGGTACCACATTAGCATAAGCAATGTCTCATTAATTTTTGGGGCCTGTCACTGAAAAGTGGCCATAAACCACAACTTCTGAACAGAAAGGCAAAGTGGATTTGAACTTTGGTCCGTCTGCTTACCAGCCAAACACCCTGGCTGAATTCTTGCACAGTGTACATTTCCCAATTCAGGGGTGGGTCCAATGTGGCATTTTTCATTGTGTCCCAATCCTTTGTCTTTTAGTTTATAACTGTCATGGTTGATTGGATGTTAAACATGAATTATCTCTTTTTGCCTTTCACTCTGTCATGGTTGATTGGGTGTTAAATGTGAATTATCTCTTTTTGCTTTTCACTCTGTCATGGTTGATCAGGTGTTAAACATGAGGTATCTGTTTTCACCTTTCAGTGCTAACTTGATGAATACAAATGCAGTGGAGGACACCCTGAAGACAGTCATGGGACATGCCTTGAAGGTCAACCCCACTCAGCCATCGTGGCTCCGCACGCAGGCGGATATTTACTTTGGTGAGTATGCTGTCCCTGCAGTCTTGGTGAAGGTGCTGCTTGTATGAGCATGATTTCTGTGTGTGCCATGTGTACATGTTTGGCAGGTGTGCCGTTTGTGCAAACTCTGCGAATGTGCTGTTTGTACACATTTGGTGAGTGAATTAGGCTTGATGAATGTGGTTTGTATCAATCTGAACAGGCTCATCAGGTATTGTGTTTGTATAAGTTTGGTGAATGTGCTGTTTGTATGAACTTTGTGAGTGTTTGAATTTGTGCGAAATATCACTTTGGCTTTGTCAGATATACAAATCTAGTTCACAATGATTTTTTTTTTGGGGGGGGGGGGGGAATGTGAAACTTTCAAAATTCTAATGTTATGGTGTGTTACAAAGGGATTTAAAAAACAAGATTTTATCCCATTATATAATTTCAGTCTGATATTTATGTCCATGTATCATAGTATAGCAATACATACATATTTATGGGAGTGATTTGTAGATTTTTAACAGTAGTGAAGATTGTTTTTTGTGTGTGTGTGTTTTGTTTTTTGTCCATGCACATTTTGGAGATTGTGGTTTTTATCTGTGAATCACTGAATGTTGTGAAGATCATGAATGTTGTAAAGATTGTGGTTTTGTCCATGAATGTTGCAAAGTTGCAATGCTTGGGATTGGTTTAGCATACAACAAATCCTGTAGCAGTTTCACAGTGGAGATGTGTTAACCTCTGACTGTTGAATGATATATGTTCCATGTTTCACAGCTGAGGGCCAGTTTTCAACTGCCATGAAGTTTTACCTGGAGGCAGGCGTGGTGGCCACGGATTTCTTCTCCATGCCTGTTTCGCGCAGCCTCTATGATGACCAGGTGTGCCAGAAAGGTTTTTGTTTTCAAAACTAATGTTTTAACTAATGTACTAACATTTTCATTCATGTTGTTATCTCATGGTATTTGAATGCGGCTAAAGAAGTGATGGGCCATACTGCATCTCTGTAAGGAAACTGTTGCATTCACAAAATCTCATCAGGCTGTGGTTAAACTCTGATTTGTACGCGAGGAATGAAAACATCCCCCAGTCAACATTCCTGCATTCTGCACAGTGTCTTCCTACTATCATTTTACTCTGTCTCTGTTTCTGTCTTCATCAGTTTCTGTCTGTCCATCTCTTGGTCTCTGTTTCAAATGCTCTTCTAGTAAGTGCCACAACTGCACAAGCGTGTTCTTTCAAGGTATGCCGTATGGATTAAAGAAGCAGCTGTGTTCAAGTGGATATTGACACAGGCTTTTGAAAACCTTTGTCTCACATTGTTTTAATCTTGGCCTTTGGTTTCAGGTGTACCGTCGGATGATCAAGTGCTGCTCCTACTTGCAGTGTCACACCCAGGTGGCAGTGCTGTGTCAGTTCCTGGATGAGACTGATTACTCCGCAGCATTTAAGGCTCTGCAGGAGCGTAATGTCTATGATGCCATGGATGCCTACTACTGCTGTATATGGGACATTACCATTCTGGAGTTCTTAGTCCGTATCCTTCTGGTCAGATTGGTTCATATGATGAAAGCCTCCATTTTTGTAGTCCACTAGTACCCTTGGACTTGTATCATTGTTGTCCTCTTCAGTTTCTTTTCCACAGTGTCATAGCCAGTCTGGAGATGTTGCTGGTACAGAAAGCACCTTTCACACATGAAACTGGTGCCATTTGTAACCTTTTGTGTACATGTATTGTTGTTTGCCCTCAAAAACAACAAAATGGGATGCCTGTCAACATTGTTGAAGAGGGTGAAAGCAACTGTTTTTTGTTTAGATTTGTTTTTTGAGTCTATACTGTGTACTGTTGCTACTTTGTGGCCCACACACAATCCAGTTTGCCTTACATGGTCACCAGATCTGCACACAAGGAAGGGGGAAATGGACAAGCGCCAGTGTGCTGTGAGTTGGCTGCTCTTTAAAGTTTTTATGTATCTTTACCAGAGAGGACTGTCTTTACTCTTGATATAATCAGTGCCATTTTGATGAATTTTTTCCCCTCCTTGTTCTTCAGGATAGCTCTACAGTTAACCCAGTAGGAGCATGTCAGAATCTGATCCATACAAAATAAATTCCCCTGCACTTTCCAACCTTCTTTCTATACTTTGGTGAGATTGTTTTTTTGGATGTGTTTCTCAGGATGGAGTCGTAGCTTGGAAAATAAGAGAACTCTTAATCTAATTGATTAATGTGCTTTATTTAAAGGAACCCAGACAGGAACTGCAGAATACTCACATTGCGCCATTTTTATATGCCAAGATTGAAGTCATCAACAGTTTGGGCTTTTCTCATGTTTTGTTTAATGTTTGCCTAAATGACTATTAAAGTGATGCATGTGAACACTGATTTTTAACATGATCTCTTTCAGTTACGGGCTTTGAGTCAGATGGACCTGAACAGCAACAACCCAGAAGAGATTCAGCGCCGAGCCATTCATGTCCGCAAGACCAAGTTCCTTCGTGCCTTGGCCAAGCAATATGTGGCATAAAGCTACAGAGGGTTTTCCAAACTCATTTGCACTCAGATAATATTGCCTGTCTTGATTTTGCCACTTGCTGTGGCTTCAGGGACCATGACCCAGAGTGCATGACGGTGATTGAAGAGAGAGAGAAAATCATATATATTTATCCTCTGACTGTTATTGTTACATTAAGTCGTCCTGGCTAAAATGGTGTTGCAGGATCTTGATTGCCAAGAGCGTATCTGCATGCTCTGTGAGTAGCAAGAATCTTCAGTGATGTCACGGATGGCTAGAAAAGTCTTTGCATTTTCATCTTAATGAGCAGCATCTTACCTCATTCCGTCCGGGACAAATATGAATATACTTAATCACCTCACATGCACTTCAAAAAACAAACATAACACTTTCATGTTTTTCTACAGATATTCTAAATTTGGGGTATCTGTTGCACGTGAAGATGTTTGCATTGTGATGCTTTTTGTTTTGAAGTGCATAAGCTTGTATGTGACTGTCATCAACAGAGTTTGGCTATGATGGTGTGAAGACACTTGCAATTTATACAGCTCTGGGGCAAAACAAAAACAAAAAAACCCATCTCTTTTCAGACCACTTGTCTCTTATTTTGAGGATGGTTGCAAAAGAGAGATTCTTGGCTTGCATCTGCACATGCAGTCTGTGTGCAAGCAAGGAATGCTAATAATTGGGGATGCTGAAATTGTCAGTGAAAGCTTACAGCTGAAGACACTGCCTCAGGCATGCTCCAAGCATTGACTGGTGGCCTACCCCTTCATGCCACTGCTATGATGGGTTATGCTACAGCCTTTTAAAACTGACAGAGATGAGTCCATGTACCGTTGGTGCAGGAAAGGAAAAGGACCTGGGACAGCCTATGATGTAACCAACTGTGCCAGCAATGTGAGGGACATGTGCGCCTCAATATTTTGATTCACCAGAAAGTTTTCACATGGTGTTTGCATGTGCAGCTGTCTTAATTTCAAAGCTTGGTCCAATACCTTGCTCATGTGTTTGAGTTGTTAGTCATATTGCTGTTTTGGGTTCTCTTTGCTTATTGGTTAGGGATGGATGGGGTAGGGCAAACATGATTCATGGAAGATGAACTGAAATCAGTGGAACATGAGATTACTGCAATGGTTTGGTAGCCAGGGGAGGTGGGGGGGGGGGGGGGGATGTGGAGAGACAAGCATAATTCAGTTCACAGAAGATGCACTTAAACCATTAGAGCGTGAGATTACTGCAGGTTGTTGTGGGTTTTTTTGCAAGGGAGAGCAAGCATTACTCACAATACACTAAAATTATCAGAGCATGAGATTACTGCAATTGTTGGGTTGGGGGACAGTGGGATGCATGATTCAGTGTGTGCTCCAGGCTCACATTAGGTGTACACACCTTCTAACTACTCGTACATTACAGTGCACTGAAAGCACTGGAGCATGAAATTAAAAGACTCACAGCTCACAGAGCACTCAAATCATTCAGAGCACAAGACAAAATGGTGGTGGTTGTTTAGTTAGGCTCAGTCTTGTACCACCTGGCTGCAAATCTGTGAAACACTTCATGGTTAAATCAATAACAACTCTTCTAGGTGAGTAGTGTTTGTGTCACAATTTCTGTACTTTGTATTGTTGTTGGCTTTACAGGGATTTGTGCAGTAGTTCTAGTTTTGGTATAGGGCAGTCTTCTTATCTATTTTGTCAGATGGAAATGGCACAGAGAGAATTATGTTTGTTTGCATTTGATGGGCATTTAGACTGCACTTGTTCAAATCAGAGAAAACCCTTGTTCTTAAATCCGGCTGTTGTGTTTCTCAGAAGAAACAAACGTTGGACATGTTTCTGACTGAAACAATACACAACTACCATATTGGTATGTTGGAGAAATGCTCAGAGAGAAAGAGAAGGAGAGAAGAAAATATGTTTGATATGTAAATAGAGACCAATGGTCAACAAACTGGTCAGCAATATTACAGAGCTCAAGTATTACAGTCATTTTTGGGTCTGTTTCTTGTATGTGTGCATACACGCGCGTGTGCGTGTGTGTGTGCATGTGTGTGTGTGTGAAAATGCATCAGTTGAATGATAAACATCTGTAACAAAGTCTTTGTTTGAGCACAAGTTTGTGTAAATATATTTTCAGTATTTGGTACTAAACTGTGCATTTGAAACTTGAATAGTAAATTTCAGTAGTTTGTGTGTTTGTGAAACCAAAATATTCTCAAATAAATTACCATTCAGTTCAAAATTCAGGTGGAGTTCCCTCTTCTAAAAACAAATTGTTTGTGGTTACACTTGGATTGTCGTGATGTAATGCACGCAATGATTTGTGTTTTTGGTGGTATGTAAGACTGAATCCCACTATGCCACTGGCTGCTTGTGTTCCCAATTTTCAGTGGATTGGAACAGCCTTTATAAATAAACACAAATTTAGATAAAATTGTGCTGATGGCAAAGTGATGGAGAGTTACTCTTATGGTACTCTTTGCGCATGTTTTGTGCTTTTAAAATGAATTGCTGTATAGAACAATCAGTTTTGATGGTCTGACCCACTTTGTTTCAGAATTGAAGGAACTAACCCTCTCAAAAATATTTGTTGCCGAACAGGTAGAAGAGTGTTTAAAATGCCTTGTTTGTTTTATTTTGAATTTAGAATCTGAGTTTTGTTGGTAGCGATTAGTGGGACTTGCTGTACAAAGCAGCATCAAATGTCTCAGCTGTCCCAAAGGCTACTTGCAGCCTCTTTCTTCTTCCTCAAGCAACACGAATACATCCTTCTCGAGCTGCACATCAGAGAGATGGCAGCATGCCACAGGCAAGCTAGGACACCTGGCAGTGTTTTGTGCAGCCAGTCCCACTAATCATCACTCACAGAACTTGGTTTTTAAATTTAAAATCAAATCAAAGGCATTTAAAAAAAAATCTTTACCGTAATGTTTTACTTTGATCTCTTCTACACAAAGCATGTTTTGAGAAGGCTAGTTCTTCAAATGGTTCTGACTGTATTGACGAGAATCAAAACTTTCTTCCATGGTTAGGCACAGCCTGTGAATGATGCTGACTTTGTGTATATGTGTATTATATAATTTGCTTTTGTAATGGTCTGATTGTGTCCACCACCTCCATCTTTCTTCCCCTTGATTTGAGATAGTATGGTGGCACTGATATTGTTCATTCAGATGCTTCATGGGTTTTGCTATTATACTGCCAATTAATTAGTCTTGCTAATATTTTGAGCTTTATACACTCTTTAAAATGTGCGCGATCTTCTGACAGCGAACAAATATGGACCTCTTTGTATTGGACAAATTTTAATCTATTCCTTTAAAAAAAAATTATGACAGTACTTTTGACTACATGGTCAGTCTGTTGTAGGTGCCTCAGGTGCCCAAGCATTTTATGTAGAGACAGTTGCTATTTGTTCTTGTTCCAGTTATGTGATGGCTTGCTTTTCACCCAATATTTTTTTGCTAGGCACACATATAGAGTTTACTGTTCATGTGTTAATGTTGATTGAGGTGACAAACTATTTGGTTTGTTGGTTGTTAATTTATTTATTTTCATTTTCAAAAAACAAACAAATGCACTGTTGTTGCAACAGTCATTTTGAATATGTAACTGAAATATTCAGGGATCAAGATAAGTATCACTGAAAAAAATCTAGTGGAATATGAAGTTTTTTTGCATACAGATCTGTTTTAACACAAGAGTGTGCACTGGGTACTGGTATTCATAATTCTGACATAGATTGCTCTTAATTAATAAAGTAATTCATGCAACTTCTGGGAATAAAGGTGATGTGAGGTTACTTAAATCTGAATTCAGACAATTTTCCTTTGGAAGGGACCACCACCACATGCTCATTATTTACACTTGTTTTATTGAGGCACTGCTGAAATATGTGATAAAGTCTTCACAGTTCTACTTCTCTAAAAACTTACCAAGAGTGCCTTGGCATATTATATTTGCTTCTCCCATTGAACTATTCATAAGTGCTACATGCATCTTTTGCCATAAACCGATAAAGAGCATCTGGTGATAGTTTCTTCAGTGTCTGTGAGGGTGATTACCCAGTGTGTTTTTATGTATGTCTTTTGTTGTTGTTGTTGTTTAATTTTATAGATCTTTAACAAAGATCTATCTGTTTTCCTAATTAATTATTTTAAAGTTTGGTGGTGATGGTGTGTATGTTGGTGGTTTATGATTCTATTTTTGAAAACAACAACACTTGTTTTCTTTTTCTTTATTTGTCTTGTACTCTCACAGATTCAAATGATCATTGTTTTGTGAAGCTGGAATGGTCAGTGATTGTGACTGTGAATGGTTATCATCTGCAGTTGTTTCTACGTTTTGTGGCAGATCTTGTGGATGTGATAAAAAATAGGGTGACTACCAACATGCAGAAAAAATAGATGCAAAAGCACACAACAGGTAAAAAATGAAAGACAAAAACGGTGCAGCACATTTTGGCATCTTTGCCTTGTGCAAGTGATATATGACACTTCAGGATACACAGAGTTTACACAATGGGTTTGAGTGGATTATCACGAAATAAGAAACTTGAGGCTCCTGTCTGCGGTGACAGCCTTTTTACACCGTGCAGCTCAATGCGCACTATTAGGAATTAGTCCCACATTGAGTGTGTTCACCTTCAAACGTAGGCCTATTGTTCTATGTTACAGACAAACTTGAGAGAAATAACACTTGGCCAAGGGCTTTTACCCAACGTGAAGGAGGAAGACTTTCAGATCACTGTTCTTTGCAGTGTAATATGTAGGCGAGAAGCCGAATAACACATGCAATCAAACGGCGAAAATATGTGAAAGAGTAGTGTTGTAACAAATTCTGTACTTATATGTATTAATGCGAACGACTTCCGCTTCCTTGCTTTTCGTTATCTAATCGATTTTGTCGGTTAAACTAAATTTATCTCCTTAGAGTGGAGTGTGAAGGGTACAGGCAACTCGGGTCACGTGACAATCCGAGCAGACGACACGGCGAACACGACTGAGCAGGAAACGTCAGGGTGGCAGTCGAAGTTGTGTCTGCGCATTATCTGAACATGTTACAAAACAGCATGACTTGGTACGGACGGACTGGACGTTGCAACGTCTCTAGATATCAGCATAATCAAGGGCTGGTACGGTAAAATCCAAGGAGACGGTCGGAAATTCCTGGACCGTTTTAAAAGTTATTTTGGGTCACAAATATCATCACAATCATTAAATGAGGTCCATATCTACCGATTACAGCCGAAATCCGCAACAAAAGGTGAGTTTTTTTCATATATTTTTGTCTTTGATTGTTTCGAGTCGGCGTCACTGATTGCAAATGGCAGGCGAAGCCGACGAAGTGCTGCTAGGTAAGCGGCCTCGTTAAACAAGCTGCGGCAATTAAAATGCACGGAAAAAATTGCAGTCTGAGAACGTTGAGTCGTGAGTACGATTGTCTTGCCAAAATCGGCACTAAGGAAGCGTTCACGTTGTTACTGGGAAACTAGGTCAAACGTCAAAGGGCAATATGCGCCGACTGGAACTGACAAGGACAAAAATATATGAAAAAACTCACCTTTTGTTGCGGATTTTGGCTGTAATCGGCAGATATGGATCTCATTTAATGATTGTGATGATATTTGTGACCCAAAATAACTTTTAAAACGGTCCAGGAATTTCCGACCGTCTCCTTGGATTTTACCGGCTGGTTCAATGTTAATGACAACGGAATTTTAACACCCGTTTGTGTGAGTGCATACTTGTTTCATTAATGAATTTTCCCAGCAGCCTGACTGTCTGCTGCTGTTCTCTTCGTCTTTCGAAGAGTATCTGCACCCTCGTTTCGTACCTCACCAACACGAACTGTTTATTCTTTGGTGGGTCTTCCTTGGCTTCTTCCACAGACGTGCTTCAGCTGAACAAGGCAAGTGTTCTATCGGGTCTCGACGCCAAAAATTCTGACTATACACTGATGCAGTCATCATTCTTGTGATGTGCTCTCAGCTTGTCTCCGGCCCACACTCCGAGCATCGCTTTTCGGCACCTTCCTCCAAACTCTGCCAGATTTAGTTACGCCACTAAAGGGGCACTCTTTATCTCCGCGCAGCATAGTTCAGGAGCTGCGTGAGAGTCGAGGTGGCCGTCCTGGGCTGTCCGTCCTAACGAGCCTTCTGGTTTCTGTGGACGTAAAGCTATATTGAACCATGCTTCGGCATTGGTCACAGCTTGTCCCAAATATGTCAACTGACATCTGAGGACATTAAGCATCACTTCATCATCATCATCATCATCATCAGAAACAATGTTGATTGCTACTGTGCTGGCGTTATGAAACAAAGACGAAACACACACAAAAGAACGTTGGTTTTATTTTGACAACACCAAACATGCGCTAAAATGTTCTCACGTAAATTGCTCATGTTTTGTGTTGTCTAATTAAAGTCAGCATTCGTTTTAACCTTTTGCGAGTTTTACATTCAGCTAATCACTTGTCACCAAAACACATAACTAACATGTGTGTATCTCGTCGTGTAGCCGACTTGTTCTTTGTTGTTGTTTGTTTGTTTTGTTTTGTACTACTTTCTAATCAGTAGAATATTAAACTGGAAAAAAGCATTGCCGACTACACTGAGTGTAATATGTCTTTACTGATATGCACTACAATTAGTGAGAAACGTGTCTTTCTGTCAGCATATCATTTTGTTTGTCCTATAAAAGAGAGAGAGAAAAGGGTTACTTTTTACTTTTTTTATTTTTGTCTGTGACCGCGATTCCGCGATAAAGATCCCACGCCTACCTTTTTTCTTGACGGGAGGCGCAATGGCCAGTGGCATTGAACCATGCATCACATAAAAGTAGCATAATAATCGCTATGACGATCATGGCAGCTCCTAACGGAAGAAGAACTCGAGCGTAAAAAACAAAGAACGACAATCTGCTGCCAGCGCTATATTGCCATCAGTACCCGACAAACTGCCGATGCTCCCCCTCTCTCTTCTTTAACCACAGCCGTCGTCGCCTGAACCATGGACCTTGGTTGAGTGTTGCTTTACGTCCATAGAAACCGTAGGCTTATCAGGGACGGGAGCCCAGGACCGGCGGCCACCTCGACTTTCACACAGCTCCTGAGCTCTGACTATGGACCGACATGATACATATAATTATACGAAATGTACAGAGCGCGACTTCTGTCGATGAAGTAAAATTGTTGGGATGGAAATGTGGAAAGCATTACTAGAAAGATTATGCATTGATACAATGGTTTATTGTAAAATGCCTAGATGTATTTTGTTCTGCCCATTTTTATGTGACCAGAAATGTCCATTTGGAGGATTGAATTAATTGAATTACTATTTATTTATAAATATTTCAGATGACAGTACGTGAGATACGTGTTGATGAACAAGGTGCGTGAGTGCCAGCGCACGGGGTGCGTGAGCGTCAGTGCACGGGGTGCGTGAGTGTCAGGGCACGGGGTGCGTGAGTGTCAGTGCACGGCGTGCGTGAGTGTCAGGGCACGGCGTGCGTGAGTGTCAGGGCACGGCGTGCGTGAGTGTCAGGGCACGGGGTGCGTGAGTGTCAGTGCACGGCGTGCGTGAGTGTCAGTGCACGGGGCATGGACATATAGGTCCATGGCACGGGGTGTGTGAGCGTCAGTGCACGAGGGCAGACGGACTGTTTTCGTGTTTTGTTATGTATGGGATTTGGTCAAATAAGCGGCAAGAGACTAGTGTTTTCCATCTGAATTAATTCGCAGTGTTTTCACAAAGAAAGCAGGCAGGAGGGGGCTGGGGGGGGGGGGGGGGGTTATTTAATTTTCCTTTCTATAACTAGTAGATTTTGTTTTAATTTTCTTTCTGTTAGTCTATATAAAAAGGAAAATGAGAAGTTGACCTGATTACCATGCATCCCTCTAATCAGCCGACTCCCGTTGTATTGAATTGCCGAGGTTTCTGTTTCTTGTGTGAGCTGCTGTTCTTTTTCATTCTTGTGTGTGTGTGTGTGTGTGTGTGTGTGTGTGTGTGTGTGTGTGTGTGTGTGTGTGTGTTCAGGGTGGCGTTACATTTTAAAATTAGTAATATGATACAAAACACTTTAAACTATATTCAGAAGAAATGTGTATTAAATAATGAAGCTGCATCACCAGGCAACGGAAAAGGAACTGAGGGTTCTGTGGTGGAGCCTGATTTCAGTCAATATTTTTATTTCGATTTGTCTTAAAGCCCATGATCAAGCGACATTAATTATTTTAAAGATAGAAATACGCCAGTCTTTCGCGCTGTTGCATGTACAGCTAGCTTGTGGACCAGACATGTCGGATCGACACTCGTTAGTCGGGCTCCTCGGCCCAAAGATTATGTGTGACGTTTTGATTGGCTGAAGCTACTCTGCGGTGATCGGCAGCCCCGAACCGTATATGTGAAAGCATGGACCTATAGATACAGAGGTCCATGTGTGAAAGTATGTGGTGACAGAATCACAACACGCCTTTTCGCTTATTCGTTGACTTGCTTCTTTAACGCGAAGCATCACGTACTGCTTAGATTAATCATCTGCATACACACAGAGAGAACAGAAAAACGGATTAATTATATGTGGCACAGGTTTGTCCGACTCGCCACTTGCTGTTTTTCCAAGCTGGTGCACTCGTGTTAGAGAAACGCGCTGTCATCCTTTCCACGGTAACACGCAATCACATTCATCTGGGACACAGGTGATGCGGGTTGTAGTCTATGTAGGCCAATCCTGGAGGGCCTGTCGTATATATCCTATGAGCTACCGCGAACCAGCGTGATGTAGGCCTACTGTCGTAGACCGGAAGCAAAGTTTGTTAGTTAGTATTTGATTTTAATGTCCTGTCAACCACACTGGGTCACCTCAGGACAGTCAATCTCAGGTCATAAGCAAATGTACCTTTCAAAACTCTTCTCATATATAAACCCTTTGTCAAGTCAATCCGCAAAACCAGTCACTTCGCAAGCATAAAACATACATACACAAACATCAAACATTTTTTTTGGAAGAGTTTGTCACTTCAATATTACCGCGCATGTTAAGAGAGCACGTACGGCTAGGGCATACTAATATCGTCGACCATTCCGTCTGATTTATCGATACCAGATTAAAGAGGGGGAGGGGGGGGGGGAATGGACAGACACAATACAAAATGAAAAAAGTTATGTAAATGCATAATGGCAAATACCGATGCCATAAGGCAGCAAGCTGCACATACCACCTACCAGCTATCATCTCCTAGCTGCTCAACAAGAGCCATACAAAAAAGCCTAACTCTTAACGAACAATATTTGAAAGTTTTCTGGAGAAAACCAAACCAAACCAAAAACAACAACCAAAAAAGTCAGGAGAATAGTCCATTAGTAAAAAAAATGACAAAACAGAAATAGCAAGAGGACTAGGCAGAATAACAAGAGAGGAGATAGGAAAGGAGAATCAAATGACAACCCTGAGATTCCAAACAGGGGGAGTACATCAGACATGCCAGGCCTACCTTCAGGAAGAGCATTACGGGTCCTATCGACAGGAATGAAATGAAAGTTACGTAAACATTTTTATTTTTTATTTTTTACTCGATGACTCGGTTTATCGGTGACGTCGTGTGCAAGGCCGAAATGTGTTGCAAAAGTATCAAAGCCACGTCATGAGACAACTTTTTCTGCTCTTCAATGGTAAAAGAGCGAACCAACATATTTGCGCCACGAGGAGCTCCAATTCGAAGCTCGCGAGAATTTCTCTCTCTCTCTCTCTCTCTCTCTCTCTCTCTCTCTCTCTCTCTCTCTCTCTCGTCTGTGCGTATGTCTGTGTGCGTGCGTGCGTGCGTGCGTGCGTGCGTGCGTGCGTGCGTGCGTGCGTGCGTGCGTGCGTGCGTGCGTGCGTGCGTGCGTGTGCGTGTGTGTGTGGTGTGTGTGTGTGTGTGTGTGTGTGTGTGTGTGTGCATACATATAATAGTAATAGAACGGGCAAATTAAGTCTGTATACGGAAACATTGCACTTTTTTGTTTGTTGTTGTTGTTTTCTCGGCCCCCTTTTAGCCTTCAGGTAACGACATCATTAGAAAAACATAATTGTGAATCATGTGATCAGAATTGAGCTCGGACACGTATTACAAACAAAATGCCGTTTGTGCCTGCACATATTACAGTGCACGTTGTGGGACTCATCTACAGTCAGCAATATCAAGCAAATCCGTGTGGAGCCAAACAGTCAACACTGATTAAGAGTGCACATAGTTGTGAAAGTACAAATCTGCACGATCACTTCCCTTTTTGCAGCTCATGGTTGTGCTCTTGGCCTCACCGCGCTTCAAACTATACAATAATTCACTCTGAAGATAACGTGTAACAACTGTCGAACTGAAAGGGACGATAAGAGGGCTGTCATTTCACACTGGCTAAAACTGACGCAAAGACTTGCATCAGATCGGCCAGCGTGACATTCGAGCGTCAGTCAGCGACAATATTAAAATCAGGCAATATGCTAAATACATGTCTCATGCACTAAAGAGTTCTCGGCGATCAGCGAACGTTGAAACTGCTCATTCTGACAGCAAAAACCGTATAGACACATTTAAGTCTGATTACCGAGTTTTGTTAAAAGGCGGACCTGGCTGTATCTCTCCGAGCACAGTGCTCGGAGAGATACAGCCAGGTCCGCCTTTTAACAAACTAAAAAGCATTTAAAAAACAACAACAAATTCTACATTTTCCCTGGTGGTAACGTTTGAAAAACAACTTCTTATTAGAAATATTTGAGTAAGTGAAAATAATATTGGTTAAGAGAGAGAGGGAGAGAGACAGACACAGACACAGACAGACAGAGACAGAGACACAGAGAGAGATTATTAAGCTGAATGCATTCCGCGACGCCGTTGATTCTTTACTTGTGTGTGGTACACGTATTAAAAATATACACTACCATTTCATATTGCTAGATATAATTATTGGACGGAAAACTGAAATTTTACTTTGTGATGACTGTAATAATTTTAAGATTATTAGTTGATATTACGAAGTATTACACACGCACACACACAAACATACACACGCACACGCGCACTCACACGCACACGCACGCACTCACACGCACGCACCTACACATGCATTATTTAATTATATATCCATACAGCTAATAAGGACATACCCCGAGAGTTAATTAGTATTATATGCGTCGAGAATTAGTTTTTGCCAGTTTCTGTTGTTGGATCATAGTTGTCCTGTTAAACTGTTAAAGTACCTTGTGAACGGATGAGTCAGCGAGAGGTATATTGTGATGATGGATGCATGTTTTTGAATAAACGCCCCACATGATGTGCCTGGCGGAACAAAGCAAACAAAAAACAACAACAAAAAACAAGGCCTTTATTTGACCTCTGTCGGTTTTGTACACATGTACGAGTGGTTGTAGAAATGTACAGTAATAGCATTAGTTGGACAAAGTACATTTTTGAAAGCAACAGACGGTACACATTTCAAGTTACCTATCCCTCGAAACTTGTAACTGCATAGGCCAACGTGTGTGTGTGTGTGTGTGTGTGTGTGTGTGTGTGTGGGCGTATGTGCGTGCGTGCGTGTGTGTGAGTGTGTGCGTGCGTGCGTGCGTGTGTGTGTGCGCGTATGTGTGTGCGCGTGTGTGTGTGCGCGCGTGTGCGTGTGTGTGTGTGTGTGTGTGTGTGTGTGCGCGGCGTGTGCGTGTGTGTGTGTGTGTGTGTGTGTGTGTGTGTGTGTGTGTGTGAATTTGGTGCTAAGTTAGTGGTTGCCTCTATACAACAGCAGGGGACAGCAGGGGAGCATAGCTTACAGGCAAAGCATAATACCTTTAGAACGGAAAAGTCATTTTTGTGAGGGAGTCCTCTGCCCCGCCCCCTCCTGTCCCCGCAGCTGGAAGCAAACGAGAGACAGTTGATTTATTGTGGACAGGCACAAAGAGACGAGAAACTATGCTGACTTAATGTGGTGAGGTGCACAGAGAAGGCGCCCTTTTCTACCTGTCCCTTCATTCATGGCAGTAAGTATACGTATACGTACTACGTGCTTGTGTTGCTCTCAGATAGTAGGTATTGTGGTATGATTTGTCACCCAATGACGTAGCGATGCCTACACGATTTGTCACCCAAGAGAGTGACAAATCGTTCCGGGATGGCCGCAAGTCATGTCGCAACAAGGTATCAGAAATAGGCGTGCGCTCGATTTAGTCAGTCCTGCTTACTTTTTACCACATTGTGTGGGCATCTTTTTGCTGTGTTGGCCTACAAAGTTATACTCGGATCTGTGGAACTTAATTCCGGCCTTCTACGCGTTGTTTATTTTGACGGATCATAAACCTCCAAGCCTCGGTGAATATAACTTCATCTGCGCCGTTGGCTTCATTCTCAGTCAGCCCCCTCACCCCACCCCACCCCATCCCACCCCACGCCTGTTGTACCCAGCTGTCTGCTCTTGCTTTCTTTCTTTCTTGGTGCTTTACGTCCACGGAGGCGAGATGGCCTATTAGGGACGGGGATAGAGTGGGAAGGGGCCGACAGAGTGAAGGCTCGACCGCGGAAACCGCCCGAAAAAGACAGGAGAGACCGTGGACCGCCGCCAGAACAATGGAAGTGTTAGGGCGGTGTCCCCTCGCCATTGCCCAGCGACTTGTGCACTGCGCAATTGCTGTTTCAACTGCTGTGCTTGGCCAGAGTCACAAAGACAATGTCCGTTGCACTGCTGTTGACGAACAACTTGGACAACTCAAGCAAAGGAAGTCCAACTTTCTTAGCCCAGCTCCACCTCCCTACTCATGATCTCTTCTGGGCTAAGTTGAGGGTCCAGCTCCACCTCCCTCCTCTAAGATCTCATGATCTTTTGATCTCGCCTGGAACCCTGTCTGCTCTTGCACAGAGGGAGCCGGTTATATGGTGCCCTGTCTGTGACCGTGATGGATTCATACTGTCAGTGTTTTAGGTGGCCCACATTACATGCAGTTGCCTTCGACTTCCTTTCTACTTCGTCTGCTTGCCTGTTGTGTCACATGTACATAGTATGAAACCGAAGCAGTCAGCAGCTATGTTCGCAGGTCCGTGTGTGGAACTGCATAGCGATATTTTTGGAGTGCTCAACGAGTTCAGGCAACCGGAGTACAGGACGTTTAAAGGAACTAGCCGTCTCGAAGTATGTTTATCCAACAGGTGGAACAGATTGAAGTAAAGTCAGTTGCTACTCTGCAGATAACCGTTAGGCCAACTGTGACACTTGACGGAATTTTGTACGAGCTCCACAAATTGTTACTGACACAAGATGATTCTAAATGGAAAGTAATATCAACTGGCATTTTAAAACAAAATCCTAAATTTTGACTCTCTCTCTCTCTTACCTGTTGGAGAAAGGCTGACCTTCTTAGACAATTTTGTTGTTGTTGAAAGCTTATAGTTCCTTCAAAGGTTGCCTAGGAACCACCCCCTCCCTCAGCGTCACTATTTCCATGCATGATGATTTAAATTTTGAAAGAAGTGAGGCGTATGTCAAGCTTCTCCACAAATTAATCAATTATGCATTTTTAATTCAAGAAGTCGGATTAAAAGAATGTTCATCGGCCGTAAAATGATAGAGCTATGGCGGGCCGGTAGCACAGAAGGCTAACACTAACCCAACATCACTCGACCAGAGAGGAATGGGTGGGGTGTGCGAACAACAGAGAGAGAGAGAGGGTGGGTGGGAAGGGAGAGCCTCAGGTCCGGGTGTCGAACTGCATCGTGATATTTTTGAACTGCTAGTGACGAGTCAAGCAACCGGAGTAAATGACATTTAAAGGACCTAGCCTTCTAAAAATACGTTTATGCATATATGCATTCTAGTATGTTTATCCAACAGGTGGAACAGGTTGAAATAAAATCAGTTTCTACTCTGAGTTTGGCGGGTAACGATTAATGGGACTGCTGCATACAGCAGGAAGTATGCCAGCTTGCGTGTGTTGCACTCACCGCCTCCTTGGTATATTGGGCACGAACGTTGCGTGCTCACGACGCTCAGGGAACAAGATCAAAGAGGCCGCGGATAACCGTTAGGCCAGCTGTGACACTTGACGGAGTTTTGTATAACGAGTCCCACTGACTGTCACAAACGCAAGTCAGGGGAAATGCGTCGGGTGTGAGAGCAACTTTGTACGAGGTCAAGAGAGAGAGAGAAAAAAAAAATGGTCAGCATATTCTGAAGGCAATGATGTCATCAAAAGTCAGTACGCATATATTTTGCAGGCAGCACCACCAAAGTAACGTCGTCACGACTACACCCCCCCCCCCCCCCCCCACCTAAAATCCCGAATGAGTTCGTGTTCTATTTATAAATGTGAAACAGATCGAGCGTACACAGTTCGTTGCCCACACCCGTGTGTGTTGTGTGTGTGCGTGAGTGCGTGCGTGCGTGTGTGTGTGCGCGCGCTCACTCAATGGGGTCAAGTAAGCACTTTAGTGACGTCACACTACTGATAAAAGCAGAAGAATAGACGTCATACTCAGTTTGCTTTGTTTTTGTTTTGTTTTGTTTTTTGTATGTCATTGCTACCACCTGTGATTTATCAGCTGTCCGAGTTACTGGAAACACAACAACAACAACAAGCGAGGCTGGTATTTCCTTTTTAGTTTGTTTTTACCTTCACATTGGATCTGTGTAGGTGGAAAGACAAAACGGAACTTGCTGTCTCTTTGACTGACGGATTTCACTCCAAGAGTGTTGTACCAGCAACAAATCGAAGTAAACTGACAAAAGAATCTATTCCAGTTAAAAGTTTTGCGATGAGGTCTTATCAGTTCGATTGGTTAATTTTCTTCTTTCTTCCCCCCCCCCCCCCCTCCCCCATCTCCCCAACCTCCTTGTTTTTAAAATTAAAATTAAAAATCTTACAGTCGTTTGGGGGCTTCAAGAACGTTGGACTTGGATGGGGGTGGGGGGTGGGGGTGGGGGGGGGGGGGGATAATAGATGGTGTAAGCCAGTCGGGATTAGATGATAATTTGTATTGCCCTCATCGTTAGTTGAATTGTATCTTACGCCGTATTAATGTATAAGATGCTCGTAGGCCTACGCAGTGGATGTCCTGAAATGCTTAATTACAGCAACAACCCCGCCCCCTCCTCCCCCCCCCCCCACCCCCCACCCAAAGAAAAAAATACAAGAAAAAAAAAAAGGAAAAAAAATTACTAAGCCGTGTATGTGTGAATGGGCTTAGTATTAAATAGTACCACTTTGTACTATGGCTCGTTTTTGGTGATAGAGTTGATGTGCTATTGTTGTATTGGTGCTATAGTGTTGATGAATAAATGACCCAACGCCAAGAAACATTCCTTGTGCTTTTACTTGGCGATAAAAAAATTCTTGTGTCTTAGGGGAGCTTCTACTTACGAGTTGTGTGTTGCCCTGATGTGACCTTCAGGGTTGACTAGTTAAAGGGGAGCCGAGGCGGAAAAAACACACACCACAGGCCCTGTCGTTGGGAATGGAATACACAAAGAGACACAACCGTTTTTCACTCGATTTCTGACTGTGTTAACAAAGACTCAATACAAGGTTTGGTGTTAAAAATCGACGAATTCTTGTTTCAGATTGTTGTCAAAAATCGACGGTTAAAAGTCGCGAAAACACAACCGCCAATGCAGCCGGCAGTCTGTATTAATGGTGGAATGTGTGAAAAACGTTTTTAGTTTAGTTTTGTTTTGTTTGTTTGTTTGTTTTAGTTTAGTTTTGTTTGTTCGTTTGTTTTGCTCTTCATTGGTAAAAAGCGAGCAGATATGGCTTTAGAGACATGACTTCCCGAGGAGCTAAAATTTGAAGGGAAAAAGTACTTATTTATTGTAGGGCCTATACATATTGATAGAACAAGAAAACGAAGACCGCAGATGGAAAGATTTGCAGATTTTTCCGTTTTTAGGCTAACTTGCCTCTTCGCTTCGCTTTCCTTTAAAAGACATATTAATTGGCTAACTAGCGTCAAGGGCGTGGCCACGGGTCGTTTCAGTGCTTCAAGTACATAATAGCCCTGTACATCGTTTTGGAATATTTGCAACGTCAGATTGTGTTGTGTAAAGTAACGTAGTATGAGTTGCAAGGTGCTGCTAGATATTGTTTATGTAGAGCATTGCCCTCACAAGTGGGACACGGCATTTTTTATATTATTTTTTATGCGGTTTCACTTACGTATGCGTTTTTTCGGGTCTGACGAATGACGTGCACGTATACATCCATTTAGTGCATTGAGTCAGTCTTTGGCTGTCAATGTACGGCAACAACTCTTTGATTTTTAAAAGTGGTCAGTTTTGCATTACCATGCAATACAAACTTTTAATTTACTTACATGCCCTCCTTCTCCTAGCCCCCCCCCCCCCCCCCCCCAACCCTCCCCCAAACCTGCCGCTGTCTACCCTGTGTTTGTCTAGCTCTCCGTTCCTTTCTCTGCTAAATCTGTTTCTACTCTTTCCGTCCTCTATGACTCAGCTATTTTTTTGCCCGGAATGGCATAAATTATTTAGAAAGTCTCAACACAAACACGCGCGCACTTGCGTTATTATCATAAATATAACTCTCCTCCCCGCACTCCTCTGACGCTGACCGAGTTGTGATATAGCGTTTAACAAGCATGCATACTTAGCGGGCCCAGTCACTTCGCTTTCACTACACCGTTGTCGTTGCTGCAGCGAGTGGAGTTTGCAGGTGAGTTGGGTCTGTACCTTCTGG
>JABMCL010002073.1:1790000-1802500 GCA_018857735.1 Alviniconcha marisindica
CTTCAGTGGAGGCCACGCTCTTCCCCCAAACGATGCCCGGGTAGTGCTTTCCCCGACCGAGTCGCCTCATCGAGTCAGGTGAGTGAATTGAAATGGTAAACATCAAAGGGGTCATCAAGCCGGAGCTTCCCTAGCGGAGATACTAGTCGCCCTGGCCGAGAAATTCCAACACAGGAAAGAAGAACACGCCCCATGCTGTCAGAGACCCGGCGTTGACAGATTTTGATGCTGTGCAAAATTCGCCTGTAGACCACTGAATACTAACGATAAGTGGTCGGTCTCGGCTGTAGGCTTATACGCGAAACATCAAAGTGTCGTCTTGTTAAAAATAACAACAACAACAAAACCGAAGCTCTTCTCACGACGTCCTAGCCTGCATGGTGGAAAAAGGCTCGAGGGCTTGGAATACTCGTATCTCGCGGCAAGCATTGCGGGACACGTTCTGCGAAATATTTCCGGGATAGTCACACGCGTATTCTTTTTTCTTTTCTTTTTTTCTTTTCTTTTTCTCCTTATTTTTCCTCTTTAGTTCTTGCCGAGCCCGCATTGTTGCTGGTACCAGCCCATCAGAGGCAAGCGGACATTTCTCCTTGTCTGACCAAGACCACCATATTTGCCTCCATCGACAGCTGAAGACTACCACCACAACAGCAACAGAGCTCGCGAGAGCTAGCTGTGCCCGCGAAATGGGCAGTGGTATGACAGTTGGCTGAATGCTGCTTTACGTCCACAGAAACCTAAGGCTTATTAGGGACGGAAGCCCAGACGGCCACCTCGACTTTCACACAGTTCCTGAGCTCTGGTATGACAGGCCCGTGAGCTTGCTTAATAAACTTCCTACCGAACGTTAGTTTCGAAATTTGGCGACCCGGTTTGGTCTAGCGGTAAGGCGTTAGGCTGCTAAGCAGAAAGATCTAGGTTCGATGCCGCTTCGGTTCTCCTCTCTCTTTAAAAGTTGTGTTCTGTGGACACTGTCTAATTGTGACTTTGTCCCTCACAATTAATGAAACATTGTAATGGCTATCATCGCTGCCCGTCTTAGTGCAGCTGTCATTCTCAGTGGTGGTGACGGTGTAGCGATGGGCATAGTCTCCCTCTTCCCCCACCTCCGGGAATCTCTTCGTGGACAACTCGGCGTTAAACAAATTTAACCAAACCAGTTTCGAAATTTTGCAACGGAGATCAAATACCGAGGTCAGCTAGTCTTCAGCTTTCTACGTGTAGTACGGAGATCATACTGCTAGGCAATGGAAAATGTGCTGAAACGACCCATTATACCGTGAAACATGTGCGTTCCTTCTAAGACAGTTCTACTGTCCCGCTCAAGCTGTTGTGGCCTAACCAAGAGAGCGACATTGAGCGAGCTGCCTGTGCATGTGACAATCTGAACAGTATGAGGCCACAAGCGCTTGTGTAAAATCAACAAACAAAATCAATCAGCGCTCGAAAGATATCACACGAACACAACAGCTAAGACCTAAATCGCCTGCGGTACCTTTCACTTGGCATACGAGTAAATATAAGGTATATAAATTATAACAAAGGTCCATCCTCCGATGTATGTACATCAGTGAGGATGTACCTTTGGTGGAGTTTATGTAGCTTGCATTTGCTCGCATGCCAGGTGAGAGTTACCGTAAGACTGGTCAGGTCTTTGTTGTGTTCATGCAGTGTCTTTCGAGCTCTAATTAACTCTTTATTAGTTGATTTAGTCAGTGTGTGTGACGACACTGGTCGTGCGTTCAAGCTTGACGGCGCCTGCTATGCGGGACCAGTCTTAATTAGATCGGGTCACCGCGGGTCATGGGTCGAAAACGAAACTGGGCAGAGCATTGACCTGGAGTCAGGCATTGTTGATGAGCTAGGTCACAGCGGGTCACGAAATCGAAATCGAAGCTGGATTGCTATTTTTGCACATTCCAACCTCGGCTTTCGATCTCGTAACCTAGCTCACTAGAAATTCCCCCAGGTCAACACAGTGCCCAATCTCGATTTCGTGATCCGACGTGACCTCCCTCATGAATATTCTGAAGAATGATCCATTCCTCGTTAGCATACGAGCTTCGCATAGCATGAATTCTCTCCCTTCCTGTGGATTCCAAACAGGTTACCTGAGAATATTCAGGCAATTTTTTGCTCCCCCACGACTGAAGACCTTGTCGCTTTCCCACGGCCGGGGAGGCAGCCAGATTTCCCTTCAACGGAAAAATGCGGTAAATCAGCGTGACTTTCACTGAGTTGCGTTATTTGATAATGGTAAAAGTAAGGGTGGAGATGGGAGATCTGCGTGTTGGTTCTCTGTTCGTTTTTTCACGAATCCATAACTTAAAATTAATGTGCTCGACGAGACTAGTTGGACACCGCTGAGGTAAGTAGGGAGGGAAGCGGGGCTGTAGCCTACATCGTCAACATTTGACCATCAACAGATTTAATTCTCTCCCACTAAAACCTGAAGACGTCCTAGCCGTAGCTTTCCCAGCTGACTGTTGATGCGCCCGAGTCTTTAACTCTACCGTTGTTTGGCATCGTTTCGTCGTTCAGTGGGGCTGTTTACAGCAGTTTGCTGGCTAGTAATGCCAGTGATGCGAAACAGCAGATGGTTTAGGTAGAGCCAAATAGCGGAAGGAAGCACGTCTTTACCGTTGTCACAGTTTTTGGCAGTTACTTTGTGGAGAAACTCGGCACTAATGTACAGGCTTGCGTATGCACAAGACAGATTAAGCACGCACTGCACCTGTTGAAGGTAATTCACGCAGGTATTATTAGGGGTAGAGGCCGGGGGCGGGTGCAGGCTCCGATGTATACACCATACTTGTTTTTGTTTGCTAACCGTTTGAACCCGACGATCCGAGTTTCGTTTTCAAAATAAAACATACAACAGTAAAAGTGGGCCTGTACGAAAAGAGTTACATACTTTAAGAACACCCGTAGAAAAAAAAACGCTTTGTTACCGGAAACAGCAGCAACAAAAAGAAAAAGAAACAGAACAAGTAAACAGAATGGAAGTGTGTGTGTCTTGGGGTGGGGGTGGGGTAGGGGTGAATACCCCCTCCACATACCCTATACTATTACTACACCACTGAATAGCCACCTCTCTGCCACCTCATATACTGCTGTTTGTGTCTGGTACTGTGTTCAATTCAGCTTTATGCTTGTGATTTGGTGACATGTTTTGAACTGGTGCAAAATAATTTTCAATTAGTGTGATTCGTCCTGAGGCCCCCCCCCCCCCCCCCCCATACAATACACTGTTACCCCCCACCCCACCCCACCCACCCCACCCCACCCCCACCATACAACACGTAAACCCGCACCCCCCTCCCCCCCCCCCCCCCCCATCCTTGCCAAAACGGCACCATACCGTTACACTGCACATCTAAATAATATCTTCTCTTCCCGTCCCTCTTACTACTTCGAGTTCAATTCAGTGTTGCTTTACGTCCACAGAGACCGTACGGACTATAAAGTAAACACAGTGCCACAAGAAACAACAAAGCTTATTAGGGACGGGGAGAAGGGGGGGGGGTATGGAGGGGGGGGGGGGGAGAGGGAGATTATATACCTATCACTACACTGTCACCACCAGAATGATTCCTGCATTAAGATGGGCAGCGATGAGAGAGAGAGAGAGCCATTTTAGTGTTTCAGTAGGAAGTGATGGACAAAGTCACAAGACAGTGTCCACAAATCACAACCTTTTTGAAGAGAAAGGAGAGCCGAAGCGGTATTGAACCCAGGTCCTTCCGCTTACCAGCCTAACGCCTTACCGCTAGGCCAAACGGGCTCACGTACGGATTATTAGGGCCCCGTCCCTAATATTAGCCCAGGACGGCTACCTCGACTTTCACACTGAGCCCCAGAGCTCTGGCCCTCTTACTCGGCGAACACTGCACTGCTAAATATATCCCCTCATCCCCTCTACCCCCGTCCTGTCAGACAGCCAGCTGTATCTCTGTGCGGCTTGGGTTATGTATGTTATTACAAGTAACGTCTGCTCAACCCCAGTGCATTGGGAAGTGGGTGAATAAAAACGAGTTTGGGGGCGCTTGTATCTATATCATCCTTTAGCCACCGTATTATTATTAGCAAAACTCGATCACTGTTGGAGATTGTATCTTTTTCTTTGATGCACCTGAAAGCTGGAATGCCTTTGCCTGGGATTTGGTTTTGCACCTGTTGACTGGATTTGCGACCTGACAGAGAAAAATGTAGCTTCCTGTCAGAGTCGATCCTGTTGTTTAGCCTTTGTTACCGGTGAGTGATTACGTGATGAGTTTCGGTGAGGTCGCATCGTCATGTGTGTGTGTGTGTGTGTGTGTGTGTGTGTGTGTGTGTGTGTGTGTGTGTGTGTGTGTGTGTGTGTGTGTGTGTGTGTGTGTGTGTGTGTGTGTGTGTGTGTGTGTGTGTGTGTGTGTGTGTGTGAGTGTGCGTGCGTGCGTGTGTGTGTGAATGAATGAATGAAAATTTATATATAGCGCATAAAAAACTTCCACACAAAACCTTGCGTGTTCACAACGCGTGTGTGCATGTGTGTGCGTGTGTGTGTGCGTGCGTGTGCGTGTGTGTGTATGTGTGTGTGTGTGTGTGTGTGCGTGTGTGTGTGTGTGTGTGTGTGCGTGCGTGTGTGTGTATGTGTGTGTGTGTGTGTGTGTGTGTGTGTGTGTGTGTGTGTGTGTGTGTGCGTGTGTGGTGTGTGTGTGTGTGTGTGTGTGTGTGTGTGGTGTGTGTGTGTGTGTGTGTGTGTGTGTGTGTGTGTGTGTGTGTGTGTGTGTGTGTGTGTGAAACCACTGACAAGCCGAGGAAGAAGAGGGAAAGGGAAGTTGACGAGATGGAGAACGTGAAAGAAGAAAAGCCGCATGAAAATTCAGAGGAACCAAAAGCAGAAGCGGGAAATTCCCGAAAGAAGTAAAAGAAACAGACTGAGAAAAAAGAAGAACCGGAAGACTCAGTAACATATTGAGAAGATGGAGAACAAGTATGTATATGTGTGGGGGTGGGGGGTGGAGGGGGGTGGGGGTGGGGGGAACGGAGAAAGATGAAAAAACCGAAGAGGGAGGAAGGAGGTCAGTTGGTGATGATGTGTTTTGTCAAGTTCCCCACTGGTTTCGTGTTTAGGAAAGCGTAAGCTCATAGATACTACCGCATTAACCTAATTGTGTCCGCGAGCAGGGATTGGTTTACATACATCCACTGTTGTTTGTTTCTTAAAATGGCCTACCTGCCTTTTTACACGCCAAACAAGTAGTTATGTGGGGGTGGGGGGTGCAACGTGTATAGATATCGAGGTGAAACCGTTACAGAGTTCTCACACAAAAATGACAAACTAACTTGGAAGTTGTTGTTTTCACTTTAATCCCATTTGGTTACAAACGGAATTTCAGCTATCTGAAGAAGTTTGCTGCGTGCACATCGTACTAAAGCTCTTTAACAACGATCATGGGAAAAAGTAACGTTTCGGCACACGTAACGCCTAGCCAACCGCGAAAAACATAAAACATATAGCAGCTGGCGAGAAAACATCCACCAGGTCGCAAGTTAAGTTTGATTCACTGTCCACGACTCATACAGTGTCATTTTATGATGGAAGAAGGCTGGGCAAATGAATCTTTAAAACACAGAGGCGGGATTCCTGTCATCGGGTGGAGCATACAAACGTGTATTCTGATGTCCTTCAGGTATAATGAGACCGAGCCATTGATTACTCTGGAATCTTGGAATCCTGGCAGGGAAGATCTTTACTTCTGCATCCGCGGTAACCTGCTGCGACCTGGTGACTAGTTCATGCACACTCGGAGTGGGGTGGGATGGTGGATGGGGAGGGGGGGGGGGTAATTCCTGGGATTCTCCATGAAAAATTAGTTCCTGTTAGGACCAGGAACTGTTTCCCATGAAACTACTTTTTAAACTGTCAGCGTCAATCACCACCTGAATAGCGCGGTCTTTCTCTATGTACATGTATAGCCACATGCCCGTTCCGCTTGCGTCGGTAAACAATAGTTAGTTGGTCCTTGGAGTTTAACGTCCTGTCAGCCGCACAGGGTCACCTAAGCCAATGGCAAACTAAACAGTAAAACGGTTTGCCGAGAAAACATGGCTGCTAGCACCGCGGTCTGTTTCCTAGACTTCCGCTGCTTTCTCTGTTTAGGTGGCCTACGTCCTTTTACTGTCTGATTTTCGTTTCGTGAACTGTAAGAAGATTACTGTTGATGGCAGACAGGCTGACGGCGCATTCCTTTTGTATTGATTGACCTTCGCTGCTTTCTTGATCTGCGCTAGGACCGTTAAACCTAGCCAACATGTCTCATCTTGCGGTGTCGCCGATTAACATGTTCCAGGATTGAATTTAAGTTGTTTTTCGTGCTATTTCAGATCGCTTCATATTCTGACATTGTCCACTGGCATCATCTTGACTGCGTTTTGTAGTATCAGTTGTGTGTGTGTGTGTGTGTGTGTGTGTGTGTGTGTGTGTGTGTGTGTGTGTGTGTGTGTGTGTGTGTGTGTGTGTGTGTGTGTGTGTGTGTGTGTGTGTGTGTGTGTGTGTGTGTGTGTGTGTGTGTGTGTGTGTGTGTGTGTGTGTGTGTGTGTGTGTGTGTGTGTGTGTGTGTGTGTGTGTGTGTGTGTGTGTGTGTGTAGAGGGGTGGTGTGTGTGTGTGTGTGTGTGTGTGTGTGTGTGTGTGTGTGTGTGTGTGTGTGTGTGTGTGTGTGTGTGTGTGTGTGTGTGTGTGTGTGTGTGTGTGTGTGTTTGTGTGAGTGTGTATTAAAACTTGCCATCGATGATTCACCAGAGCAGCCTTCTCGTTGGCCCAGTTGCTTGCGTTTGACAAGGGTAAACCCTCCCCCCTTTCCCCTCCAGACACACACACCTCCATTCTGTTTACCTGTTTTGTTCTGTTTCTTTTTCTGTTTTGATTGCAGTTATATTTTGGTAACAACGCATGTTTTCTACGGGCATCCTTCAACTGTGTAACTAATTTCATATTGGCCCACTCTTACTGTTGTTGTGTATTTTATCTTCCCAACGAAACTCGGATCGTTTTTCCTCGGGGAAGAAAGCCAGCAGCGACAGAGGTGGGGCTACCCAGCCTGACTATCCCAAAAATTAGTGGACTTTGCACAGTGGTACCAGCATGATTTGTTCCTGCTGCCATGGGGTCATTAACGTGTACATTACTTCGGTTTTTGTGTGTTACCCCGGAGGATTGATGCAACGGTATTGCTGTGGAAACTGAAGTCCTCGGGGTGAGAAGTTGTCTTCCGCCTTCGACGAGCAAGTTGGGTAAAGCTGCGATATCGCTGGTGGTTTTTGTCTAACTATTTCCAGCGCAGCGAAAACCGGTCTTGTAAGCTTCCTTGTCTGTCCTTTTTGTTGTTTTGTTGCTTTATGGGGCCTTTGAACATGCAGAGCACATGGGGTTTCGGGTTGTTTGCCTCCCCCGCCCCCCCCCCCCCCCAACTCAAAAGACCAGACGCTTAGCCTGCCATCCATTTGGAGGAGGAGGGGGTGGGGTGGGGGGGGGGTGTTGGGGGGGGAGGGGGTGCTAGGCTGCTTGGACCTGCCAAACAGAGCAAGGCCTACTGTTCGCGCACTGCGTGTCATTTGATCTGGTGTCAGTCCGGTCGACCGTTGCGGCATGACTGGAGAAGCGAGTGAAATATGAACCGGAAGTGCATTAATTATCAGCGGCTCTGAATGGTCAGTTCCTGAACAATGGACACCGGTGATGACTTAGGACTTTTAGGGTCAGACGTTTCCTCTCCCGAACCGGCATCAGGGCGAAATCCTGGGAAAGCCGCGTTCTGCACTGACGTTATTATTACACTGAGATCCATACCCGGCCCCAGGATATGTGTACCAATAATATCGTGTTTAGCTATGGTGTACAATAAGCTACAGCAGTTGTGACCGTCACCATCAGCTCCGACTACCCGGCCCCCCCTCCCCCACCTAATCTCCACCTCCATCCCTTCACCATGGAGGACGCCCCCAACTCCTAGCGTCTGGCCGAGGAAAAAAGATACTTTAAGACCCAGTGCCCTTGGCTGAGTGTACATTTACGTTGTAAATCAAGAACGTGGTCGTCCTTTGGAGAGGTAGGCCACACCGAGTGAACTAGCACTGACTTTGATAAAGAAACACACTCGCTTGCATACCGATATGCCTACAATGAAAATGAGCTTACGATTTGATTCATTTCAACTCAATAGTTGTATTGGCTTCTTATAGAGAAGAGGGGATTTGGCTTACATCTCTCACATTAAAAACAAAAACAAAACAACAACAACACACACTCACACACACAAAAAAGGGGGGGGGGGGGGGGCTGAAGCACTGCACACATGCTTTACAACAGCTAAAATTAAGCACACACACACACACACACACACACACACACACACACACACACACACACACACACACACACACACACACACCCACACACACACACACACACACACACACACACACACACACACACACACACACACCACACACACACACACACCAACTACATAGAACACACCAAACCACATACAAAACTCGCACACTCAAACACGACACACTTACATCACCTTGAAACACACACAACACACACACATGACACACAGCAACACACAACACACACACACACACACACACACACACACACACACACACACACACACACACACACACACACACACACACACACACACACACACACACACACACACACACCCACGCACGCACGCACGCACGCACGCACGCATGCCCAAGTTAATAATGAAATATTTCTAAAGCGCAAATCTCCCACATACAAATAGGGCTCGGCGCGCTGTTCAAAATTCAGACACAAATTACATCCGCGTTGAGAAAACTCAAGCGGAAAACGACAATAACAATGACTACAAGCAGTTCAGATCACAAGAAGTTAAACAAGCAAGACCTACAACACACACACACACACACACACACACACACACACACACACACACACACACACACACACACACACACACACACACACACACACACACACACACACACACACACACACACACACACACACACACACACACACACACACACACACACACACACACACACACATTTACACTGACGCACGCATGCACACACCAACGCACGCACATGCACGCAAGTTTCAGAGATGAAGGAGGAACAATGAGCACACTCTCACAATTGACACTTGATGCAAATGACAGTCGTGGGCTTGTTTTCCGCTATAGTAACCGACAGATGAGAATCTCCAGGGTGTTCAGAGGATGCTCGAAAAAAGAAAACAGCAGAGGAAGTACTATGACAGATCCGAAGAGATGAAAGAGACCGGCGTTTACGATTACATTTTTTGTCGTGGCGAGGGAGCAGCCTTTGATGGCACAGATTAACAAGGAACAATGGGACAAATCAGTGGGACAGGAATTGGAAATGATTAAGATCTCCTCTGATGAGAACCCAGAACTGCAAAAGTTCCATTACTTCCTCCTGGAGTCGGTCAATATATATGCCTGTCCCTTATATATATATGTATATATATATATGCTTCTAGATTTCTACTTTTATATATATATATGCTTACCTGCTGCTGCCGGGGACCCCGTCTTCGATTATCCTGCCTTTCCAGTTCAGCTAGCTTTAGGCCTATGTGTTTACAATCCTTTTCAAACATAACTTCTTAAGTGAGCTGTGTTATCTACAGTGAATCAGATTTCTACTTACGATCTGACGACTTATGTTTACCACGATGTGACCGTGCGTTAATATCAAGCATTTCGCGGCTCGGCAACTCTAGCTGTTTTGTTTTTATGTTGAGAGGATAACTAAGACAGCTAATGAACACTATAAGTTTGTGTTCGTGTCTATTGACGCGGCCAGTAGAGTGGAGATTGCAGAGATGATATTGTCTTCGTTTTGTGCCGTTGTTTCACAACAGCGTACAGATGGGCCCATGAGTTCAATTCCGAAGGCCGTGGGGGGCTTTAATAATAGCGTCCCGCACCTTAGGAGCCGTTTTTGGGTTCCCGGATACACGTCAGATGCTAAGCAGCGGGATCGGGAGAGGCAACAGTTTACCTGTGAGTCCTTGAGCTTAACTGCGTGTCAGCTGTGTGTAGTGTTCCCTGGCGTCAGGCAAGCACTCCGTCTTCAGGGATGCCTGTTTACAGCTGAGAAAAACACGCTCAGCACCGCGGCCAACTATCACGGAGTGGTGTACATTGTAAGGTGGATTTTTTAATGTATTCTTCGAGGGCTCATACGACAGTCGCGTCAGACTCATAAAACTGGATCATTACCACGGTCATGGGCCGATAGTCCGTGACAGTGACAATTACAGTCAACGCCAACTTGACACGCTTTCACTTTTTATTTGATGATGGCCTAGATATTATACACTTAAGTCTTTCCCTCGTTCCGTTTATTCGGTCCGCTTTCCTCCGATGGAAGTTCAGTTTAAGTCGTAAATAGTTCAACACGTTCAGCTCAGGACCAACTACTTCACTCAGTGAGCCCAGTCCTTAGCAATAGCAGTGAGAAGAGAAGGTCCGGTGCTCTCGGTACACTTTTCGTATCAGTTGTGTGTGTGTGTGTGTGTGTGTGTGTGGTGTGTGTGTGTGTGTGGTGTGTGTGTGTGTGTGTGTGTGTGTGTGTGTGTGTGTGTGTGTGTGTGTGTGTGGGGTGTGGTGTGTGTGTGTGTGTTGTTGTTGTGTGTGTGTGTGTGGTTGTGTGTGTTGTTGTGTGGTGTGGTGTGTGTGTGTGTGTGTGTGTGTGTGTGTGTGTGTGTGTGTGTGTGTGTGTGTGTGTGTGTGTGTGTGTGATTTTAACACGGTCTTTGTTGACAAGTTAAAATATTAGTCTGTTCAGTTTCCTTTTTTTTTTCCTTTTTTTTTTTTACATTGTAAAACAAATTTCCTGGTAAACTTGTACCTGGACAATAAACACTTTGTTTCTGATTTTAGAAGAAGGCTTGGTAGTACTGCTGGTAGTACAGCGGCGGGCGGTGAGAAAACACACAAGATAGCCGCCCACCGCATAAAAATACCATAACTGTCAGGGTGGCGGTCCTCGCCGCCCCTAACAGTTTGCCACTTACTGTTCACTGCCCCGTAAACCGCGGGGAGGCCGTGTCAAGGTAAAACTAAATTAACCCAGAATCACACCTCAAAGTCTGATTCACTGTTTATGCCAGGCGTCGCTGGAGAGTGGGGAAATGAAACGAAGTTGAAAGAACCGGAAAGGTGAGAATTATGCACTGCAAGATGCCCCTGGCGGAAGGCGGCGAAGCTTTGCAAGGGAAGGTTATTTCTGATCTGCTGACAAGAGCCATGTTTAAAAGCCGAGCAACTTTTGATGGCTCTTGGGTCTCAGCAGAGAGGACCGGCCATAATTTCTGCATCCGCGGTGTCCCCGGCTAGGGGAAAACACGGAAGAAGGAGTTTGGCCGCGGCCATACGACGGTGGCGGCAGGATGCAGTTCTGACTAGTCCACGTTCTGGCTATGGCTTGGACACAATGAATGAGTTACAAGTGCCTACCAGGGCTGAATCTGACACTGGACCGGAAAGGGCCGAGACCGTATTGAAATGAAGGCATCGCACCGTCTAACGCCATATTATTTGTCTTGGCGGGGCGTCTGTTTCTCGGAATACAATTGACGGTTCCTCTCCCTGCCTGGCGGTACAGTTACCAGCTGCAGTCCGTCAAACCGGGCAGCTTGGACGTGTGATGGAAATTGTGCAGATAATCTGACGTTGCTTTTGCTGCTGCAAATTTGTTGTCGGTTTTCTTTTGTCTTTCTTTCTTTCTTTCTTTCTTCTAGTTCTTCTTCTTCTTCTTCTTCTTCGTCTTCTTCTCTGAGGGCACGGGGAAGGAGAAGGGGGTAGGTTTTTCTTCCTTCCTGCGGGAGCAGCCACTGTGACAAGAGAAGCGTTACGAAGTGCCACAATGAAGTGTGTGCGATATTTTGGTGTTTATAAACCCATCTATCGAGTGTAATGGGAGGGCATTTTAGTTTTACCGAAGGAAAATTCACTACTCCTCGATTTTCGAATGTCTATGGAATTGTACCTTTTGTGGAGTTTAATCTACCTTGTATTTACTCGCATACCAGGTGAGAGTTATCGTAGGCGATTCATATTTTTGTTGTGTTCTTGTGGCGTCGTTCGAGCGCAGATCAACAGTGTTTGTTTGTTGCATGGAATTGTCACACACACACACACACACACACACACACACACACACACACACACACACACACACACACACACACACACACACACACACACACACCACACACACACACACACACAACACACACACACACACACACACACACACACAACACACACACACACACACACACACACACACACACACACACACACACACACACACACACACACACACACACACACACACACACACACACACACACACACACACACACACACGATCAGAAGCTGACAGGGTCGACATGCTGAACTCCTTCAACATGTTCAACATTTGA
>JABMCL010002073.1:1807500-1812500 GCA_018857735.1 Alviniconcha marisindica
ATATATGTGTGTGTGTGTGTGTGTGTGTGCGTGTGCGTGTGTGTGTGTGTATGTGTGTGACTCTCTCTCTCTGTCAGTGTGTGTGTGTGTGTGTGTGTGTGTGGCCGTGTCATCGTGTGTATGTGCGTGATTGCGTTGAGGCAGGCTACTGTGTGTAACGGGCCTAGAAAAGAAATGCTGGTGCCGCTCCTTCTGCCTGGGATGCCTGGGATCACTCTCCATCACTTTACCTCTGACGTCACTGATACAGCAGCCTCCTCCGCCACAGTTCGTTGTCACTTGTTGCGCCGTCGCGTGCGTTGCAGCTACGGTTGAACACTTAAGATTGCCAGATTTTTTCGCTGCTCGCTTAAGAAAAAAGAAAGAAAGAAAAAAAGAGATTCTTTTTTGGGATGGGGTGGGGGATACTTCATTAAATCACTGGCAAGAGGTCACAAGGTCACCAAGATGTTATGACTTTGTAACCTTTTTGCTTTTGTGAATAAGCTGGATGATAAATGGCCCAGCTTGTGGGGGCAGGCCCTACTAATCAAAAAGGATCCGGCACGACTATGCCCCGCAGGCATTTCAGAACACAAGTATAGCTCGACAGTCCGGAAAACGGACTTTTTATAGGCCACGCGCGGTATTTCAGAACACAAATACACCTTGAAAGTAAAAACAACGACAACAGCAAAACACACACACACACACACACACACACACACACACACACACACACACACACACACACACACACACACACACACACACACACACACACACACACACCGAAAACAACAATAACAACAACAAACAAGCAAAAAACTAAAACAATAACAACAACAAAAACTTCTTTTTTAACGGATTTCTTTTACAAGCAGTTCAGAACACAAACTCAAGAGTCCAGAGGACAGACTTTTCCATAGGCTTTTCTCCTAACACAAGTATAGCTCGACAGTCCCGAAACTGACTTTCACAGGCATTTCAAAGCACAATATAGCTTCACAATCGAGGGAATGGACTGTAGTCATTTTACAATATGCTCGACAAGTCCTGGCGAGAACGGAATTGATAGGAATTTCAAAACATGAAACATAAAATAGCCACCCCCCCCCCCCTTCTTTGGCGAACAGACTTTGAAAGTTGTTTGCAAACGAACTGTAGATGTTCAGATGTCTGTTTCTAGTAACAAGGACAGGTTCTCTATATTTTTCTGTACTAAGAGAACGAATTTCATAGTCGTTTCAGTTTCTTGTAAATGAGCTGTATATTAGTCTTTTTCTCTTTCTGTAGTAATTATGGCAGGGTTGCTTCGTGATTTTTTTTTTTTTTTACTCATTGTAAGGATTACATTCATTACTTTATTTCCTGTCCGCCACCCCCCCATCATAAGAAAGTGTACTATTTTAAATTGTTAATAGGCTAATAATGGTTTTTGTTGCTTTGCTGCCGCAGTCGGCGATGTAGCAATGTCGCCCGAACCTCGGCATGTTTTAAAGGGTTCACGAGCTTACTGTTTCAGAAAGGTGTGCCTGGAAATTGATTCCTGGGTATCGGATCTCGCAACGAATGATCTGTCAGTGTTGTGTCGCCGTAAATCACTCTGTACTGAACTGGCGGTGACATTCGACCCCCGTATACACGTGACACCCGAGAGGCGTCGCCGGTGTCCAGTGCTGGCCCAGTAAGCTGTAGCACCACGCTAAGTCGCCTTCGCTTTGCATGAATTAGAGTGAGTCTCCAAGGGTGAAAGTTGACTCTTAGAATCCATGAAATCCTCGTCAAACGGGAATGCCCTGATGTGAACTGAATGTGTCTGTTTCCCACTGTCGTACAGGGACATCGGTTCCTGGCATTGTCTTTGCCTGTTTTCTTGCAGTTTGGCCTCAGGGTTCTGCGTTTGAACAGTGCCAGAAAATGGCCCCAGATTAGTGCCAGTGCACGCGGCCGCCCTGGCCTTTCTTTGGCGTAATTTCGGGATTTTAAGAATCCTCCACTTTCTTCCTAACTTGGTTTTTGTTGGAAGTGGATGAAAAGGTGGCGACTGGTCCTATGTAAAGCACACGGCAGCCACTCGATCTGAGATTGTCCCCAGACTTCAACACGAGTCCACTCGGCCAAGTATCGCTGTATAGTATCCTTATTTTCTTTCTACAAAATGGCAACGTTTAGAGTTACCGTTCTCAGCAGTCATCAGTTGATATGGAAGTATAGCTGCTGTTTTCAGCCAACAATTGATGTGGAAGTAGCTACTGTTCTCGGCTAACACTTGATGCAGAATTAACTGCTGTTCTACGTTAGCAGTAGATGTGGAATTCGAAGTAGCTACTCTTCTTAGTTAACAGCTAGTTGATGTGAAAATAGCTACTGTTCTCTGTTCAGAGTTGATGTGGGAATGGCTACTATTCTCAGTTAACAGTTGATATAGATGTAGCTGCTGTTCTTAGTTAACAGCTAGTTGGTATGGAAATAGCTACTGTTCTCAATTAACAGTCATTTGATGTGGAAATAGCTACTGTTCGCTGTTCACAATTGATGTGGAAACAGCTACTATTCTCAGATAACAGTTGGTGTACAAAGTAGCTACTGCTTTCAGTTAAGAATTCATGTGGAAGTAGCTACTGTTCTCAGTTAACATTGATGTGGAAATAGCTACTGTTCTCAAATAATAGATGATGTGTAAATAGCTACTATTTTCGGTTAACGGTTGGCTGATATGGCTGCAGCTACTGTTCTCAGCTAACAACTGATGTGAAAATAGCTATTGTCAGCTAACAGTTGATGTGGAAGTAGCTATTGTTCTTTGTTAACAGTTGATGGGGAAACAGCTACTTTCCTGAGTTCAGAGTTGATGTGGAAGTGGCTACTGTTCTTAGATAACAGTCAACATTTAATGTAGAAGTAGCCACAGTTTGTACTAACCATGGATAGGTCCATGTATTAACAGTGAACAGAATGTTGAAGTTAGCGCTCCCTTTTGCGATCGATAGCACATAGGACAGATTTCGAAAGTACAATGGCCGGTCCGTGCGTCTTTGCTTCAGCTGCTTATTGCAGAGGGTGGTTGCCACTCTGTGACTGCATGCTTTGGAAGACGGATAAACTGTGATGGAGGACCACCTGTCAGTTACCGGGTTTTCGTGGGTTGTTTAACTGCCTCCCCGCGACAAGGTCCAAACGTCAGCCTTGAAAACGCGGGACCGGTAAATTTCTTCTCCCCTGCCCACCGAACGGTCTCTGACCCGTCGTGTTGCTTTCAACACGTCGCCCTTCAGGCTCTGGCTCCTGGGGTCGTAAGGCCGTCGTTCGTGAGCTTGTCACAGGGTGCCCACACACGTTAGTTAGACTTCTGCTGCTTCTAATGACGGATCTGTCTGTCCTTCAGTCCTAGAGTAAAAACACTGAAAGTAAACTGCGGCTTTGGTTCCGTCTTGAGAATTGTTGTATTTCTGATATTTTATGCTCAGTTTTAGAGTTCTCAAAGGTTAGGTTTAATGATGTCTGCTTTTATTACCGTGACTGAACCATAGATGGTTTGAAAAGCTGTTTGTTGTGTCTGGCCTGGTTGCTACATTTTTTATCCCCCCCTCTCTCCCCCCACCCCCCTCCTCTCTCTCTCTCTCTCTCCGTGTCTTCTGAGAGCTCATAGCATCACCTAGAACTGAGGGTTTGCTTACGCAACTTTATCTTGCACACTGAATACATATATTCCAATCAGGAATCTGACGCTTACTCCAGGGTTTTATTGCTATAGACCTATTTAGCACCATAACCTATATATCAAAAGATAGCTGATCATGAAATTCAGCTACACGACGGTGAGATAGGTAAACCACTTACAATTAATTCAGCGTCAGTTGTTGCTGACTTTTTCGAAACTTAACGGGCAAACTCGTTTTAAAGGACAAGTCCAAGGTTTGGGGTGATTTTTGACACGGTTTCTGTTAAAGTTCGCTGAGAACAATGATGTAGGTGAAATTGTGATCTGAGTGTTATAAATGCACGAAAACAGGCATTTTCTGTCGTACCGAAAGCGTCGCCATGACGCTGAAAATCATGTGCACATATGCGCACTACGTCACTCTGGGGAGTCGCTGCAAAATGGCTAGTAGCCACAGGGTAACCACTTTGAAAAAAATCCAGTTCGAATCTCCAAGGATGAAGCTCCGACGCCATTGTCAGTAGTTGGGCCTTTGTTTATTTCCTCCTTGTTATTTTCATCTTTCTCGAACCTTGTTAGGTGCGTGGCGTTTCAGTCTTTTTCGTTCTGTTTACTCTAGCTTTTACAACAGGCTAGACCTCACCAGGGAGCCTGCCTTTTATTGGGTGTTTTATTTTATTTTCCCAATTTATCCTTGTTTGTTTCATCATATGTAAAAATGAAAAAGTTTTGTTCGATCTAGTTCAATAGACTAGCGAATTCGTGGCCTCCCTTGGTTAGGGTTTGGGGTTGGGCTAGTTACCGGTTCTTCGCCATTCACTGTTTTTTCTCTTGGCTTGCCCTTTTGTTTCTCGAGTTATATCGTTCATTTACGATGTACGAGTGAGGGGGTAGTCTCGATGTTTAACGAGACCTCTCATTCTTTCTTTGTGTGGGGTAGTTCGTGAGCGTCTGTTGCCATGCCGTGTTGTCACTGCTAAGGGGTTGTATCGTGTACACGGATTACGTGTATCCAGCCTTTGTCCCGTTGCTCTCTGACATTACTTGCCTCCTCTTTCTTTTCAGAAAGTGTTGTTGTTTTCTCTCTCTTTTATCCTTCTTTTTCACCATGCGTTCTTTCTTTTTTTATCTTTGGTTTATTGGCCAGTTCGTACCCGTTTGTTAGCTTGCCTGATTAGGGCAGCCATTTTGTATTTCTCTTGTCGTCTGCATTTGTTTACATCCCGATGCTTTGCCATCGGTAGTCCTGATTAGCGTTTTGCTTTATCAGTCTGCAGCCTTTGTTTTTCTAGATGGAAGCCGGGTTAGTGAGGGGTTAGTTTAGAGCTAGTTATGGAAAGTTTGGCTTTCCATCTGT
>JABMCL010002073.1:1815000-1825000 GCA_018857735.1 Alviniconcha marisindica
CCCCATACCCCCTTCCCCTCCTTCTCCCCGTCCCTAATAAGCCCTGTGGTTTCTGTGGACGCTATTTATTTATTTAGAATCACATGCGACAAGAGCGCAGTCAGTCTGTTCGAGAGTAAGTAAGTAAACATGGTGCTTAACGTCCACAGAAACCATAAGGCTTATTAGCGACGGGGAGAACGGGGGGAAGGGGGTATGGAGGTGGGGGGAGAGGGAGATTATATACCTATCGCTACACTGTCACCACCAGAATGATTCCTGCATTAAGATGGGCAGCGATGAGAGCCATTTTAATGTTTCAGTAGGAAGTGATGGACAAAGTCACAGGACAGTGTCCACAAACCACAACCTTTTTTGAAGAGAAAGGAGAGCCGAAGCGGTATCGAACCGAGGTCCTCCCGCTTACCAGCCTAACGCCTTACCGCTAGGCCAAACCGGCTCACAACTGTTCTGTTCGAGAGCGGAGAATAGCGCTTTATAAACGTGATCAAGAAGAAGATTGGGGGATGGGGGAGGGGGGCGTGATTACGTTGGACACGTAGACAAAGATACTGTTGTCACCTTTGTCTACGGCTGATCACTGTGCTGATCACTGTATTCAGGAAGCTGCTTGGGCCAACTGCACAGTTCTGTCGATGTTCTGTGTAAGATATTTTTCTCATGCTGCACCGTCTGTCTCAAAGTCTCCCTTTCAAAGTTAGATAGTCAAACACACTCACTTCTTTCAAATCATCTTTCAGGTCTCATCTCTTCATGCTATCCTATTGATTCTGTGTGTGTGTGTGTGTGTGTGTGTGTGTGTGTGTGTGCGTGCGTGCGTGCGTGCGTGCGTGCGCGTGCGTGCGTGCGTGCGTGCGTGCATGCGTGTGTGTGTGTGTGTTTATTTTCTTTTTTAATTTTGGATGTTTGTGTGTCAGGCCTCCCCAGTTTTGGATGAGTACTTTAACATGACTGAGAGCATCATCTTTTGGAATCGGAGAGATCGTGCACCGGTAAACACAAAGGCCGCTGTTACAGAAACCTCCCATTTTTCTTATTTCTGTACATTAGCTCGGCGCTGCTTTACTGGTACAGCCTCCTGGTAGTCACTGCTTTTTATGTCTTGTCAGCGCGGAATGCTGAATGTTCACTGAGCCCAGTATGAATTTGTTTTTCGTCAGCTTAATTGTTGGAGCATGACAGGATCGCTTCTGTGCAAACACGGCACTTCATTGTTTGGCCGTCCTTGTCGCAGTCGTACACTCCTGTGAACTCCGAGTCTTACCTTTTGCTCGAGGCTTTCTGGATTTGGGTTCGCTTTTCGTTGGTATGTTAACCGCATCTGATGAATATTCATAGGGCTTTTGCTTTCAGTTTGGCGTATGGATTAGCCATGCCTTAGCGCCATTGCGATAAACACACACACACAGTATTCACATTCACTTAAATCTCGTGTGACTGGAGAAAGTGACAGGCGACAGCCAGTGAACATGGAGAAGATATTTTAGTGACAGAGTCAGAATGACACTACATGCGACCTTGCTGTTTGTTGTACTACAGCTTGGACAATGTTTAGCGCACTGCATCGTCAACATTGGATTGTTTGTGTCGGTGAAAAATCAGTGGTCACCCGCTAGATTGATTTTTAAGGGGTATTTTCAACCCTTACTACGGATTTTAAAGAACAAATTCCATGCACAAAATTAAGTCTAAAAGTGAAATTGAGGTCACCCCCCCACCCCTCGCTCCGCCCCCACCCTCCACCCCCCTCCCCCCTCCGCGGGGGAGGGGAGGACACTTTGCTCGATGGGGATTATCTCGGGAACTACACCGGTTTCGTTGCGGCACTAAAATGTCGCAACAGTGAAACGTCCCCGGTGCGCAGTAAAGTGTGTTGCAGTCAAATACTGATATGCACTAAAACGCCCTGCGATAATGTGTCCGCTGTATGTTGGTAGGTAGTGTTACTTAATGTCCTCAGATGTCAGTTGACATATTAGGGACAAGCTGAGGCCAATGCCGAAGCATGGTTCAATATAGCTTTACGTCCACGGAAACCAGAAGGCTCGTTAGGACGGACAGCTTAGGACGGACACCTCGACTCTCACACAGCTCCTGAACTATGACCGCTGTACGTTTAATGCCGTTGACATTTTATACAGCAGGGACAAGGTCGGCCTTGATCATCTGTGTCTGCGTGTTGCTGCGTGCGCTTCAGCCTGGCAGTTCCGTAGGAGATTTTGCACATTAATTTGTGTGTAGTCGTTAAAGCGGGTCGAACAGTTCATTGTGTGTTTTTGTGGTGGTCCTGTGTGCGGTTAATGAGACATATGGTGACATGGTGCATGGTTGTATGGTGTACACAGAACTTGCGCCCAGATGGCTGCAGTTTCATGTGGCACCAGCCATGCCAGCGCTGTAAGTACACTTCGGTGGATATTCAAAAAAACGCGCTATAAAAAGCTTGTCACTCATGTAGAACCACACGCGAGCGCAGTGAGTCTGCTCAAGAGAGCGGAGAATAGCGCTATATAAGTGATCATCAATCAATCAGTCAAAACAGATAAGACAGTTGTTTTAAGCACCTTATGAAAGGCTGAAGGATAGTTGTGCGGAACTTATGAACATGTGTAGGCCAGGCCTGTGGTTTTCCCTTCCGAGTAGCTCTATGAACAGGGGTGGGGTTGCTATTATTATTGAGGATTTTGAACACCAACTACCGAAAGATAAGCAACCGACATTAGAGCTTGTTTAAACTAAAACTCCTAGTATTAAGACTGGCTTTACTGCATCTGTCAACTGCGAAGGGGGTTCCAGATGTTTCGGTTTAGGAGGTGAACAGTAACGTTGCCCCGAGGTATGGCGTAAAGCTGTAAAAGGTTCCGCAATGAGATTTAAACCCCACCTCTTTCCTCACAGGCTCTTGATCTGACCACCATGTGGTACTGTGTTGACTGGAGGAACACAGGATAATTTGAGTCTAATTTAGCAGTCAAATGATCGGAATTGGCCCCATTTGATTGCAGCTGATATTTCTTGTCATCAGTGAACGTACCATGCGCCACCATTGGAAGCGTAGAGTATTTTCAGAAATTGTCAGCATTTAGTACTTGTCACCAAAAACGAACACAAACACACACACACACACACACACACACACACACACACACACACACACACACACACACACACACACACACACACACACACACACACACACACACCACACACACACACACACACACACACACACACACACACACACACACACACACACACACACACACACACACACACACACACACACAACAGACACACACACACTTACACACACACACACACACAAATGGAGATGGGGAGGGGTTTGTTGCCGTGTTAAGAAAACGTGACCCAGGCAACGGATTAACGACTGTGGGTACCCAAGAGGACTGTAAAGTGAAGGGCAATTAAAGGCCGAGTGACACTACCTGCATGCCGCATCATTCAGGCGTAAAGCTCGCTAGGCTGCCGACCGAGTAAGAGAGCCATTTTAATGTTTCAGTAGGAAGTGATGGACAAAGTCACAGGACAGTGTCCACAAACCACAGCCTTTTTGAAGAGAAAGGAGAGCCGAAGCGGTATCGAACCGAGGTCCTTCCGCTTACCAGCCTAACGCCTTACCGCTCTTCTCAGTCTGCGAGGGACGTCTCGGAAAGCGGGGAAACAGAGAATCTCGCACGCACACATGGGAATTATAATCCCACAGACCTAGGACACCGCTGGTTAGTATCACGAACCCGACCATCCAGTGCAAACTGCAGCCTCTGTTTGAACTTGAGATGATGCAGGTCGTCTGGCGTCCTGATCGATAAATTTGATTATTAATGCCAATTTGTTTCTGAAGAAATACCGGTTGGGATCGAAAACACAAGAGGTTGGACAAGAGAGATACAGAAGGTTCCACGCTGAGCTGTAAGCCCAGCCTACTTGAGTTGCAGTCACACCAGATTTCGGTCTGGCAATCATGTGATACGCGTACTGTGCTAACTAGTGGAATGTACGATGATTTGAATCTGATTCCAGCATTCAGATGAATGCATTTTGCATCATTTGGTCGCAGCTAAAATATCGCGTCATTAGTGAATCTTTTGCTCGGAATCTACCATGCGGTCTTTTACTGTGTTACTACTTTAGTTGTGGGCCAGACGGGTCAGCCGATGTTCGGGCTTTTCGCACGGAATATTATATGCGATATTCTGATTGGCTGCAGCTTCAGGAGTGATTGGCAGCCTAGAACCTTCTATTAGCTTTTATCAAATTAATCAACGGACTTAAGCATTATTATGTTGACGAAAGTGTAAGTCCATGGCTTTCACCATTCGCCACATTCTCTCTCACTACCGGAATGACTGCATTAGGATAGTCAGCGGTGTCACCCATTTTGGCTGGTTCACTAATCGTGGAGGGCACAAGTCAACAAGCATGTTTCATAAACCGCAACTGTGATAGTCTACGTGGATGTCCACCACTTGTTTTGTTTTTTATATGTCGGTCACACAAACGCAACAGAAGTGAACATTGAAGAAACAGCTGACTGAAATGGACCGAAATCCTCTTTTTCATTGTGTCACGTAAACAGACGAGTTGCATAAATTAGGATTAGGCTTACGCGGGAGGAAGGTGAAACTGTGCGCGGTGAACCTCACGATCACGAGAGCTTCAGCTTATATAAATTATATAAATACCAATCATACATCAGCTATACTAAATATACATCAGCTTATATAAATACCAATGAGACACTACTTTGATAGCAGACGTAGCAACAGGAGTGGAAGATTTTTACTTCCGAGAACAAATACAAACCGTTATAAAGCCTCGTTTTTACCATCGGCTCTGTCAGTTTTTAATGAAAATTATACCAGGCATTAACTGAGTGTGCTCATGCGTCAAGACGTCTGTTTCTAACGGAGGGTTGGGGATGTGTCAACCTGATGATTTTATTTAATTTGAGAGTTTTTACGTTTTGGTTTGACACAGAGAAAGCATTATTCCATGTAATTTTGGGTTTGCTATAACTAAGTATTAGTGTATGCAGATTGAGAGAAAGGGGGCGTATGTTTGAGAGTGTGTATGTGCGTGTGGTTCATGATTTATTGAGAATTATTGAGATATGTTCTTCGTTACTTACTTACTTACGGGGGGGGGGGGGGGGGGGGGGGGGGTGGGTGGAGTCTGTGATCCGAATTCCTACAGGTTGCCTGATCCAGGTCTCCTGTCTGGTGGTTGTAGCGGAGACTATCTGCGCGGCATACAGCTTTGATTTCCCACTGGGATTAATAAAGTGTATTGTTATTGTTATAAGCAGCGCTTCCGCCTTCCTTCCAAGTCTTCGCGAGGATGTGACCTAGTGTACAAGGTTGCCTGGGCATTAAAAGCCAATTGCTTGCTTCTTTAAAAAGAAAAAGAAAAAAAGTAATACTGAATTGAGAGACCGAAAAACGAGAGAGAGAGAGAGAGAGAGAGAGAGAGAGAGAGAGAGAGAGAGAGAGAGAGAGACTGACTGACTGACTGACTGACTGACTGAACTTTATTACGCAAGGATAAAGGTTTAGGCACGAATGCCTTTCGGGCAATCTGTCCTTGATACAATTACAACCAAGTGGTACAACAAGACTTAGTAATAATAATAAAACATTGTAATAATAACTTAGAACTTAAATAATAAACTTAGTAATAATAATAAATCAATGACATTATAAGAAAGGAAAACAGCGAACAAGAGGGGGTGCGGGTGGGGGGGGGGGGGGGGGGGGATGAATACAAAAGAAAAAGATTACAAAACGGGAGCCAGATGGCTTTCACAATTAGGGAATAGATAGTTTAACATATATATGTCTCTGAAGTAAGAGAGAATGGGGGAGGAGGGAGTAAGGTGAGATCAAACTTTAAACAACAGTGCAACATAACACCTGCGAGAGAGTAAGTAAGTAAGTTGGTGTTTTACGCCCAGTCAACCGGTACGGTTATATCAGGGCGACCTGCGCGCGAGCGAGCGAGCGAGAGAGAGAGAGAGAAAGAGAGAGAGAGAGAGAGAGAGAGAGAGAGAGAGAGAGAGAGAGAGAGAGAGAGAGACAGACAGACAGACAGACAGACAGACAGACAGACAGACAGACAGACAGACAGACAGACAGACAGACAGACAGACAGACAGACAGACAGAGAGTCTATTTTTCGAAATATTCGGCGAGAGTGTCTACCCCCCTCCATCGGTCCTCTGCTCATTTCAGCGATGTTGCATGAGTATGCCGCGCAGATAGTCTCCGCCACAACCACCAGACAGGAGACCTGGATCAGGCAACCTGCAGGAATCCGGATCACAGATATCCTCCTCCCCCCCCCCCCCCCCCTCCCCCCCGTAAGTAAGTAAGTAAACATTGTGCTTAAAGTCCACAGAAACCATAAGGCTTATTAGGGACGGGGAGAGGGGGGTATGGAGGTGGGGGAAGAGGGAGATTATATGCCTATCACTACATTGTCACCACCAGAATGACCGGCTCACGTCCCTTCCCCCGAGATTAAAGTCTTCACAAGAAAGAATGATGCGCACCACTGCGAAGGCTTTGCAAGGTCTGCACGACTGTGAGGACTTCCTGTGTGCCATAGAACGCCATCGGCACCACTACAAGGACTCCCCCCCCCCCCCCCCAACCACGACCTCAGTCTGCACGACTGTGAGGACTTCCTGTGTGCCATAGAACGCCATCGGCACCACTACAAGGACCCCCCCACCCCCACCCCCAACCACGACCTCAGTCTGCACGACTGTGAGGACTTCCTGTGTGCCATAGAACGCCATCGGCACCACTACAAGGACTCCCCCCCCCCCCCCCCAACCACGACCTCAGTGTGCGAAAGAATGCATCGTACCTGGAGACAGAATGGCTAGCGAATGCAGCGCCCAACCCGGGCTGCTGAGAGAAAACGAGGCAAGAAAAACACCCAGAAATATTCATAACCTGTAGGCTGTAAGTGCCACGAGACAAAATATCGTGGTTGTCACCGCTTGTCTAGAATGTGTTTTGCCCGATGTTTTTCAAGAACGGAATAACTCATGAACAGACTGACATTGCGGTCAAGGTCTGTTTTGTATGGTGGACAGTACAATTATTTTTCAGCAGCACTTCGCTGGAGCAGTTTACAACCATTCCAAAGCGGCAGGACTGCCGGCTTACTGCGTTTGTGTCCAAGGGCACGGATTCACAATGAAGGCGTCAAAAGGAGAAATGTTTGGAAAGTACGTGACGTCAGCTCTGGAAACGAGTTCACTTTCCTTCCTCTTCAGATACTAAATACAACGCGTTTACTTCATAATGCACTGTTCAATCCCTTCCGGTCTACTTACATCGCGCACGCGCGCGCGCGCAGAGAGAGAGGGGGGGGGGGGCGGGGGGGGGGGGGGGAGGGGAGGAGAATCAGGTTTAAAAACATTTGTCACGTTATTCATTTATAGATTTTTTAACGCCCAGTATAGGTCACATCGGGGCAAAAGACAAATCACAACTTGACAGTTAAAAGGTCCAATTTACTAGGCCTATTTATATCACACGTCACTGTAATTTTGAAGAAGACTGAGAACAAATGTAATAGAGTGAACAAGGAAGTCTGTCGTTTGAAAAGCAGAGTACCAGGCAGTAAGAGGAGCACGTGTGGCTATGAGGACCTGATCCAGGCTTTAAAGAGAGAACCTTTGATAGATATGGACTATCAACAGAGAGCTCTGCGTGTGCAATACTCCACTGCGAGCCAGCGAGCGAGTGAGAGAGAGAGTGAGAGAGAGAGAGACAGAGACAGAGACAGAGAGAGAGAGAAAATCAGTTTTACAATTACTGATAGTCCTCCCCTTCACCGCTTCTGTCTTAGCCAATCATACTAAGACCCTCGTGACCCTGCCTCTTTTTTCTTCTAATTAATGTATATGAAGTGAACAAGTCTACAACAGTTGTGACGAAAGTGAAACCAGTGTCGTGAGAGGTCAGGCGTGCCGTGTGGGCCATCCGTCACTTTCCCTTTATTGTTGTGTTTACCGTTTGCATATGTTAATTCACACGTGCATGGGCTCGCCATTAAAGGCATCATTACAATAAAGCCAGCTTTCATCTATTTTTCGGCTCCGTCCCCGCTCCAAACAGCAACAACAACAACAACATCATTTTAATTTCTGAAAACACCGGGCCTAAGATATGACTTGTCACTTTCTGATTGATGGACCAGCTGTCTCGGGTTCAAGGGTAATGACGTTACCCACTAAGATGCTGGAAAGTCTCCCACAGGTTGTGTTCTTTTGATGACACCTTGCAAAGCACGGCGCATGCTAATCATCACGCTTTGTGACAGAGGGATGCGATTAAGGGTGTGGTGTGGTAAAACACTGCGCTTATAATTATAAAGCAGACAGCGGTGTGTTTTATTTCGGCCAGTCCCAGCGTGTTACCATTGAAAGCTATAATGATTACAAGTATTCAGATGTTCCTTTTGCTCAGTATCGGAGGCTGCCCTTAAGTTGTTGACATCGTGTGTGTGTGTGTGTGTGTGTGTGTGTGTGTGTGTGTGTGTGTGTGTGTGTGTGTGTGTGTGTGTGTGTGTGTGTGTGTGTGTGTGTGTGTGTGTGTGTGTGTGTGTGTGTGTGTGCGTGTGTGTGTGTTTGTGTGTGTGTGTGTTTGTGTGTGTGTGTTTGAGAGAGAGAGAGTTTCGATAGCTGGCCCATGGACCATATAGCATTTTGCGATATCGGTGCCTACTACCAGGGCTTTTTAATTTAAAATTTTCGCCCCATCCCCTCTTTTAATCTCCTCGATTTAATTTGTCCCAAATTTACACCATTTGGCGTTTTAAGAGGTCACCTAACCAGTAAATTTGGTTAATTTGTTGTATGTTATTATTATGTTACTAACTTTACAGTATTTTTGTTTTGTTTTGTTTCTTCTTTTTACTTTGCGCCGCAAGACATGCACTTGGACAATAAAATATATTCTGATTCTGATTCATCAACATACCTCAGCACAAACGGATGTTGCTGACTTTTATTCACAATATTCCCTGCTTATTGATCTGCTCGTAAAGGTTGTTTCACGAAGGGTCATGAGGTAGTGACGCTTTTTGTTGTTGTTATTGTTGTTTGTAGAAAAACAAACAAATGGGATATAATTTGTTGTGTGTGTTTTCAGTAAATCACACACACACACACACACACACACACACACACACACACACACACACACACACACACACACACACACACACACACACACACACACACACACACACACACACACACACACACACACACACACACACACACACACACACACACACACACACACTTGACTTTAACAGATGGCTGGCTCTGGAAAGACGAGGTGATGGTCTGACAGATATATCTGTTAATGGTAATACATTGAATTATTAGGTACTGTTTAGCCAGAAGTTAACTTTTTCCACAGTGTATATACTGAAACGCTCCCAAATACAGTGGTTTCTTGCCGCCTCTGACAGGTCTAATTCTGCCTTTCCGTGTGTTAGTATACGTCCTTTTGCATTCTCAAATGGACACAGTTCACGCACAGCGCATGTCATTGTCTGGGAGTGTCGTACAAGTAAGGCGATACGCAAAGACCTAGCATGTTTGGCGGTCACTGAGCCAGTCCCAAATACCATCGGCGCCGCTCCTCCCTATCACCCCGTCTGCTTGGACTGGACTGCTGCCAACGTCGTTATCACTTACTGTGACACGGCCGTTAGTCCCAGAGACGATTTGAGACAAACCATGGAAAGGACTGTGTGAGCATCTCTACACAAAGGTAATCCAGTTAAAACCGTCTCTGCCCCCCCTCCCCCCTCTCCCCCCCAGCCCCCCATCCACCCACACCTCAACTCCGCCCCTACTCTCTGACCGCGAAAATAGTTCTCCATGGTTCAAAGTCAGATGGTGGCATAGCTGCTGCAGCAGTTTCCTCGCAACATTGCTGGAAATCTTTCACTT
>JABMCL010002073.1:1830000-1835000 GCA_018857735.1 Alviniconcha marisindica
GCCGGTAGGATGAATCCACTGACAGACGTCATCTGCAAGTTTAGCTGTTGGTTAGACGGAAGACAGTCAGGACTTTAGTGCCTGTAGGCTTTACGTAGATCTCATTCGTGGACAACTGGCGTCGGAATTCATTGAGGTGGCATACATAGTGTCAGTGACCGCCCCCCCCCCCCCCCCCCCCCCCCCCCCCTCTCTGTCTCTCTCCGTGATGTTTTAGCTTGGTTTTGTTAAGAAGAATGTGTCAGCGGATCAAATATTCCAACATTTACCTGCTCTGACCACGTTCACTTAACGTCGAAAGCTGGTCTGATTTGCGCTTTTTAGAGGTCTTTTCGTTACTGTGTGTACTTATTTCTTGTCTGTCAGATGCAGTGTGTTTTGTGTTTGAGTGAGTGAGTGAGTGTGTATGTGTGTGTGTATGTGTGCGTGTGTGTGTGTGTGTGTGTGTGTGTGTGTGTGTGTGTGTGTGTGTGTGTGTGTGTGTGTGTGTGTGTGTGTGTGTGTGTGTGTGTGTGTGTGTGTGTGTGTGTGTGTGTGTGTGTGTACACGTGCTCATGCGAGCGTTTGTGTGCGTCTTAGCTCGTGTACGTATGTGTGGTGCATGTTGATGTATGTGTGTGTGTTGCTTGAGGTGCGTGTGTGCGTTTGTGTGTGCATGTGTATGCTTGCGTACGTGTGTGGTGTGTGTGTGTGTGTGTGTGTGTGTGTGTGTGTGTGTGTGTGTGTGTGTGTGTGTGTGTGTGTGTGTGTGTGTGTGTGTGTGTGTGTGTGAGTGAGTGTGCACGTGCTGTGTTTGCACGTGGCACCATTGTCTCCCAAACAATTAACCGAGTTGTCACGTTGGCGCTGTCCGTCAGGTGTTAGCCGCCACAGCCTGTGTCGGTGTCAAGACAGTCACAAATCTGTCTTGCCAGGATCTTGGGCCGTCTTCCCCCGCGACCTCCCCGCTCTCCCATCTCTTGTTGTCCTTAAACTTTGACGTTGTTAGTAGTCTCTCTCTCTCTCTCTGTTTGTCCTTCTGTGCCGCCTTTTTTACACACCAATACCCTGCACGCACGCACACACGGGGATCGGGGTGGGTGGGGGGGGAAGTATGTTTGACAAAACTGTCATTGTTTGAACAGAGAAGTGACACAATTGGTGTCGCAATGTTGAGGAGCCTTATTCTAAAAATAATCTTACGCTCGCTCTTCCTTCAAACCAAACTCAAGACATTCCTCAGAATATTTCAGTTAAGCAGAATTATCCTTCAACCCTATCAGTCTGTACAGTGTGTGTGTGTGTGTGTGTGTGTGTGTGTGTGTGCGTGCGTGCGTGCGTGCGTGCGTGCGTGCGTGCGTGCGTGCGTGCGTGCGTGCGTGCGTGCGTGCGTGCGTGCGTGCGTGCGTGCGTGCGCGCCTGCATCTTTCACATAGTTATGCGTGAACCCTTTTTGATGTCTACATTATGTGTTAGCTTTTTGTTAAATTGCTGATAACATTTTCCATCTCCATGTACATTATGTGTGTTATATTATGCTTGTTCAGCGCTTTGAGCCGCAGGGTAGGCGCTTTACAAATTTACCTTATTATTATATCCAAACGTGCGATATGAAGACCTGGATTAGCCTGTTAACCCGGCCCTCTACCCTCTACAAAATCAAGTTGGCGCTCATTTGCAGGCTTAGTTCTTGGAAAGATGAGGGAAAGAAACTTAAGTTGGGGTTCTGGAAAAAGCGACAGTCAGCTTGAGGTCCAGACGAAAAGAGGACATCACAACATTGGCGAAAACGGTAGTTCTGTGGGTTTGCAGCTCTAGCCTCTGCTAAAACATTGTGATGAGGGTGAAGAAGATGTCGGGTATTATATACACGCCGCTTCAGGTTGCTCCTTTTCGGAGGATGTGACCTTGGTGTGTGTATTGTTATCTATCGTGAATTTTTGGCACGCAAGTTGACATATCGTGGACGATTCATGGCTTTGGTTTGTCCCTTGTTATCCGTATGACGTCAATCGAATGCTATTAATTCCCTTTGTTGATTCACAAAACCACAGGGAAACTATTTTTCCTGTCTTTCACATTCTGTTACCGAAGAGTGTGATCGTTGTTATTTGGGATGGAACGTATACAAGATCGCTGTTCAAGTTCATTGTCCGACCTTGTCCTCGGCTGGTTAGTTATTAGTAGACATAATCACCACAGCGAAAGATTGGACACGAACAGACAAAATCTTGCGTGAATAAAATTAATGTCCGGGCAGAAATATTGATCACACGCCTGCCTGCGTGTCATGTACACCCGCAGCACCACCTCCAGGCGGTTATGTTTTTTCCCGGTATGACAGTTACTGAAGAAGCAGTCACCAGCCTCTCTCTCTCTCTCTCTTACTGTCTCTCTCTTTGTCTGTCTGCCTTTCCCTTTTATTCTGCCTCTCTCATTCTCCTCGTCCCTCACTTCTTCCCTCCCCGTCTCCCTTTCTTCCCGTTCTCTCTCTTTTTATCTCCCTTTCTCTCCCTGTTTTTGCCTTCTGTCTCCCCCTTCTCTCTTCCTCTACCCCTCCCCCCCCCCCCCCCCCCCCCCCCCCAACCTTCTCTGCCTTATTCTCTGAGTTTACAGCGGCAGACAACGACGACGTCAAGTGAATCGTCTTTCAGCTGCGATGTCAGCTGCCTCCACTCCCACCACTACCCCGCACTCTCCCCAGATTCATTTTTTTTAATGCGTACCGTGTATGGCAGCATTTGATCAAGTTTGATGCAAAGTAACCGACTACTTGAAAACAACAACAACAATACGCAAACTGTCTGTGTGGTAGTTTTGACAGCTGAGAGGGAGTCTTGTCATTTCCACCCCACCCTGCCCCGAAAGTATTAGCTCAGAAAACATACGCGTTGCAGGGCGTCCGAAGACATAGCGGTAGTTACATGTGGACAAAGGCCGGGCACCGAGAAGTGCATCGTGAGCGCTGCATTTGTCTGTTGACGCAGCCAAAACCTATCGAGTGTGAGTGGAATTATTGTTGATTGTACGGGTCCTGCCGTGGAACCGGCTGTATTATCACCTATTCTTGTCTGGAAAAAAAGAAAAGAAAAGAAAATGTGATGTCTGCCGGTGGTGACTGCAGCTTTACTTGTGAGCCGTTGTTGTCGCCGTGTGCTACAGACAGCACGGCTATGCTTGTCATTGACAACAACAACAACAACAAACAAGAACAAGAACAAGAACAACAACAACAACAACAACAACAACAACAACAACAAAAAGCGCCAGCCTGTTCTGGGCGATGGGTGTCCACATTTCTTTTTAAAACTCTGTAGGCCGCCGAACGTGTTGTATTATCACAGGAATGCGGAACACCGAAGTGTTCATGCAGTCCCATAATCGGGGGTCCTCATTCCTGTGCGCGCTGACATGAATTTCGGTATCAAAATACAAGGGTAAGTAAGTAAGTAACTTGATGTTTTACGCCCAGTCAACCGTTGCGGTTATATCAGGGCGAACACACAAGGGAGTTAATTAGCGCTCGAAAGACGTCACACAAATACAACAACAAAGACCTGAGTCGCCTACGGTAACTCTCACCTGGCATGCGTGTAAATACAGGGTACATGAACTCCACCACAGGTACACTCTGTACATGAATTTAGGTGTAAGAACAGTCGGATGTTGAACATGAGTAAAACGGCCTAATGTGATTAGTTTTACTAAGTTGAACAGAGTAGTCCTTTCTCTATTTCGCCAGAGGGACTGTGGTTTACAGTGTCAGCTTGCGCCACAGTATTGTTGTAAAAACAAACAAACGAACGCATTGTATTGTGAAAGGCTGGAAATAGTTTAACAGAGAGACAGAGACATGGATGTCTGTCGGATAACCTGTCTTTGGTGCGAATTACACTGAAACACTCAAACAGTAATACGAATATCATTTCAGACAAAATGACAATGATGGCCTGATAATTATCATAATAATCATAATAAAACGAACAGGAAAATCACACGAAATTGACTAATACAAGTTACAGTCACAAGTCATGGAATACAAACTTTTTTCTTTCTTTCTTTAAAAACATATATATCCTAGAAATTTAAACTAAAAACAGTCCGAAATCCACCGGTCTTTCACTTAAATGCTGTTCAGCTTTTCGTATGTATTTTAAGCATTGTTAGTACTTCATGCTCCCTCGTGGGAAATTTAGGTCGCCTTACCTGTACAGCAGCCGCAAGAGCAGCGCTACCCATTCCTATCAGTGTGTGCAATGGTATGGTTGCCAATGCTCGAGATTTTAACGTGCGCACAGCTGTTGATGCATGCGATTGCACACGGGGGCTGTGCAAACACCGGTTGAAAGTCTGCACTGGTAGGTGACTGTGGGAGAAAACTCCTTTGTCACACCGGGGACTCGAACCCGCATCAGTATTGCGCCTGGTTTTTCAGTCGGACGCTCTTCCGGCTGAGCTGTCCACCCCATTTTTTTTTTTTTTTTTGGAGAAAACATAATGCTTGGGTTTTCTCGCAGAGTATTAATTGTGACATTCTGATTGGCTGAAGCTGCCCGGTGAGTAACAGCCCCCGGGAACCCTCTATTATGACTGGTTAGCTACATGTTAACTGGAATCTAAATGTACTGCCAAATACACAGGGTCGTCACAGGACAGCATTGTGGTCTGTTTGTCCGTTTAACTGTGCTGTGTAGAGATAGATACGTTTTATCAATTTCATACAACTAAATATTTCTACGCCAAAATTCGGGATAGTACTCCGGTCGGTGATCACAATTGCGGGTAGGTTCCCCTTTGAAACAGAGTTCTGTGTCTCGTCACTTCTGTCACCAAACTCCAAGCATCGCATTACGACATTCCTCCTCATTAGAGAAAGGTGCCGGAAAGCAATGCTCGGAGTGTGTTCTGTCACTCCGGGGTGTGATCCTGCGTCATAACGAAATTTAGAAAGAAGACACTGATGCTCGGACCCACAGGTGTTTGAAATTCTGAAGCACGTGGTTTTGGGTCTCGTGTCACTG
>JABMCL010002073.1:1837500-1855000 GCA_018857735.1 Alviniconcha marisindica
TCGAGTTCTCTCTCTCTCTCTCTCTCTCTCTCTCTCTCTCTCTCTCTCTCTCTCTCTCTCTCTCTCTCTCTCTCTCTCTCTCTCTCTCTCTCTCTGTGTTTGTTGCTTTTTAAACGCATTGTGATTGGCCTGTGCGAACGTTACATCTGACACCTTCAGAACTAAGGACAAACTGAGACAGTTAAGTCTTAAACGGGCGCAGAAGCGTCTCTCGTGCTTAGTTTGATCGTAGGGAGCAAATTGAAGCCTTTTTTTCTTTTTCTTTTTTTAGCGCCGAGCTATCAAATTTCTGATATGATCTTATGACAACTGTATGACGTTTATCAAAGTACGAGTGAATTCGGAGTTGTTTCCTGTGCTTTATTTTGTTATTATACGTATTCCAGCTGTTGCACGCCACATAATATTATTTTATTTGCTGTACTCATGTACGTCTGTGCGCCCTGGCTGCATCGCATAATTATGTCTTTATTGTTGATGTCAGTTGTGGCCTCTAATTGTCTGCGCGTGTATCAAAGACGTGAATACCATATTTAATTCCGCCTGCGATTTTATTAATTCCGCCTGCGATTTTATTTCACATTATTTTGTGTTGCCAGTGGGCCCGACAGTGTTGTTATTGTTCTTCTTCTTCTTTTGAATTATATTATTTGTAAATTGTTGAATTATATGTGCGGGTGATCTAATATAGGCGTCTTCACCCTATGTGTGGCTGTATGATGATGATGATGATGATGTGTGCGTGCGTGCGTGCGTGCGTGCGTGCGTGCGTGCGTGCGTGCGTGCGTGCGTGCGTGTGTGTGTGTGTCACGCAAGCCAGCCCGATTTTTTATTTCGGTGGAACGTAATTTTATTTCTCACAAATATTGTCTTATTTTAATTTTATTTTTTATTCAGTTGCTGCAACACCAACATCATCGAAAATGTGCAAATGTCAGTTCTTTTCCCTCTTCTAGTTAAAAGGAAGTCAATTCTCTTTTGAGACGATAATTATATTCACAGTTATTGATTGGGATTACTGTTTGGTGATTTTGGTTTTATTCTCAAAGTATTATCCAGCGACACTAGACGTAGAAAACCGTTTTAGGTGTCACAGCTGGCCAGACGGCAATCCCTGTTAGCTAGTTCCTGGATTTTAACGTCTTGTCAACCGCAGTCACCGGCTCAAGACAAGAGATGATAGGTGGTCAAAATCACCAGCCAGTAATCCCAATCAATAACTGTGAATATAATTATTTTGAAAATAAAAGTTCAGAGGGCTCTAGGGAAAAATCCTCGATTCTGAACTTTTATTTTGATATCTTTTAACTTTGGGAAAAAGGCCAGCCTTCTTGGGCAAAACGGTTTCAAAGGGCTAGATGCTTTTGCCACTCGTTTCTCACTCTGAACTGTTCATCTTTTGTTCTTTTTCTTTTTTTCAGTTCAAGACCACATCAGTAATCTCCAGGGACATATTGCATTACTACAAATGTGATATTATGAACTGAAAGGTAAAGGAGTCAACGTCATGTGTGATTCGGAAATGACGCCAGGCGGCTGTAACGTCAGCGATTTGTTGGCCAGTGGAGATCTACTTAATGGAACCGTGCCCTCTGCCGCTGAGTCTGCCTACGTTGTCTATTTCACCTATATTTACAGGGTAAAGGCCTGAGATTGTGTGTGTGTGTGTATGTGTGTGTGTGTGTGTGTGTGTGTGTGTGTGTGTGTGTGTGTGTGTGTGTGTGTGTGTGTGTGTGTGTGTGTGTGTGTGTGTGTGTGTGTGTGTGTGTGTGTGTGTGTGTGTGTGTGTGTGTGTGTGTGTGTGTGTGTGTAAGTGTGTGTGTGTGTGTATGTGTGTGTGTGTGTGTGTGTGTGTTGTGTGTGTGTGTGTTGTGTGTGTGTGTGTGTGTGTGTGTGTAATGTGTGGTGTGTGTGTGGAACGTGTGTGTGTGTGTGTGTGTGTGTAAAGTGTGTGTGTGTGTGTGTGTGTGTTGTGGGTGTGTGTGTGTGTGTGTGTGTGTGTGTGTAAGTGTGTGTGTGTGTGTGTATGTAAGTGAACATTTCATTATTTATTAGTGTTTATTCACTCTATGTAGCTTAGGTCATATTCGTGAAATCACTATAAATGTGCGATAAATCACAAAGCGCTCGAGAGGGCATGCGATTTTTAATGTTTAAAACAGAAACAACCGACTCGAGCATTTTTTCGATTTAATCCGCATCCATTTTGACCACGTTTCGCGTGTCATGTCACCAGACAATCTTCACAGATTTTGCGTTATTTTAAGATTGTTTTCTTTACAGAGATAATATAATGCAGCAGGTACTCCGGGCCACATGACACGTTCGTAACGATTGTGACGGCGCGCCCAAACCATCAGTCTCCGTGGACATTTGCATTAAAAGGCCTGTTTTTCTATCCCCAGGGTCGCCCTGTTATAACCGTAATGGCTGACTGGGGGTAAAACACCAAGTTACTTACTCTTTCCCCAGGTGTGACTGGGCGTAAAACACCAAGTTACTTACTTACTCTTTCCCCAGGTGATCTACGGTGTGGGAATCCTGGGCAACTTGTTCGCGCTGATCGTGTGGGCGCGATCCGGCCTCAGCTCCTCCCCCGTGACCTACTTCCAGGCCATCTGCGTGGCGGACAGCCTCGTGCTGGTGATGCACCCGCTGGAGACTCTTCACTCGGTGCACGTGCCCGGCGCGTGTCAGCTGCTGCACGTGCTCTTCCTGGCCGTGCAGATCTTCGCCATCCTCCTAGTGCTGGGGCTCTCCGTGGAAAGGTCAGATTCGCTGTGTTTTCTTGCAAATGTGTGTGTGTGTGTGTGTGGGTGGGAGGAGGGGGGGGAGATGGGCTGGTCCGCAGTGTATTGTGGAAAGCAGGTTTCCTTGTAGCTCTTATTACATATTAGTGAAGTGTGCCGTGAAGAGTGAATCAGAGTTAAACTTTTGAATTGACGAACTTGGTTTTTTCGTGGTATGACCGTCACGGATCATTGCGTGTTAAACGCTGTCTATTGACTAACATACTGTCGTCAAGATGGGGTTTCCTTCGGTCTAGTTGCATCAGCTTACTTCTCTTGATACATGACTGTTACACTCTTGTGTGAACATTCCCTGTGAGTGCGTAGACTGATGGACCAGCTTTGACAACAATCGACATCACACCTCAAGCCAAGATGTGAACCTACACGTACAATAAAAGAAAAGGAGGTGGGGGATGGAGGAGAGAGAGAGAGAGAGAGAGAGAGAGAGAGAGAGAGAGAGAGAGAGAGAGAGAGAGAGAGAGAGAGAGGAAGGGGAGAAGAAAAGAGACAGAGAGAAAAGCTGCTCCATTGAAGATCCAAACACAAAATGGTTCAAACGAACGCTTATTCATTTTAACACGGTCACACAGTATGCAAATTTTCGGGGAAATTCCCTTGATCAAGCCACAAAACGACACTTAAACAACAGATAAACGGTCAAAAACGACGGAAAATGAAAGAAAAAGTCTTATCTTGTTTTGGTTTAGTTTTTACAGCTTGTTCGGTGCTTGGAAGATTGTTGGCATGACAAACACGTGTAATCGGTGTGATGTCATCACACCGATTACACGTCATTGAAGGTTTTAATCTGATGTTTCACCTGTGTATGCAACCTTTTGAATTTGAATTTCTTTAAAATTGCTGTGAGTGTGAGAATGTGTGTCTGTGTGTGTGCATGCATGTGTCGGTATGTGTGTATACATGCGCGCGCGCGCGTATATGTCAGTGTGCGTGCTTATGCCGGTGTGTGTGTGTGTGTGTGTGTGTGTGTGTGTGTGTGTGTGTGTGTGTGTGTGTGTGTGTGTGTGTGTGTGTGTGCGTGCGTGTGTGTGTGTGCGTGCGTGTGCGCGAGCATGCGTCCGTGCGTGCGTGTGTGAGTATGCGCGCGCGTGCATGCGTGCGTGTTTCATATAGTTAACGATCCGTCGTCTCGTTGCTGTCTCCCAGGTACATCGAGCTGTGCCATCCGTTGGCCGCGGGGACCCTGATCACCCATAAGCGCACCGTCCGCTCCATCCTGCTGCTCGCCGCTCTCTCCCTGCTCTCCAGTCTCTGCGAGGCCTACATCTGGCACGTGCAGGAGGACGTCAGACAGTGCCAGCTGCGGTACACCACGTCACAGGGCTTCATGTGGACCTACGCCATTCTGGTGCTGGTCATCCTCTTTCTGTGCCCACTCCTGCTGGTGATTCTCTTCAACGCGCTGGTGGCACGCCGGATCAAGCACAAGAGGAGGAACAGCTACGCGTTCAGCGTCGCCATGGTTCCCGACAAGCACAACATGAACCTGTCGGTCACGTTCGTCTCGCTGTACCTCGCCGCCTGCGAGATCGTGTACGCTGCGGTTCACATCAGCCACTACTTCGTGTCGGACGTGGACGAGAGGAGAAGCAAACTGCTCCTCACTGGACCCTCTCGCCCAGGAAACAAGAGTGGCATGCCCTTGACGGGGCGGTGGCACAGCTACTACAGCGATTCCCTGACGTTGATGATCGTCGACGTCATCGCTCTGACGTCATACGCTGTTGACCTCACCATCTTCACTCTGTGTAGCAAAACATTCCGCCGGAACATCAGGGATCTTTTCCAGCGGTACCAGAGACGAAAGTCGTTGATCCTGGGGTATCGCCAGCCTGTTCCCTACTGATCTGGATGGGGTATATTTACCCGTTGGCTGTTCATCACGCGCTGTGGTCATACTGATGACTACAAAACCGCCGCCGTGTAGCCTTTCTGTAGCCTCCTTCCTTTCCCTGAGCATAGACTACTCACTCAGCAAAGTATTCCACGCATGTCTGGGTTCTCCTTAGATGCTCCAGCAAGCTCCTGTGGTGGAACCGTCTTCTTCTCATATTGTTAGCGGCGTCAAGGAGAAGTTTGTGGACTTTATCAAAGCTGTGTCACATTCCACTTCGTATGTAGCCTAGAGCATCGCCAGAAGAAAGTGTCGGCTTGTCTGTCACGAATTGGTAAAAACGTACCACATACACTCACACACACACACACACACACACACACACACACACACACACACACACACACACACACACACACACACACACACACACACACACACCACACACACCACACACACACACACACACACGCGCGCAAACACACACACACACACACACACACACACACACACACACACACACACACACACACACACACACACACACCCCACACACACGTGTGCGCACGCACGCACGCACGCACACACACATACACACACACAGATACACACACACACACACACACGCACGCAAAGAGTGCGTTTCAATTCACCACTATACATGGTATTCTCATCGTGAAGACAGGTCTAGACACAAAAGTAACCAATGTATGGTGGCTTATCTGCACCAGAACTATCACCAGTTAGGTTTAACTAGTCACCAGGAGATGAAGGGGGGTGGGAGGAAGGCCTGGGGGGGGGGGGGGGGGGCATTGCATTTAACTGTTGTAAACCCACCGTGTCAAAGTGTAGGGGAAGTAACAAATGCAAAAGATTTCGCACTGGGCCAGAGTTACTGGACTTGCTGGTGTGAGAGTGTGTGTGTGTGTTTCAGCATCGTGAAAAATGGCACCTTCACTGTCTACTTGGGTTCTTTTTCTTGTTGTGGTTTTTGTTTTGTTTCAACCCCCCCCCCCTCCCCCCCGTCCCCCCTCCCCGTTCTTTTAATCATACCACCCTGACGCCAAGGAGAGTGTGGGGTGGTGGTGGGGTGAGGGATGTGTGTGTGGTGGTGAGGGGGGGGGGTCGGGGGGGGGGTGATGGATGTATGTGTGTGTGTGTGGGGGGGGGGGGGATGGGGGCATCGGTCGTGCCACCTCCACTCTTCCTTTTGTTAGAGACGGCAGGTTAAAGAGTACGTTACCTCATGTTGCATCAATCATGTTGCATTTAAACTGATATTCTTGTTCGTTTTTCTGTAATTATCTGCTGTGATAGTTCGTTTCCCCCCTCCCCCTCCCCCGCCCCCCGTTATTTTTAACGCAGGGGAGCTCAGGCAGGCATTTAGGCGCGGACACTACAGTAGACCACAGTCTTCTTCCGGATTTTGGGTAGACTGTCATCCCCCACCCCCACAATCCATAGTAGAAAGATCCGGGCTCATTCTAATGTATGGAGGGCAAATAGACCCCTCAATCGCGCCTATTGTCTAAAAGGTGACGACATTGACAAAATCGGCATGTGTGGAGTGCAAGTAGGACTATATGTTATATCCGGCCAGTCTAAACTCGTTTAGAGTTATAGACTTATTTTGTCATAGTTAAGCAGCCGCCGTATCATAATGGCGCCACTGATGCGGCCGTTACCGACAGAGGCTACTATTGAGGATATAACGAACGCTTGTCCGTACAAGTACCGACACCATCCCACGTGCTACCGAAGACCACGACAAGTAGTCAAGAAAATCTGGATTCACGCATCAAAAAACATCATAATCGACACGGACTGCGAAGAGAAGACCGGACAATCTCGAACGGGAATTACGTCTGTAGCAGACAAAGTGAATTAGGTAGGTAGGTAGTGTTGCTTAATGTACTCAGGTGGAAGTTGACATATTAGGGACAAGCTGAGACCAATGCCGAAGCATGGTTCAATATAGCTTTACGTCCACGGAAACCAGAAGGCTCGTTAGGACGGACAGTTCAGGACGGCCACCTCGACTCTCACACAGCTCCTGAACTATGACAAAGTGAATTGACTGAACTTTCAACTTTAAACTGACAAGGCGGCAGTTGCCGTGCGGTGTCCTGTCAGTTTCGAGTTTTCGACGCCACACGCAACAAAGGACTTTCCCGATCTGAAAATAACTCACAGCACGGCTATTTTGGAGCCTTTGGACGACTCATGCATGCGGTGATGGTGATGTAGATCTTTATGTCCTCGGATGTCGGTTGACATATTAGGGACAAACTGTGACCAATGCCGAAGCACTGTTCAATATAGCTTTACGTCCACAGAAACCACAAGGCTGGTTTAGGACGGAATGCCCAGGACGGCCACCTCGACTTTCACACAGCTCCTGAACTCTGAGGATGTGCCAAACTCCAAGCACTGGTTTACGACAGTCTTCTTTGGAGGAAGGTGCCGGAAAGCGATGCTCGGAGTGTGAGGACGTGCATGTGGAAGGAGAGCCGGACTTATGGACTCTCTAGCAAATCGGGATTAGGGGCTGTCCGCCTTTCATTTTAGTTGCTTGTCATACATATGCGCCCTTTGTCAGAAGCCGTGAACTGCAGTGCTGCTCTCCCTCGGCTATGCTCCCAAAAGGAGGCCGGGGGTGTCTGATGTTGTCCTCCTATCTGGAATCTCAGGGCTTGTTATTTGATTACATTTTTCTATATTTTTTCTGTGTTGTTTTTATATCCAGTCTTTTTGAGGTTGTACTTCTGGTGGAGTTTATAAATCTCGAAAGATAGGCTTTTTTGTATGGCCCCTTTTGTCAGTTTTTGTTTGTTTGTTTGTTGTTGAAGCGGGTAGGAGATGATATGAGCAATATGCTCTGGCACTAGCTATTATGCGATTCGTTTTTTGTTTTTGTTTTTTTGTTTTTTTAAATGTATATTTTATATTCTTAATGATATTTGTCAATGTTCTCACGATTTTATTTTTACCTGGTATTGAAATGTTCGACGGAATGGTCGGCGATACCAGCCTCTCCTATTCCGAAGTTTATGTGCTATTGTACATTACGGCAATATCGGAGGGACTTCCTTTTTGGAATGTGTGTAATTGTTGTGTTTGTATCTACACTGTTTGCTCTACTTGTGTGAAAAGTTGAATGAATTGGAATAAGCATTGTTTTTGTAGTTTCAGTGACCAGTTCAAGACCTTAATTTTTATAGCAGAAATGGCGGAGAAAAGAAGAAGAAAAATTACATATCTGTCGGCATTATCCACTACCCTTGACTCCAGTTTGGCTGCCATGGCCAGCATTATTTGTTTCTTTCTTTCAGGACAGACTTATCTTGATGGAGTCAAAAACAAGGACAGCATAGAGGTTATAGCTGACGTAGCAAGGACAGAAAAGCGGATAGTGCTGAAGCAACAAGGAAGCATATCTACTGGGACACGGCTGAAGCAACAAGGACAACATACAGATAGTGTTTAGATAAAAAAAGACAGGATTTGTGATGTAGGGTAATTAGGTGACAAAGTTAGTTACTCTTTGGAGTTTGGCGTCCCTAGGTAAAAAGAAAAAAAGAAAAAAGAAAAGAAAAGAAAGACAGCATCGAGTGCATAACAGTGAGGTGAGACTGCAAGGACAGAATTATGGATAGCGTTGCATTAAAAAGGACAGCCTGGTGGATGTTGCTGTGGTTACAAAGACCTGAAGCCAGATATCGCGGAGGTAACAAGGACTGCATAGTGTAAACCGTTTTGTTAGCGTAACAAAGATTGCTTAGTGTAAACCGTTTGTTAGTGTAACAAGGATTGCATAGTGTAAACTGTTTAGTTTACATAACAAGCACAACATAACGGATAGTGTCGTGGTGACAAAGACACCACGTGAACAGAGTCTGAGCTAACAAGGATAACACAACGACATAAAATTATGGTATATCTATCTATCTGTATAACTCCGGTAAAAAAGACTTGATGTCGTTGAGGTAACAAGGACAGCGCTGAGATAACAGCGACAACATTGTTTTCAAGGTCGAGGTAACAGGAACAAGACAGAACAATGGACAGAGTCGAAGTAACAAAAGCAGCATATTGGATAGTGCTTATGTAACACTGAAAGTCAGCATAACGGTTAGCATTGAGGTGACAAGTCTGGAGCCTGTTGTCAACGTTACTATACAGTATTGACTCGATTTTCGTTGGTGTGTGGTGTACAACTAGTTACGAGAAGTTTATTTAAATGGAGACCCCAGCTGATTTCCCTTTGTTTTCTATGAATGACCTCACGTTCCAGTTTTAAATGACAAAGTCACCAGTTGTGTTCTTAATATATATATTATAACGTGTTCGTTAAGTAAAAAATAAATTAAAAAATTAAAAAAGTCCCTAGTTATTTTACTAAGCACGTCTGTTTTTTGAAACTTCCGTTTGTACGTCTGTCTTGCGCTCATATAGCCTCTCTCTCTCTCTTTCTCTCTCCTCCCGATTACATATATATATATATACTAAAAATAGATTGACTATCCAATAAAATTATATATATATATATATATATATATATATATATATATATATATATATATATATATATATATATATATATATATATATATATATATATGTGTGTGTGTGTCGTGCGTGCGTGCGTGCGTGCGTGCGTGCGTGCGCTGTGCCTTTGTGTTGTGTGTGTGTGTGTGTGTGTGTGTGTGTGTGTGTGTGTGGTGTGTGTGTGTGTGTGCAAATGCAATTTGAGGTAGAACAATAATTACGGGACCAGGATCCATTTGAAAAAGAATCACACACACACACACACACACACACACACACACACACACACACACACACACACACACACACACACACACACACACACACACACACTGACACTCCCACAGGTGTGTTTATTACACTTTCCTCGTTGGAATTCTCCTTTTTCTAAACGTGCAACATATCTCAATTCATTTTTAAAACATCCTTTTAAAAAATCACATCAAAAACTAAAATTATTCTTTAGACACACGTTACCCTGTCAGCAGTTTATAAAATATATTTAAAAAAAAACACGATTATAAAACTTCAGAGACCAAACGATAAATTATGTATGTATAAACATCAGCAAACAGCTTATTCTTTGGTAACTCTGGGTTTCTCTGCAGAGGATCCGGTCAAAGTTATAGATACATAAATATTAAAAACATAAACGCCTTACATACCGGCAATACGAAAGTCGATGATGAAGAACTAACCATATCTACCTCAGTGTTCTTCATCGTTTTGCCAGTATAAACACCGTGTACTCTATTCATGTGCTCGCTTACGCACCCTGAAACGACCCGCGCTATTGACTACATATTAAAATATAAAAAAACGATTAGTCAGGTGTCATCTTTTTTGCCCGTTCAATACAACACGTTGCTCGATCGACTCGCCTGTGGGCGTTTCACAAAAGCTGCTTGCCGGCGTTTCACCGCGTGGAACCAGCGCCGGTGAATGTCAATATCCTGGACTGGCTTCCTCACGCCTGCATGAGTGGCTTAATTGACTGACAGCAAATCTTCTCATGTTGCTTAAAATCCACAGAGATCATAAGGACTGTTGGGGACGGGAGGCGCAGGTCGGCCGTTTGGACTTTCACACAGATACTGAGCTCTGAGACGCAAAAATGAGGGTGTGGGGTGGGGGTGGGGGGTATTTCTATTATAGTATTCGACGAGAGAAGACGAGACAGCTCCTGAACTCTGCAGAGCGTGGTTAAGTAAACACGGTGTTTAACGTCCACAGAAACCATAAGGCTTATTAGGGACGGGGAGAAGGATGAGAAAAGGGGTATGGAGGTGGTTTCACCTACGCAGCCTTTTGTACCTGTCCAAGGGTTCGTGGCGAGAAGCCGGAGGGTGTAGGGCGGGCGACGGGGGTGCATGCAGGGGGTGGGACGCACTGCCTCGGTTTACAAGTAGAAATTAAGAAGCCTGACTCACTGTTCGTGTAACACGTGATCCATAGCCTATTTGAAGACGAATGCAAGCGAAGCAGTGAGGCTGAATTTATTGATTTGTTTGCTTTAATGCCGAGGTGTCTCCGAAGAGGAACAAGCTGTTTGTTCGGCTGAGGGCCCGTGCTTGTGTGTACTAGAGCAGACAGGCGATACGATTCTGTAAGCGGGACTAGGTTGCCAGCGGCGATTCACTGATGCGTGGCGACGTACAAGTATCATTTTTGTCGCGACAAATATTTCTCGTGACAAACACGTGTTTGTCGCGACAAGCATACTTTTGTCACGACAAAAGCTGCGTTTTGTCGCGACAAACACGTGTTTGTCGTGACAAAAGTAAGCTTGTCGCGACGAAACTTTTGTCGCGACAAAATTATGTTTTGTCATGACAAATATTTGTCACGACAAAAGTCGTGTTTTGTCGCAACAATCACGTGTTTGTCGCTCCAGCCAATGATACGGGAGGGATGTTTGGTCGTATTATGTCAACGAATTTTGTTTGACTTGCAACACTGGCCCATTACAGCTTTCCCTGCAGGAAGAGCATGCAGCGAGTGAGGCTGACATTCTGGGAACATATCACATATAGCATTTTGCTGCCCATTCTCAGTTTTTGTTGCTGACTCGCACAGGAACATTATTTTTGCCAAGTTACGAACACTGCGAATTTCTTGGTGTTGGTTCAGACACCACTATCACACCATACAACAACACAACAATCAGCACAGCTTTATTATTTTAAAATAAGCGTGTCACGGTACAATTAAGGCTACTCACACAGACAATCATAAAACGGAAAACTACCACAGCAAAAAAAAAAAAAAAAAAAAAAAAAAAAAAGGGGTGAAAAAACAAAGCAAACAATCAACAACAAACAACTCACAAACAGGTTATTTGAATCTTTTCTTTCTTTCTTTCTTATTAAGTTGATTTTTATTTTTTATTATTTACTTACAAAACAGGCGTTTAACGATATGAGATATGACAGACAACTTCCTCAAAAAGAAGTCAGCCAAATTGTCAATTATATTTCGACGTTTAAGACAGCCTCTGTATAGACAGACATCATCTAATTATTGAATCGTTCGGACGTCGTGGTAAAAAGTGTAACGTCGTGATTTACCTGGACACTGTAAATTTGCACAATAGTAGTACTTACTGAGCTTTCTCCTCCCCTTTTTGAGTGAACATGACCATATCTCAATTCAAGATCACTGAGTTCTCGCCGAACAAATATGGAAATCAAAAGTTATTCATTTAAGTTTTTAGCCGATCCAGTTGAAACTTCGTATGGTTGTCAATTAACGATATTTATCCCGCATATTTAGTTGTTAACTTTGGCTATATTTAGGGATAACAGACCTGTTTTCTTTTTCAAAGCAGCCTTAATCTTCGCTTTTGAATTTTCCAGGATACTGTTTCGGCGAGGTCTTTTGATCTGTGCCTGATTATAACCTCTGCGGCCCGGGTCAGAGGCTATCAACATTCACATTATTGGCACTTTATCGACTCTGGCAAGACGGTCATGGATAAAGCAAAATAATTGTCGTGTTCTTCTTTCACATAAGTGATATTAGACTGATCTTACAATTATTAAGGTAACAACATATGTCAACAAGCTGCACCAAAACAAGAACAGAACCCAAGCCTTAAAAATCGTCTTAAGAGTCCCATATGTCAGGATTACTTTCAGCTATAGTAGTCTTCAGACAAACTTCGTCACTGAAATGCCCGGAGTGCAGCTGGCAGAGGTGCAGGTGACACTGCATTTGTATGGGGGTGAGTTTTGTTGTTAACTTTTCCACGGAGGCGAGAAGGCCATTTGGGAGGGGGACGAGGGGAAAGGGGGACAGAAGAGTGAAACCTCAAAACAGGCGCCAGCCCGGAAGACCAAGGCTGCCTGGACCGCCCCCAAACAACAGAATGTTAAGGCAGTGTCCGTCCGGCATTGCGCAGCGACCACCTGCTGTCCCAACTGCTATGCAGAACAGAGTCACAGAGACAATGTCCATAGCTAATATGTTTTTAACCACTCGGCACGTTCCGGGAAAATGTATTTACTTGGCACCTGCATCGATTTCAGAGCTTTTGCCGCCACGCTGAAGTGACTCAGATAAAGCGGGGGGAAATTGAATCGCCTGCACGAGCTTCTATCCGCTAGCAAATCAATACGGAACAGGAAGTGTTGGTACGTGGCAAAATTTTTATGCGGCAAAGGTTTTCCCAAAATGGGGTTAGTACAGAGCTCAAGAGCTGTGTGGAAAATCCAGGTGGCCGTCCTGGGCTCCCCGTCCCTAATACTGTAATAGTCCTTAATATGGTGTCTGTGACGTGAGGCAACATTGAACGAACGTGTAATAATCACCACTCGGTCTTCGCTCTGTCAGCATCGCGCGTGCTTGGATGAGTGTAGGCTAGGTGTCTTAATCAGAAGTGCTCAGGAGCTGTGTGAAAGTCGAGGTGGCCGTCCCTAATAAACCTACGGTTTCCGTGGACGTAAAGCAACACTTCAACCATCAGAAGTGCAGATAGTGAGTCGTTTTCGTGCGTACGCCATACTTTGGATCAAGCACACGCAGACTGCTGTTTGTTTTCAAGATCAAAAGCATCACTGCTCAGGGTTTAACGCATCGTTTGCGACATGTGTGCGTGCGTACGGGTTGTGTGGGTGCGTGCGTGCGTGGGGTGCGTTTCGTGCGTGCGTGCGTGCGTGCGTGCGGCGTTTCCGGGGTGTGTGGTGTGTGTGGGCGTGCGTGCGTTTCGTGCGTGTGTGTGTGTGTGTGTGTGTGTTTTGTGTGGTGGGGTGGTGTGTGGGGGAGAGAGAGAGAGAGAGAGAGAGAGAGAGAGAGAGAGAGAGAGAGAGAGCGAGAGAGAGAAAAGGCATGTGTGCGTGCGTGCGTCGTGCGTTTAACTAAACAGTAGAACTGGCGACGACAGAGTGAACTGACCATTATTAATGTGAAATATTATGTACGCACGTATTCTTGATTTTGTTACTTGTTTCTTGGCTTTAACTCCGGCCCTCCTAATGCTGTATCTTCCTGTGGATTGGACTCCCCCCCCCCTTTTAGATTTTTGAGGGGGGTGGGGAGGTGCGGGGTGCGGGGCGTAAATATTCACAGATATGGCTTCCCTATACATACAGTGATTACTTTGGTGCAGGTCACATTGGAACAGACATTCGGAATCAATACCTGATCGGCGCGACTACGGTCACGGAAAGTCTCTTCGCCCGCTTCCTTTTGCCTGTCACACAAAATGTGTTGGAAGAGGAGCGCCCTATGGACCGTGCGCGTATAATTATATGTAGTCCAGGGCGAGAGAGAGGCCGGCCCTCCAACCATCCCCTCCCCCCCCCCCCCCCCCCCCCCCCCCCCCCCCCCCCACAACACAAAAAAAACACCACAACAACTGGGCACACTTCAAGCATCAACTATCGACCTACAAACGACCAGCAGGTTTTTTAAATAGATTTCGTTAACATTCCCGGTCGTCTGCGTTTGCACAAACCAGTTGGTTCTCTTTCAGAGGTAATGTGGCCTCACGTGGTGTCAGAAGAGTTCATTCGTTCAGTGGAATGGACAGAGAAAGTAATTACCCAGGTTACCCTATCCCACCGTACAAACCGTGTATAATTTCTTCTTCTTCTTCTTCTTCTTCTTCCCCGTCGTCGTCGTCGTGGGTTTCGGCCTGTATGCTAATATCTTCACCGTTGAGAAATAAAGTTCAATCAGTCAATAAATCAATCAATCAATCAATCAATCAATCAATCAATCAATCAATCAATCAATCTTCTTCTTCTTTCCTCAGCGGGTGGTCTTGCTCCGGGGCCTCATTTAGGTCAGTTTTAGCTGCTTCCTCCAGTCCTTTTAATTCCTTCAACATCATTGTAGTAATAATGGAAGCGTCTTAGAACTCCTTCCTTTCAAAAATCAATTTACGCGCCACCACCAAAAAAAGGCGGGGGGGGGGGGTTTGGGGGGGGGGTGGTGGGTGGGTGTGGGTGTGGGGGGGGGGGGTGTTTTTTGTGGGGTTGGGTGTGGGGTGTGTGGGGTGGGGTTTTGTTTTTGTGGGTTTTGGGGGTGTGGGGGTGTGTGTGTGTGTGTGGGTGTGTGTGTGTGTGTTTGTGTGGTGTTTGTGTGTTTTGGGTGTGGTTTTGGGGTGGGTTTTGTTGTGTGTGTGTGGGGGTGGGTGGGTGTGGGGTGTTTTTTGGGTGTGTGTGTGTGTGGGGGTGTGGGGGGGTGTGTGGGGGTTTTGTGTTTTGGGTTTGGGGTGGGTGGTGTGTGTGTGGGTGGGTGTGTGTGGGGTGTGGGTGTGGGTGGGTGTGGGTGTTTTGTGTGGGGGGGTGGGTTTTGTGTGTGTGTGGGTGTGTGGGGGGGTGTGTGGGTGGGGTGTGTTGTGTGTTTGTGGTGTGTGTGTGTGTTTTGTGTGGGGTGTGTGGTGTGTGTGTGGGTGGTGTGTGTGGGTTTTTTGTGTGTGTGGTTTTGTGGGGTGTGTGGGTGTGTTTGTTTTGGGGTGTGGTTTTGTGTGTGGTGTGTGTGTTTTGTGTGTTTGTGTGTGTGTGTGTGTGGGGGTGTGGGGTTTTGTGGTGGGGGGGGTGTGTGTGGGGTGTGTTGTGTGTTTGTGGGGGTGTGTGTGGGGTGTTGGGGTGGGGGGTTTTGTGTGTGTGTTTGGGGGTGTGTGGGTGTGTTTGTGGCGCCCGCTTTTGGGTGAGATAATGACCAACTCGCAGAAACAGTTGGAGTTACTGTAACAGGTCTTGGCCAGTGACACGACACGCGTTACTGCAGTGATAGATCACAATCATAACTTTGCTAAAACGGATAGCTAACGAGACTGGTTGACATTCAAATGCATCAAGGTGATATGAGACCGAACGCGTGAACGCACCGACACACAAAAAACAGGGCAAGGGATCGCCTGTCACCTGCATAACATCACGTGTGAAATACTTCCCTGTCTCGCCCCACTCACCCCAAGCTAATTAAAACTCATATTTATTTGTCAGTGTCTGTGTGTGGCGGGGGGTGGGTGGGGGAGGGGCGTGTGTGTGTGGGGGGGGGGGGGGGGTGGGGGGGTGTGTGGGTGCGTGCATGTGTATGTGTTGTATGCACTGAATCTTGGAAACACGTACATTTAAGGAATGTGTTATCGCTTAGGACCTGTGCGAGTTAGGCGCTCTATGTTACCCATTTTTATTATTTAGTGCTGTATCTTTCTATGCTGCCTGCTGTTAGACGTATTAAGATGTCGCGTCTATAACGTATTAGAGTGTGGTTGATGATGATGATGATATGGAGCTTCATGTCCTCGGATGTCGGGTTGACATATTAGGGACAAACTGTAACCAATGCGTGTGCATGGTTCAGTGTTGCTTTAGGTCCACAGAAACCATAAGGCTCATTAGGACGGGGAGCCCAGGACGGCCACCTCGACTTTCACACAGCTCCTGAACTCTGCTGAGCGTGGTTAAGTAAACACGGTGTTTAACGTCCACAGAAACCATAAGGCTTATTAGGGGCGGGGAGAAGGATGGGAAAGGGGTATGGAGGTGGTTGATGATGATGAAGTGTTGCTTAATGTCCTCAGATGTCGGTTGACATATTAGGGACAAGCTGAGACCAATGCCGAAGCATGGTTCAATATAGCTTTACGTCCACGGAAACCAGAAGGCTCGTTAGGACGGACAGCCCAGGACGGCCACCTCGACTCTCACACAGCTCCTGAACTATGGAGGTGGTTTCACCTACGCAGCCTGTCCAAGGGTTCGCGGCGAGAAGCCGAGGGGTGTAGGGCGGGCGACGGGGGTGCATGCATGGGGTGGGACGCACTGCCTCGGTTTACAAGTAGAAATTAAGAAGCCTGACTCACTGTTCGTGTATCACGTTACTCCATAGCCTATTTGAAGACGAATGCAAGCGAAGCAGTGAGGCTGAATTTATTGATTTGTTTGCTTTAATGCCGAGGTGTCTCCGAAGAGGAACAAGCTGTTTGTTCGGCTGAGGGCCCGTGCTTGTGTGTACTAGAGCAGACAGGCGATACGATTCTGTAAGCGGGACTAGGTTGCCAGCGGCGATTCACTGATGCGTGGCGACGTACAAGTATCATTTTTGTCGCGACAAATATTTCTCGTGACAAACACGTGTTTGTCGCGACAAGCATACTTTTGTCACGACAAAAGATGCGTTTTGTCGCGACAAACACGTGTTTGTCGTGACAAAAGTAAGCTTGTCACGACGAAACTTTTGTCGCGACAAAATTATGTTTTGTCATGACAAATATTTGTCACGACAAAAGTCGTGTTTTGTCGCAACAATCACGTGTTTGTCGCTCCAGCCAATGATACGGGAGGGATGTTTGGTCGTATTATGTCAACGAATTTTGTTTGACTTGCAACACTGGCCCATTACAGCTTTCCCTGCAGGAAGAGCATGCAGCGAGAGAGGCTGACATTCTGGGAACATATCACATATAGCATTTTGCTGCCCATTCTCAGTTTTTGTTGCTGACTCGCACAGGAACATTATTTTTGCCAAGTTACGAACACTGCGAATTTCTTGGTGTTGGTTCAGACACCACTAAAACCCCAACAAAAAAAAATCAGCACAGCTTTATTATTTTAAAATAAGCGTGTCACGGTACAATTAAGGCTACTCACACAGACAATCATAAAACGGAAAACTACCACAGCAAAAAATAAAAAATAAAAAAAAAATAAAAAAAGGGGTGAAAAAACAAAGCAAACAATCAACAACAAACAACTCACAAACAGGTTATTTGAATCTTTTCTTTCTTTCTTTCTTATTAAGTTGATTTTTATTTTTTATTATTTACTTACAAAACAGGCGTTTAACGATATGA
>JABMCL010002073.1:1860000-1970000 GCA_018857735.1 Alviniconcha marisindica
TTTATTTCAGTTTCAAACATGTACTCGATTCTTATGTACACGTCTTCTTCCTCAGTCGCCACGATTAGACGGGAACACCTGCTTTACGCTGTCATCTTCGTAGGCCAGGCCAGGTCAGGTCCCCGTACAGATTCTCTGCCGGGGGCAGATCATGTGGGGCCAGGCGGTCTTCCGCAGGGTGTCCTGGAGCGGGCAATGCTGGAGGACATGCTCAATGGTCATTGGAGTGGCTTTGCAGGGGCACGTTTCATATTCACACTGTCCCATCTCCATCTTGCGCAGGGTGTCCTGGAGCGGGCAATGCTGGAGGACATGCTCAAGTGGTCATTGGAGTGGCTTTGCAGGGGCACGTTTCATATTCACACTGTCCCATCTCCATCTTGCGCAGGGTGTCCTGGAGCGGGCAATGCTGGAGGACATGCTCAATGGTCATTGGAGCGGCTTTGCAGGGGCACGTTTCATATTCACACTGTCCCATCTCCATCTTGCTGACAAGCTACAAAAAATGAAGAACACATACAGCGCATGTAGGGCACATGTAGGGCCCTGAAGGGCACACTTACTTTGCCAAGTGTCTGTGAGTTTTTTTAATTCATTTTTATTTTAAATGTTCAGTTATATCGACGTATTGCTATGGCTGAGAGACAAGGCAGAGTATGCTACTATTGTTGGGAACATGGCCATATTAAAAGAAAGTGTCCAAACCGTCAGTGCAATAACTGTGGACAATATGGCCATTTACATTTTGACTGCACAAGAAGAAGCAGACGTCCTGAGCCGAGATTTTCGAGACAAGAACCACAAAGATGTCCAGATAAAGCATCTCAAGGAATAAGAAGTGTAAGTGTTTAGTAAGTCCATACATAACTCCTGATAATGCACTACTTTGATATCTTAGAGTACGGACTGTTCGCTGAATGTTTCGTTTAGTCAGAATTCTTCAGACAGATGATGCTTTTAATATATGCAGTGAAAAACAAACAAACAAAAAAACAGAATGCTGCACCTGGAATTTTTACAAGTTGTGTTAGGACGCTGACTTGATCTTAGAGGCCCTGCTATTGGAACTGAAGACATGTTTTTGAGAAAGCTTGTATTATTTAGAAATAAGTAAAAACAAAGTTTTACCGAATAGCCATGAATGATCATGATGTGTGTGTGTGTGTGTGTGTGCGTGCGTGCGTGCGTGCGTGCGTGCGTGCGTGCGTGCGTGTTGTATTGTGTTGTGCTGTGCGTGCATGTGCGTGCACGTTGCAGGACACAAGGAAATCAGCGTCGCCTGGCGGAACCGCTCCCGCTGACTTATTCTTCCAGCAGTACCCCTTGTTTGACACCTGTACCTGGCTTGGCCATCGATGCTTGTCGCGATCTGTTTCCGACAGTTCCGTGCCTCCCTCGCCCTCCGCCCCAGTGCTGCCCCAGTGCTGCCAGTGGAGGAGAAGGACATGGACAGCAACATCAGATCTATAGAAACGGTCAAGCGAGTGACGGAGACTATCTTCACACTGAAGAAAGACAGCGAAGGGCCATTCTGCATACTGCCGGATAAACCACTGGAGCACTTTCAGGAGGGGAAGAACGGCGGATTGCTGTGTATTCCCAAAAGAGAGGAGGAGCTTCAGCGAGGGGATCTTGACGTGATTAACAAATGCATTCTATAGGAAGTTAGGATTGCGGGGCGCGCGGGGAGGGGTGGGGGGTGGGGGGGTGTTATTGTTACTGTAACGTTCCCCAGAACACGTGGTGGGGGTGGGGGGTGGGGGGCTTGTTGTTACTCTAACGTTCCCTAAAACACTGCCTGGGTGTGTGTGTGGAGGGGGGGGGGGGGGGGGACCTACAAATAATGCATTGTACGTTTTGTTCTTTGTTTCAGACCCTTCGTGACAGTATGTCACCTAATGCACAAATACCAGCTGAGGTTGACGTGGCGGACTTGTGTCTGTGTTCGGATGATCTGCCGCCGAAAGATGGAATTATCGATGAAGCTGACGAGAACGTCCGGAGAGCCATTGATCAGTGGTGGTCCTACGTTACCCATATTGGTTCACATAGGAAAATGAGTGATCAAACTTACAGATACGTTCTCGCGAGGTAAAGGAAAATAATTTAAAGGGACGGATACAGTTGCTATGTTGAATGTCTTACAGTCTTTGTGCAGGCATGTGATGTGTTGTAAAAAATAAATAATAAAAAAGCAGAGTTACAGCGATACCTTCTGAGTTTGAAACATTATAGATATATAAATCGCTGCCATGACCTTACTGTTACGTATAGGTAACAACGCAGATCATACATATTTTTCAAAACATTATTGTGAACTTTGTAACTGAAATGAACAATGAAAATGTATTCACCAATAAAAATGGCGCACAACTGTTTCCGCAAAATGTGTCTTCGTCAAATACTATGAGCTACCGGTTCTTTACAATTCTGAAATTGTGGATTACCAACGGTCGTAGCCCCGATCAGCGGTTACTGACACTGTCATTTTTGCCATCTTATCTGCTCTAACCAAAACGTCCGGGATAAAGCAAGACGAGTGTTGTGCTAAGGGTGTTAAGGATTGCTTTCACTGTTTCAGCTAAGGTAGACTTCATGACATAACAAACTCCTTTATTTATTTATTTTTCAATGATTTCTATAGATTGATTGATTTTGAAATCTCCGAAGTCAAAATGCAACTGCCGGGTGGCGGGTAACACTGCACCTGTACAACGGTGGGACTATATGGGGTTTGGGGAAACGGTTGCACACGCCACCTCCTCTTGGTGAACCTCGGGGTTTTAGCTGAGGAGCGTTAGCAGCAACAGTCAACAGTCATCTGCTGGCTAACTTTGAGACAGTGTGCGTTGTGGACGTTAAGCACCATGTTTACTTACTTACTGTGGACGTTAAGCACCATGTTGACTTACTTACTGTGGACGTTAAGCATCATGTTTACTTACTTACTGTGGACGTTAAGCACCATGTTGACTTACTTACTGTGGACGTTAAGCACCATGTTTACTTACTTACTGTGGACGTTAAGCACCATGTTTACTTACTTACTGTGGACGTTAAGCACCATGTTTACTGACTTACTTTAACAACAGACCGTCCCCATGAAGAAATGGTGGGACAGTTTCAAGTAATTCACTTTTTACATCACCATTCCATCTGGGTCAGCACTTTCGGGTTATCAGCAATGAGGTTATGCTGTGTGATCGCATGATTGAATGAATGACTAAATGGCGGAGTCACTGTTGCCTGTACGCATGTTAGCTATATTAAAACCCATCAAAGGAAAATTTACAGAAAAAAAAACAAAAAACAAAAAACAAAAAACGATTAGTTCAAAATTTCGACTTCCTTGAAACCTTCAATAAACATAAATAAAGCAATATCTGATTTTTAAAATATCTATGGTATAATTTTGTACTGTAGCCTGTACAAAGTTTCAGCTGTGAATTCATTGAGGTGTTATTTTGATTAAATAGTTCGCTTTCCTGATCATTCTGCTGCAGTTTTTGCAACAGTGAAGATGTGAAAACATTCTCAGAAGCAGTGCAAGACAGAGGCAAGAAATACCAAACTCTGCGGCTTGATGAACAACAGGAAAAGGTGATCCAGAGTGACGGACAGTTCGTGTTCATCACGGGACCACCCGGTTGTGGAAAGACCATTGTTCTGGCGGAGAAGGCACTCCAGTGGCATCGTAAAGGCAAAACGGTCTTTCTCGTCTATACACAAGGGAAGACGACAAACCAGCCTGGAGCTGAATTTTTGTGGTACTTCATGGAAAATATTTCCCATTTAGATGGTGAATGCTTTGAAGCAGCCTTCCCTCGTCTTCACAAGATGCAAATCTCGAGCGACGAAAATGTGAATGAATTCTTAGACAACATAGTCACCATTAAGAACGACCCTCGCTTGGGGAAAGTACCAAAAAGCTCAAAAAGAAAACCTGCGGACGACATGTTTGAAGAGGTTTTAGAAGATGTTCCATCTCTTGAAAATGTTTTCAGCTCACTTGCAATGGGTGATGCCAGAAGCGGAACGAATCACAATAAAGAAAAGGGCGAAGAGATCAGTTTCGTGATGGACGAACTGAGCATGCGAACAACCCCAGGTAAAACCACCGAGCTGATCTCGAGTATCAAAAGTCGCTTCCCATCCGCAGACATATGGTGTGCTGGTCCGTTTCCCCCTCACAGTCCGGAAGGATTCCACGTGCAAGAGCTGTTCTATGCTTACCGGTGTACTCCAAAGACGCAGAGGATCTTGGCGGCTTTGGAACCCTTCTGCCAGACTGAGACCTCCTGTGTGTTTAAGTACACGATCACCGGCACAAGCGTGCCCAGAAGTCCCATCCAGTCGACACGTGATCACCAGTACAGACTGCCTGACGATGGGTCTGATCCAGTCTTCACTTCTCACGCTGGCCACGGGCCAGGAGAAATCGTTGATTGTCCGAGCTGTGCGCAGTGTCTGGTGGACTACCTGAAGAACACCTTGAATGTTGGTGAGCCCGGTAAGTGCCATTTGCAAGACTACTCAATTCAGTATTAGCGCGAGAAAGGCCAGTTACTTTCAAGGGTTTATTTGGTTTCTTACTGCCAGCTGATGTTTCTGTTCCAATGCATTATTCTAACTGTGTGTGTGTGTACCTGCGGATAAATTTCTTGTGTGTGTGTGTGTGTGTGTGTGTGTGTGTGTGTGTGTGTGTGTGTGTGTGTGTGTGTGTGTGTGTGTGTGTGTGTGTGTGTGTGTGTGTGTGTGTGTGTGTGTGAGAGTGTGTGTGTGAGTGTGTGTGTGTGTGTGTGATGTGTGTGTTGTGTGTGTGTGTGTGTGTGTGTGTGTGTGTGTGTGTGTGTGTGTGTGCGTGTGTGTGTGTGTCTGTGTGTGCCTGCGTGCATGCGTTCGTCTGTGTGCGCGTGCGTGTGTAGGCCTATGTGTCCCTAATGTAGGTGTTGCCTGTTTAGCTGCTTGTGTTTTAATTGTTTGTAGTCATTGGTATTGTGGTTTTCCGCTTGAGGTGTCTCAATAGTTTATATTTTGTACAGCGCGCCAAGATCTGTTTTTATGTTAGCGACGGTTCGCCCTTCAAAAATATATATCGTTATAAAGTTTTCAGTTCTGCATACAGCCGACAGAAGAAAACAATAATTATGGTTGTTTTGTTACCGGTTAAAAAATAAAATTTAAAAAGGAAGAAGAAGCATTCCGTGGTGTTTATCGGAGCTGTTTTTAGCTCACTGTAACTGTTAATTGTTTGCTAGTTTAACAACAAACAAACAAACATTAGAAAAGAAATTACTAAAATAATGAAATTTCATGCAAAAATCTTTTCCTCCGCTGGAACCGTTTAATAGTTTGATTACGGGCTCTACGGTGCTATAGTCTTCCTTGTTCAAATACAGCCATCCCTCGCTTCAACATTTCTGCCTGTAGTGGTCAAATGACTTATCTGGTGCAATGCTTTTATGTGGAGTGGGAATAGACAAGATGGTTGATATCCACCAAACATTCATAGTCAATGCAAGCCAATGTCCGCTTGTGTGCTCGGCCCATCTCCAAGTAGATAACAGGTCGTTGAGCTTCCAAATAGCCTGGAAGGAAGAGGGACGGGGAGGTGGGGGTGGGGGGGAGGGATCTGTGGGTAGGGGAGTGGTGGGGGGGGCGGTTGAGGGGTCTGAGTTTAGTGGTGGTTGAAACGTTGGAAATAACTGCGGTTTCCGATGCCGTATTAGTTTACTACCGAATACAACTGAGTTAAGCATAGACTTCCGAATTTCACTGCAAAACTGGAATACATGTACATGTAGTCACCTTTGTGTTGTAGTGACAGCTTCCTCCGGGAAGAGCTTGGAAGAGAGAGATGTGATCATTGTCGTGACGGGAACTGCATTGTTCAACCGCATGCGCAGCCTGGTGCACACAGAATTCTACCGGAAGCTAACCGGCGAGACGGCCAATTTCCGGCTCAACGTCTACAGCATCTCTGACACCTTTGACCTGCACAAAGCGGGCATATCCGTGTTGCACGTACGAGCTGTGGCTGGAGTGGAAAAGAAGGTGATGATCTACGTGCCTTGTCGGCAATATCAGGCCAGTCACATGTCCTACGCAGACGCTGTGCGAAGTCAACAACCGCCCAAACGGCCGATGCTAGCGGTCGCTCCCCAGAGCGAAACACCAAACACTCACGGTCAAAGTCATATGGCTCACAGTCAGGACCAGACATCTGCTTTGCCAAGTCAAGGTCAGTCAAAACCCTGTCAGATTCCCGCCGTACAGCATCTAGCCTGCAAAGCAGATCTTCAAGGTCGTGGTCCATTAAGGCCAGTGGGAAAAGCTCAAGGTCAGCCACTTGGCATCAGACGTCAAGGCCAGCCTCAGACTGGTCCCGTGCCAGTCAGGGAAGGGGACCCGATCATCAGCAACAGTGAGCGTCACGTCAGAGAAAAGCTAGAGACGTGCCCGCACATCACAGAGGGCCAGCGGCAGAAGCTGGCTCGCCTGGGTGCCCTGAACCTGCACTGGCTGTGGTACGCAGCCTCTCGCTCTCTGTCGCACGTCGTCATTTTCCACTTCTGAAGCTTTCATCTAGAAATCACTCCCACAAGACCTTAGACACTGCTCAACCCTGTCATCTCTTAAAGCCAAACTGAAAACCTTCCTCTTCTTGCAGTATTTCCGCCCCAACTATCAATGCCCAGTTTCTGCTACAGTCAGTGTGTGTGTGTGTGTGTGTGTGTGTGTGTGTGTGTGTGTGTGTGTGTGCGTGCGTGCGTGCGTGCGTGCGTGCGTGCGTGCGTGTGTGTGTGTGTGTGTGACGGTCAGAGTACTGTATAATACAAAATAATCACGGTACAAAATTAAAAAATCAAGTTTTGTTGTTGCTTTTCTTTTTTTGCTTTTTTTGGTGCTTTTTTCTTCTTCTTCTTTCTAGAACACCGGGTGATGTGATCTTGCCTTAGTTGTAAACAATGCAGATGCTTATTTATTGTTCAAAGTGACGTGACTGGATATTTTGTAACGTGTAATATGGACAATAAACTTATTTTGCATTTTCAGTTTTGGATTTGTTTCCTACACACACACACACACACACACACACACACACACACACACACGCGCGCGCGCGCGCACACAAGCACGCACGCACGCACGCACGACGCACGCACACATACACACACACACACACACACACTTAGGCGCGTGTACTGACGCATGCTCTGTCTCTGTCTGTCTGTCTCTGTCTGTCTCTGTCTCTCTCTCTTGTAAACACTGACAGAACCTGTGCCCTAACAAGTGCCATAAAGTGAATGGAAATTGATCAAAATACCGTCGGATCAAGGTAGCGGAGATTTTATGCAACAGCTGTCCAAAAATACCATGCGAAATTGAGGCCTTATGTCATACACACACACACACACGCACACACACACGCACGCGCGCGCGCGCGCACACGCACACACACATACATACACACGCACGCACACGCACACACACATACACGCACGCGCACGCACACGAGTCAGGTCAAGCCAATGTACTTTAATCATCCCTTCACAGGGCAATTCAACTATTAAAGGGTCATTCATTTAAAAATAACATGTAAAGAGAACATCAGAGCAACGCCAAAAGCATTTAAATTGATAATAATGAATACTGGATAAAAAATATTTTTAAAAAGGCCATAATACAATTATCACAGCAGGAAAAATATCCCTTTTGCCCACCTCCCCCGGACACCCACACATATACACACCCACACCCATACTCCTCACTCAAACATACATACACACACCACTACTATCATCAACCAGTCACAGTTCAGGAGCTGTGTGAGAGTCGAGGTGGCCGTCCTGGGCTGTCCGTCCTAACGAGCCTTCTGGTTTCCGTGGACGTATAGCTATACTGAACCATGCTTCGGCATTGGTCTCAGCTTGTCCCTAATATGTCAACCGACATCCGAGGACATTAAGCAACAATACCTACCTACCTCATCAACCAGACACACTCATACATCGCTGGATCAATACATACCACACACGCACACATACACACGCACGCGCGCGCGCACGCACGCACGCACGCACGCACGCACGCACCACACACACACACACACACACACACACACACACACACACACACACACACGAAACAAGGTAAAAAGAAAGTGCCAACAGTACATTCATAAATGAAGATTTATTATCTTATCTAAGAAGATATGGGGCAAAATGTAAATAGAACACAATAACTGAGCAAATACCACACGGTGCATTTCAAAATCAAAACAAAACAGCCGTCAACATATAGGGCCTACACTGTCTAAAAAAAGACGCACATTAGTGACCTTCGTAACGCATGGGGAAAAATCGCATGTGTTCTTATTACTCTCTCTCTTGCTTTATGAATAACTAGGAGATAGACCTAAATTTGTTTTTAGCCCTGATGTAGTCCTTTGTGGTTGACTGGGCTCAAAGTGCCAACTAACTAACTGTCTCTCTCTCTCTAAAAAAAAAAATTTTAAAATCGTTCTCTCTCTCTCTAATAAAAAATTCGTTCTCTCTCTCTCTCTCTCTCTCTCTTCTCTCTCTCTCTCTCTCTCTCTCTCTCTCTCTCTCTCTCTCTCTCTCTCTCTCTCTCTCGTGCGCGCGCTCAAGCACACAGACACCTGCGAGCGCAGTATATGCACACGTATATTGTCATAACGACTTATCAGTTACTTCCATGGCAGTTAGCCCACACTTTGCCTGTCTGGGCTTCACGAGCTATCCTTTTCTTTTCTTTTTGAACGACTTCAGCTGTGAAGTACCGTAGCCGGACATGTCGCGACGAGGCCTAGTAGGCCTAGCTATACAATCTTCGGTGCAATTCAGTGGTTGACTGCGGGTGTGGGTTTTTTTTATCCCTCCTACCGCGGCTCTATGTCGGCATAGGTGTCGGTGTGGGACGTCTCGCGTTGACTGTCCCGTTGTACAGCAGGTAACCGTAGTTAGCTTCGTCACGCTGCAAGTTTGGCCAGTGCAGGCCTCGGCTGCAAGGATACTGTGCATATAATAATATAACACACGGGAATGAAGTGTCAGTTTCCGCGGCTAGCCGCGCTGATGACTCGAGATGTGAGAAAGTGTAAACTTGGATAACACGGTCAAAAGCCACGCGGCTGAATACTGAAGCGCTGTCAGTAGCGTGCGTTGAGCCGACACTTGTATCGGTGTGTCGGCATCGTGGCCTAGTTATTGCTGCAGGCAGCTGATTGACGAAACGTCTGCTTTTATTCATTTATAGAAGCGGCGCAACTGCCGGGATATTGTCGTAATGACAGACTGCTTGTTCTTGGACGTGGAGAGTGATAATCGACTGCGCTTACACATTGTTTTCACGGCCGCAGAGGGGCTTGTTTTCTTGTGGTGAATTTAGTACTTGACGACCGGCAGCCACACCACACGCGTGCAACCCTGCCGGTAAGACCATACACTCTTGCTGTTTGTTTTCAAATGAAACTAACTGGTGAGGTAAGCAGATTGAGTGTAACTGACCCTCTTAATGAGACCAGTTTGTCAGGTTGAGTAGCTCTCCTGTACCTATAAACCCAGGTGCAGAAAATTGATTCACTCCAGGTTTACCAGCTGTGTTACGAGGAAACAAATCGTGTCTCTCCGCTCTGCGTTATCAAAAGAGTCTTTTGTATTTGTTTCGCAGGACGATATTTAGTTCACGTTAGAGCAGAGATTAAGAGATACGGGGGAGGGGGTGGGGGGGGGGGGGGGGGAGTGGAGCGATAGTCGACGTTTCATTATACCGTTATGCAGGTGTGTGCGTGGTCGATTCATCCCGTTTGTGGGACACCCATTTACAATGTACTGACTGCACTCTGAACGTCATACGTGCGTGAGACATTAGTGTTTCCTTCGGTTGTATAAGAGAGCTAAATCGGGACGTTCAGGACTTTCGCGCATTAAAAATTTACATTATCAGTGTGCCGATCGGTTTAGTGCATTTTCTACTCACAGATGATCAACTGATACTTGTTACATGGGTGTTTTTCATTTCGTAAAATAGGTATGAAAGGTAAAATGTGAAACTTTATTGTAAGATATCTTAGTTTGAACTCTATATCAGTCATAGTCCTATCCGGAGAATTGTGTTTTTATTTTATTATTTATTGGTGTAACCTCTCATGATTATATGTACTCCATCCCTCCGCTTCCAAATAGTCTATTTTTATTACAACTGAAAACTGTGCACAACATTACACTGTTTAGTGTCAGTCAGTTGTTTAGTGTCAGTTTACGGTTTGCTAAATGCACAAAAAAAGAGACGATCTTCGTGTTGCAGTGAAGTGTGCGCTCAACACCCACGATGCAGTGCACTACAAACTTCCACGGAGTACGAGTCGAACTGGACGTGTAGACGTCACTTAAGAAGAGTCCAGGCGAGATCAAGAGGCAGGGAGGTGAGCTGGACTCTCAAAAAGAAGCTAGCCCAGAAGAAATCAAGAGCAGGGATTAAATGCTGGGCTACACACAGAGAGTACGAATTCTTCTGCTTCAGTTGTTTCCCAACGGCGGAGCTACGGACATTGTCTTTGTGACTCTGTTCTGCATAGCTGTTGGGACAGCAATTGCGTGGTGCTGTGGTCGCTGCGCAATGCCTGACGGACACTGCCTTGACATCCTGTTGGTCTGGCGGCGGTCCACGGAAGCCTTGGTCTTCCGGGTTGGCGCCTGTTTCGAGGTTTCACTCTTCTGTCCCCCTTTCCCACTCGTCCCCGTCCCTAATAGGCCTTCTCGCCTCTGTGGACGTTAAGCAACAACAAAATCCACACACAAAAAATCAAAAGACGTCACTCAGTTTGTTTTAGCCAGCAAGTCCCCCCCCCCCCCCCCCTTTCTTCTTCTTCTGCTCTCTTTCTTTTTCTCTCCTCTCTCTCTCTCTAAATTTTTCTTTCTGTCTGAATTTTGTAGCTTTACCGGGAAATCCCATACCGTAGGGCCTAGGCGCTTTAGGTCGTAATGAAGAACATTTATACAAACTACATGTGCACATATATCATTCGAAACTCTCTCTCTCTCTCTCTCTCTCTCTCTCTCTCTCTCTCTCTCTCTCTCAACACACACACACACACACACACACACACACACACACACACACACACACACACACACACACACACACACACACACACACATGCACGCACGCACGCACGCACGCACGCACAGACAACGCTGAATGGAAAATGAGCCAGAAGAACAAGTTGAGATCACAGAAGAAGGGACGATTATGAGACAGAAGTTCAACAGCTGAGTTGCGACAAATGTTATCCAAACACAAAAGATTCAAAAGAATGCTTATTTATTATGACATAGACAACACGATGCCTATTAGCCTCGTGTTGTTTATGTGATAATAAATAAGCGTTCTTTTGAATCTTTTATGGGTTTGGATCTAATTTTAGAACGCTAGCAGTCATTCTCGTTTCAGATTTTTGCGACAAATGTTGTGAGAAAAGGTCGGTTTTGAGCAGTAAACGTTTTGTTGTTGTTGTTGTTGTTGTTTTGGCAACAGAGACTGCAGATCCTTTGGGGTTTTTTGGCAACAGAGACTGAGGATCAAACACACGAAAGGTTCAGGGTGAACCCTTACCTTTTAACAGGGCACAAGAAAGCAATATGCAAAACTTCGATAAAAGATTATTTTCCAAGCCGCGGACAGTTGTTCTTCTTCTTCTTTACAGTGAGAACTCGGAGATACAGGTGACAGTCACCAGCCCGTTCATCGATCACAGGGTTTAGCAGCCAGTTCCCAGCACATGGAAAGAGGCGGCCGCTGCTTCCAATGCAATCAACGTGGACACCAGTGGAGAGAATGCCACAAAACCCAGTGTTTTAAATGCAAGCAGTATGGTCACATAAAAAGCGACTGCCAGGGCCAACCGCCCCCACGAAACATACAAGAAAAAAGACGTCACGGTGAGAAACTGTCTCAGAACACTGACACGGTAAGTCCTCTACCTGAGGAATTCATTCTTCTTCTATTTAATAATAATAGGGGTAGTTTCTGTAGGTCCTAATCTCACCAACAAGCAAACCGCGCTTTATAAGATCATTGATCTTAAAACGCATGTGTACACAAAAGGAAGGAACTTAGGCGAAGATCTGAAAAAGTCAGAAAATGTGCAACTATTTCCATCTGCATGCTTCATTAAAAGTACTTGTTCTATCAGTATTTACACCCCCCAAAAAGTACTTTCTTGCTCCGAATTTGATCCCGCAGTTGGATAATGCAGACGCAGAAATTAAGGTCCCCTCAGTTTAGAACCCAGAGCTGACGAATGTTCTCCCGTTAAAGCCTGGAGTAGGTCAGAACATAGCCACGCGTGCTTTTTCCACTGCCAGGAATTTCTTCCTTGTCCTAATGTCTATTTCTCTGGTCCACTCACCTTCATTTTTTTGCCCAAATCCTGCCCCTACTTTTTGTAGCACATCAGGTTACTTACTTACTCCCTACTTTTTGACTGCGTTAGTTTTGGCTAACGCAGTTTCCGGTGTTAGCCGGCAAAATAAAACAGGTCACCCTGCTCTGTCAAGAAGGGAATTAAAGCAGGCTCCAGTGATGAGTGCAATATAAATAGATACCAAAACACGTTTTAATGTGCCCTGATGGATAGACAGATATGGTTGGTTTTTGACGTTGTATCAGTAATATTAGACACAATTGTGACTGGATGACTTGTGTTTTGAGGTGGTGTAAAAGAATTATGAATGTGTGATTCGTCCTGAAGAAACCTTATGCTGTTGACGGGGCGTTAAAGTCCAAGAACTACCTATCTAATTCCTACTTTGAGCTCCTCGTGGCCTTTTTGCCTTGAGGTATTGTCTACCTTGTTCTTTCTTAGCCTGTCCAACCGGCTCGAAGTCGTGCGCCAGCAGGGCTGGGACCAAACTCCAAGCAGTGGTTTACGGCACCTTCCTCCAAACTCTGCCAGATTTAGTTACGCCATTAAAGGGGCACTCTTTATCTCCGCGCAGCTATCCAGCGACGCGGTCAGCGCCCTCCGAAAGCTTTGGGTACTAATATGACTATAGAAGCAACCTAGCGCCAAAGCACGCACGTAAACAAGAGACGCATCCACCCCGGGTAAAAAAAGAGAGTTCCGTCTCGATTCAAACGATTGTGGTTTTATTTGTGCTGGTGTAAACTTTGTTGGCAGCGATAAATAACACGTCTTGTTTTGTTTCAGTTGTTTGTAACAAACTTACTACTGTTTGAGCACCAACAAAAAAAACTGCTCGTTCGTTAGCTGACAGTTTTGTGGACCCTATGGCGAAACTAAATACGGCAGTGTTTGAAGGAAGGATGTCGTAAACCAGTGCTTGGAGTTTGGGCTGGGACAAGTCTGGCTCGAGCTTTACGCATAGTATGGGAAGTAATCGCGCTTGGTCGTTACTGGTCTAATAAACCCTAATTCTTTCCCCTGATGGCACGAAACAACAAGTTATGATGAAGGTATGTATGTTGTTACTGATTTCTTTTCTTCTTCTTTTTCTGTGCAAAGTAAGCCAGTTGGGCGTTACCCACTTTCTCTTCTGTCTTTTAAACAAACGTTTGTTTGTATATTGCAGAAATCCTTTTCTCCACAATATTATCCGTTGGATTCCCAGTCTTTTCGTGGGCAGCCATGTCGCTCAAGATCTGCATCGACCACTTCCAGTCTCAGCAGTTGCGCTCCTGGTCCTAGGTTACCCGTGGAGCAAAAGAACCAGGCCAGCGATATCAGAGCTGAGGAAGCCGTCAATCGTGTAGCGGAGACCATATTCAAGCTTAGGAAGGACGATGAAGGGCCGCTCTACGTTCTTCAGAATAAACAATTCCAAGATTTTCAGGAGGAGAAGAACCGCGGCCTGCTGTTTATTCCCAGAGAAGAGGAGGAGCTTCAGCGAGGGGACTTTGATGTGATCATCATCCATCGCACCCACGGCTATATCCACATCGAAGTCAAGGTAAACATAACGTTTCTATCTCTCTTCGTCTGAAAAGAAGGTGGCCGTTTAAAGAGAAGTTTTAGTTAACACCAGCCACCAGGTGTACGGCTCAGGCATTGTCATCCAGTCCGTGATCCGATTGCTATTCGTTGCAGGCAGTTAGAGTTCACAGAAACTCTACACTGCAAACACAATATGGTTTTTAAATGTTTTCAAAACCATCCCTCCATTTTTCACAAACAAAAATGAATATGCATTTAACAGTATGCCTTCTACACCATGTATCCAAACATGCTTTAAAAGACTGTTTTCGGACAATAGTTTACGCGAGAGCTCTGAAATTCCACCCCGGTCATATCCTGATGTTATGCGCTGGGATGTGACTTGGGCAGGTTTGATCTACTGTAGCTGCATCTCTTGCATGCCGGGCGAGTTATCTTAGTTTTGCCCCTTTTTCTACGTGGGACGTGAAGCTAGCCCGTTTCCTGGCTTCCATTTTTATTTAAAGTCTTTTCACATAAGTGATATTATACTTTTTTATATTTTTTATTTCAAGTCTATCAGATAAGTGATGTTTACTGGCTCTCTGATACTTCGGACAACCCCTGTTTTGTATGGGCCCAGATGTACAAGCTAACAGAGGGTTCCCCTGTTTGAGTTCAAACCCCGCTTCCTGTAGTTGAGCAACGTTCCCAAACGTTCCCACACGCTTTCGATCTGGCCGCCATATGGAACTGTGTTGACTGGTGGAATGCACGACGATCTGACAGTCTGAATCCAGGCTTCAAATGAATGTAATATGCCTCATTTGATTGCGTCTAGTATATCTCGTCGTTTGTATGTTTTGATCTGCGAAACCTCTTGTCGCATGCAGGCGGTTGGTGACAGCCAAGACCACTTTGACGACACGGAGAAACTGCGATGCCTCCAGAGAGTCCTACAAAAAGCCATTAAGACACTGAGAAAGGGACAGAGAGCACTGCGATGCCTCCAACCACCGGGTCAACCCCTCGGTATCAACAACTCTCTGGCTCTGCCCAACACCACGAGAGCCTTCTTTACACGTGCCCTTCAGGATAACCCTGCGTTGCGTGAGGTGAATGGTACTCATATATATAAGTGTTATTACTGATATGATATATATATATATATAAAATCTCGCGTGTTGGAACACCACAAATACAGAAATTGAGGTCCCATCTATTGAGAATGCACAGCTACCTAGCTATCAAATGTTGTAAGCCTGGAGCACTGGGTCATTATCATCAAGCTTTGTCTGCTTCACCCACCGCCAGAGATTTTTAGCCTTTCTGATGTTTACTTTCCCGATTTAGTCACATTTGTAGTAGGAGTAGGAGTAGTACCAGTGTATGTGTGTGTGTTTTGTACACCTACGCAACGTTTTTCTTTTCTTGTACATTAGTGTAAGTTTTTTGCTTCAGGAACTTGCAAGCTGCTTGTTACCCACGGGAAAAAGTCCAGCCACGATTGCGTTGGAGAGCTTGTGCCTGTTTTCAGATGACCTTCCGCCCAAGGATGGCATTGTGGATGAGGCCCATGAGGACATCCAAAGAGCCATTGCCCAGTGGTGGTCTAATGTCACCAAGATGACCACGCAAAATAAACTGAATAACGATGATTTCAAAGTCGTACTGGCCAGGTAATTTGATAGCAAATATGATACGCAATTCTAAGCATTATTATTTGTAGAGTACACTCATGCATTATTTTTTTAGCAAGCGGTATACGTTCTTTTATAGGCGTATCATTTTCACTCCAGTGAATATTACATTATGGACGAAGTAAACACCTGATTCGGTTTTCGTCGATTGATGTTTTTATAGCTGGGCCGCTTAATTTTGTGGTGGGTTTTCAGTGATGCTAAGATGTTTTTGTCCAAGATTTCAGTGTTTACTTTCTTGATGTTTTGTTCTAATTTGCTGCCTGTTTGATTATTCTGTCACAGTTTCTTTAACAATGAAGAGCTGAGGAGCTTCTCCGAATCAGTGTACCACACAGGGGAAAATAATACAGCCATGGTGCTGAATGATCAACAAGTGGAAGTAATCAGAAGCGATAAGCAATATATGTTCGTCACGGGGGCCCCCGGCTGCGGAAAGACGCTTGTTCTTGCAGAGAAATGTGTGCAGTGGCTACAAGACGGAGAGACCGTGTTCCTTGTTTTCAAACATGGAAAATCAACCAGTCATCCAGCGACCGAGGTCTTGTGGCACTTCATGGAGATCATTTCCAACAGCGACGATCTCATGAACGAATTCCAGTGTTTACATACGAAAGGCACTTCAAGTGATACAAACATTGAAGAGTTCATCAAGAATATAATCGCTGTCAAAAACAACCCTGAGCTGGGAAATATACCGGAAAAGCCCAGACGTAAGCCTGCAGAGATATTCTTCGATGAAATTACAGGACATTACATTCATTATGAAGATTTTTTCACACCATTAGCAATACCTGTCAAAGAAGACGAGCAGTCAGATGCTTCTCAAGAAGCGGAAAAGGGAAGTGGGATCAACGTCGTCATCGACGAGCTGACCATGCGAACAATCAAAGGAAAACGAGCACAGCTGATCTCCAGCGTCAGAGAGAAGCTGCCAGGCGCCAGGATCTGGTGTGCGGGGTCCTTTCCCACTCACTTTCCCGAGGACTTTGACATCGCAGAGCTGTCCTATCCATACCGATGTCCACCCAAAATCCAGAGGCTTCTGAAGGCCGTGGAACCTTTCTGCCAGAACAGCAACTCTTGCCTGTTCGACTACGTCGTCAGTTCTACAAAGGTTCCCAACTCTCCCGTGACGCCAGGCTCTGAAGAGCAGTACCGGTTTCCTGAAGATGGTCCTGATCCGGTCTTCTTTTCGCACGCGGACCACGGAAATGGAGAGATCATCGACTGTCAAAAATGTGCTGTCAATTTTGTGGAATACTTAAAGAACACCCTGAACATTGCTGAATGTGGTGAGTGCACGTTTTCTTTTTCTTACTTGTACGCTTTTTTGTTTTTGCTTTCAACAGCTTTTCGCTGACACCGGGTAATTTTTGTTGTAGTTAGTTAAATTACATGATGAAAAGGGATAGTTTGCGGGGGGGGGGGGGGGGGGGGGGGGGGGGCAAAGTGACTTTTTTCGGTTATTATATGCATTGCTCAGACAAAACAGAAAGAATGATTGATGTCGCTTTAGATTTAATTCTGTGTTAAATGCAGACACTACATTAGGACGGAAAATAAATCGTCGAATGCACTTTTGGCAGAATGACCGGGATCTTTCATGTGCTACTGCGGTAACACGGGCGTGGAACATATAGCGAAATAAGAGTCAGAACAGGAAGTTGAACCTGGCGAAGAAAATTCACAAATAAAAGTCTACACAAAACGCTGCTCATCACAACACAAGTAAAAGTTTGACATACGTCGCTTTCTGCTTAAAGATCTGAAAATAAGTTGAATAAACCAAGGGAGCGGGGAGAGCTCAGTGGCAGAGCGCCGGACTCGTGATCGAAAGGTCTCAGGTTCGAGTCCCGACAGCAGCGATGGGAGAATTTTCTGATCCAGGGTCATCTTTCTCTGCTGACTCATTTCGCTATCCGTTTCACCACCGTGTTACCGAAACAGACCCCGGTCATTCTGCCAAAAGTACAGGCGGCAGGTTACAGCTGCATGCACCCCACGTATGTAGCTTCGAAGAAAATGACTGTAATATGGTGCATGGTTGTATGATGTACACAGAAAGTGCAGCGAGACGGCAGCAGTTTCACGTGGCACCAGCCATGTAACAACCAAACAGCGCTATAACTACTTCGGTGGATTAAAACTGGCCGTGTAAAACTGCAGTCACTTATTCAGAATCGCATACGTCCAGACCGCCATGGGTCTGCTCGGAAGCGGACAATAGCACCATACAGGTGCTATTGTGAAGGCTTTAGGGCTCATCTCGAGATGAGGCGCTCAAGTTGGTTCATAAAAATAAAATAAAATAAAACCCCGGAAATCAGACTTTACAAAGAAAGAAAAATAAGAATTCTAGGAAAGAAGAAACTGTTATGTTTTGGATGAGATTCTTTTACTTTAAAAGTCGAGGAATATAATATTATATCATGGCAGAGAAGAAAAACAAATCAGATGAAAGAATGATAAACTGATAACACATTACACGGATAAGTTGAACACTTCCAATTTGTGTTAGCGACTTTACGTATGCTCCAGAATTTGTGCAAATAGAACAAAGTACTTCTTTGTATATCAATGAGCACGGAAACACAGTGAGAACGTAAGCAAGTTAGTTAGTATTCAAGTAATTGGATTTAAAGTCCTGTCAACCGCACAGGGCCACTTCAGAACGAACGGAAAGACAGACGGATATGGTTATAGAAGAGAATTTGTAACCTCACTGACCCGTTTCAAGTGTGGTCGTTGCTTGTTCAGTCATAATGTACTTGGATTACAGCTACAGTCCAGTGACCCATAACTTATTTTGCCTGCCAGAAAACCAGACGTGTCCATACACTGCATAAATGCAACACTACCGGTTGCTTTTTATTCGACATGGATGTATGAATAAATATTGCATTTAGTCTCAGACCGGTCTGCAGTGCATGGAATGAGATATCTTCCAGCCTTTGGAGGCTGATTACGTTGTCATAACATATTTCTTGGTATAACCCCTCATTTCGTAAACTGTCAATAGATCCAACGGGTTGACGAATTGTAACGTTTCGTCTGCTTTCTTTCAGTGAAGGACCCGTCAGGGAAATACGTCCACGAAAGTGACGTCCTGGTTGTTCTCACAGGTATGGTCACATACAAGAACATGAAGTGTTTACCCTTCACGGAATTTTATCGGCAGCTGACAAGCGAGGAGACGAAATTTCGGGTGAACATATACAGCAGCAGCATGGCAGACCGTTTCGATCCGAGTCAGCCAGGCATGTCAATAATGCACGTTCGTGCCGTGGCGGGTGTGGAAAAGAAAGTGGTCGTTTTTCTACCCTGCCGACAACACCAGGCCAAACAGATGGCTCCCGTGCAGATGACTTACGCAGATGCAGTGCGACGCCGGCCAATGTCGAGTCAGCAGAATCAAAAATCCTCACAACACGGTCAGACGCCTGTCAGGTGGTCGAACTACGCACCCGCCGGTTTGCAAGGTGGTCGTGGGCAAACGCAATCGGCGGCGGACAACTACAGCCGTGGTCGAATAGAGCGAGAGATTGAGCAGTGCCCGTGCATCACGGAGGACCAGAAGCAGAAGCTGGCCCGACTGGGCATCCTGAACCTGCACTGGTTGTGGTACGCAGCCTCTCGCTCTCTGGCGCTCCTTGTCATTTTCCACTTCTGAATCAACGTGCGGGCAAGTCAGAAAATGCTGTTCTCTTGCTTAGCGGCCGTTTCTCGCAATTCAGTCTCGAGGTTCCTTGGGGAAAATTCGCAACCATCTTTACACTCGTCAATCACAGCCGACTTTACAACCATGGATCACGCACGGCACATTACTGTGATAGTCATGCTGCTCTTCTCTCTAACCCCCCCCCCCCCCCCCCCCACCCGGTTAACTTTTAATCTATACTGCTATCTCGTATTTAAACTGTTGATCTCAGTGCCTTTAAAAGCCACAATGTCTCAGCGCCGTTAACTCTTTCAGTGACAGGGAGGAAAAGTAAATCTGTTACGCTTAGCAGTGCCGGGGATCTGCAAGGTTCTGCCGGGTGATTAAAAAAATAAATATATTCTCACAAGGAATGAAATAACACAGTTTGCATTTGTTTTCAGTTAACTTAATAATGTTTCACGTGATGCCATAATCATCGAGATATCAGTGGGAATACACAGACAATGTGCCCGACTGGATATTCAGCCTGTGGACAGTGAAAGGATTGAGGGCACAAGATTTCAGTGCCTTTAAATGCCACAACGAAATGCACTGTACGTTACAGGTATATAGTATTTATATACATACACACAGAGAGTCATAGAGAGAGATGATGATAATGATGATGGTTTATTGCTTGTTGGGCTATAGCCTAAAAAGCAGTGTACAAAACAGGCGAAATTCAACATATCATGGACACAAAGGGAGGCTCTTCCTTCCCGTCACTAACATGATAACAGCTCCGCGTCAGTACCGTAAAGTCTTATATCCACCGTGTCTTCTCACATGGTACCGTAAAGTCTTATATCTACCGTGTCTTCTCACATAGATCTAGTCCACAAAACTGGTCACAGGCCTATCGATACCGCACCGATCGCAAACACAACTCCAACACACCGAGAGTTCAGCCTGTTGTCTGATCAACCGAGATAAAACCATGTCACATCTCTCAGCACCAACACTTCCTCCAGCACTTTCTGTAGATGGTCAGCACACCTCCCCCTGTCCTCTTCTGCAGTTGCCTCAGGTACTCCAGTTCTTCCTGCAGCATGTGACGTTCTTCCTGCTTGATCGGCCAGTAGGTGCATGGATGTTTTTGGTAGGTACTGCAGTTACTAACAAAAAGTCATCAGTTTCACAAATCAGTTTGCTTTTGTTGTCCGATTTGTCAAGCACCAGTTTTGAATGAGCTGTTACTATTGGTGTTTCTCAGTGCACGTTGTACTGTTCTGTCTTTCAAACTGCCAACATAATTTCTGATCGTCGCCAGATCGTAGCCACACTGAGAAGCCCTTTTCTCAGACTGATTAGTACAGTCTTGTACAGTTTCAGTTTCACTTTGTCCTTTCCACGCCATGAGGTTTTCCACAGAGAAATCCAGGGACTGGCTGACGCGTGACAACGACACACCGTCAGGACTGTAGTCAGGAGAGCGTGATCGAAGCATGCGCGTCGGTGTCAGTGTCACTGGCGTAAATGTGTCGCGTGTCGTTCTCAGACACTGTAGTCACAGCAGACTCTGTCACTGCATTTTCATCAGCAGTGGGCAGAGCACTACAAGGGGCTGCCCCCCACTCCTAGGCAGTCAGAGCAGAAATGCGTTTTAGCCAGTTTTGAAATAGTTGAAATGGGGACTGTAAAATGGAACCACACAGACTATTCTTTTTACGTAAATTTTTTATATTTGCATTGCGCTCTCCCAGCTCCATTGCAAAAAAATGGCCAAAAATGGTCCCTGCACTGTACAGATCCAGATCCAGATCCAGACTGCATTTCAAGATGTGTTGCTACTGTTGTTGTTGGCGGTGGTGTTGGTTGAAATTAAAACCAGACGGAGAATGTTCACTTGCCTCTGGGTTCTGTCTTGTCCGTTCGGCGGCCCGGCGTTGGTCGCGTGGCACCTGGCTGGGAGGTTTACGTCGAAAGTGTTGTGCGGCCGTGCGGGGGTGAGTGAAATCGGCTATGTCTGAGTCAGTTGTCGTCACGAGTCGAAGGACAACGGTGGTTTCCCTTCCTTCTGCAGAAATTTTCCAGGAAGAAACTGCATTTTCCGTCAGCAGGGCTTCCAGGTCACTGTCCAAAGCTGTTGGTAATCCAGCAACTGGCATCTTGCCGGTTTGTCGGAACTCTTTTGGTGTTCGTATCAAGACCTCCAAAAAATCCGCCCTCCTTGGAAATCAGTCTCGCGAGATCTCCACAGAGAGAGAGAGAGAGAGAGGGAGAGAGGCCCAACATGGCGCATACCCGAAATTCAAAGTCAACACTCCCAGCCTCACATGACAAAATCTTTTCATGCGAAAACCACTCCCCATTGGGTTTTGGGGGGGTTCGTGGGGGAAGGCTCGGCATGGGGGGGGGGGGGGGGGGTGAGGCGGGGGGGGGGGGGGGGGTTGTCTGTGGCGATGTACCGCCGCGGGCACTAAGAGATTAAGGACTCCTTTGCTCAGAATCCAGACTATCCAGGTTCTCTCTGTTGAAGAGCCATACACAAAAAAAGGTTCAAAAGAATGCTGTTTAGGACAAAACACAACCTACGCAAGTTTTCGGGTAATCCCCTTTATCAAGCTACAAAACGACACAAACAACAGTTAAACGGTGAAAACGATAAAAAATGAGATGGAAAGCTAAACCACTTATCTGTTTTTGGCTGAGCTGTGTTGTTTTCCAGTCCATTGCTTGGAAGAATGTTGGCGTGGCAAGTGGTTTAGCTTTCCAGCTCTTGTTTCATCGTTTTTCACCGTTTAACTGTTGTTTAAATGTCGTTTTGTCGATAAAGGGGATTACCCCGAAAATTTGCGCATGTTGTGTTTTGTCCTAATAAACAGCGTTCTTTTGAACTAATTGTGTGTTTGGATCTTGTTTTAGAATGCTAGCAGTCATTCTTGTTTCAGATTTAAAAAAATCTGTTGAATTAAGCCTGGAGAATTAAGTCTGCACATAAATTATATCACTGCGTACTTCGCATATTCATGATACTGCCAGGAATTCTGCGTTTCCAATTATGTCTGTCATGCCGCTTCATTCATCTCAGTGGTTCCCACTCCTCCCCAGTTCTCTTTGAACGTAAAGCGATGTGTGCCATACAGTGAACCATACGTCTGTTTGTGCTTTGATGAATGAACACCAACACACTACAACCAAAAGCAGATAGGTAGCCTACGTTTCATTTTTCACCGTTTAGCTGTTGATGTGTTGTTTTATCGCTTGAAAAAGGGGATTACCGCGAAAATTCGGCCTGGTCTCTTCGGTGACGGAGAATTCACCGACAGCCGCCGGGAAAAGTAGATATGGTTGTGAACCGTCGGATGAAACTGGCGACCAAAACTGAGAGTGGTGCCAGGCTGGTCTGTGTGTGCTGGTTGGCTAATCATGTCTGTCTGTCATTGACTCAGAAGTCGGCAACAATAGCTCATGCTGCAGCGACGTGTGAACACAACTACTGATGAAACTGTGTGTTCGGTTGAACTGTTGTTTTAATGAATAATAGAATTATTATTATTGCCCGGTTAGTTATACTGCAATAATGATGATTACTCCCCCTCTCTCTTGCTCTCTGTGCTAGTGTTAATGTGTGTGCGTGTGCGTGCGTGCGTGCGTGCGTGCGTGCGTGCGTGCGTGCGTGCGTGCGTGCGTGTGTGTGTGTGTGTGTGTGTGTGTGTTTCTGTGTGTGTGTGTTGTCGGTGTTGTGTTGAGGTGTTGTGTTGTGTGAGTGTGTACGTGCGTGTGTGCATGCGTGCGTGCGTGCGTGTCTGTGTATGCGTGTGTGTGTGTCACAGCCAGTGCCGTATGTGTCGGTGTCAGTCAGTGTGAGCTCAGAATACTCAATTAAATGTCTGCTGAAGATTTGTTTGTAGACTCAGTGGTGTGTGTGTGTGTGTGTGTGTGTGTGTGTGTGTGTGTGTGTGTGTGTGTGTGGTGTGGTGTGTGTGTTGGTGTGTGTGTGTGTGTGTGTGTGTGTGTGTGTGTGTGTGTGTGTGTGTGTGTGTGTGTGTGTGTGTGTGTGTGTGTGTGTGTGTGTGTGTGTGTGTGTGTGTGTGTGTGTGTGTGTGTGTGTGCGTGTGTGTGTGTGTGATGTGGTGTGTGCTGTGTTGTGGTGTGTGTTGTGTGTGCGTGTGTGTGCATGCGTGGTGTCGTGTGTGTGTGGTGTGTGTGTGTGTGTGTGTGTGTGTGTGTGTGTGTGTGTGTGTGTGTGTGTGTGTGTGTGTGTGTGTGTTTGCCGGCGTGTGTCTGGCTCGCGGCGGTTGCCGTTGAAGCTCGAGTCACAAATGTTACAATGATGTGTTCACAGCGCCTAGCATACAAATGACGGCTGCATTTAAAACATAAAATAAATCGATTCTGGCCTTTACCATTAAATCACACGTCATTGTCATGCCAACAATTTTCCGCCAAGCACCGAACAAGCTGCTAAAACTCAACCGAGACAAGATAAGTTTTTTCAGTCTTTCATTTTTCATTGTTTTGTGGATTGATAAAGGGGATTTCCCAGAAAATTTGCATACTGTGTGTCCGTGTTAAAATAAATAAGCGTTCGTTTGAACCTATTTGGCGGTTTGGATCTTTTTTTAGAACGCTAGCACTCATTCTGTTTCAGAGTTTTTAATAAAAATGTTTACTGATGTGTGTTATCTCTTCTTTTGTGTGTTATCTCTTCTTTTGCCTAAGCGTAATGACCGTAGACTAATACTACTAAGGGTTATTATTATTATTCAGCCAGAACCAACTCTTTACTGACTGTGTCGGCTCTAGCTAATTAGTCAGTGTTAGCCTAGCATCCACTGAAGCAGGCCTAATCGAGCCAGGCTCAGTCTGTCGTCTCGGCCCTCCGCGGCCAGCCATTTGTCACAGGGCCGACTGAGACGACAGACTGAGCCTCGCTCGATTAGGCCGACTGCCAGATTCGGCATCACAGGGTATGACGTAGGCCTACTGAGCTAGCAGTCTCCGCCTCCGCAGACGGTGTTGTGGCTCCAGCGGAGTCGTGATGCACAACTCGCAGCGTAGAGAGTAGGCAGTTCAAAGTCAGTCAGTTCTGGCCGCAAAGCGGTTGAGATTGACTGAGACGGAAGAAAGGCTTACCGCCGAGTAGCTCACCGTTCATTTGCTTATCCGTCGTTAGGCCGGGTGTAACTGAGATTTTCTTTTTTCACTGATGTTGGTAGTAGGCCTACAGTAAAATCCATGGACTCCTATATCTACTGGAATATCAGTTACTGATTTCAGTTAAGTCCGTGGTTAAATCAGTGGACCACTACTTCGGCGTACCGTGCCTCACAAGAGTTTCAAGGTGCACGATCAGATGACATCATTGTAGCCTGTACTGCCATGTTTAGTGGAACGAAATGGTTGACTACACGCGGCTACATGCCGCCACTGTCAGTGTATTATGTAGGCACAGTTCACGTGGATGTAGCTGCCGCGGCCGCCGCTTTTCAGGTCTATGAGTTTCCTGTCTCGACTGATGCAAAATAACTGCTACTTGGCCAGGGTTGTTCGCACTGTTAGTGTTAACCAGACAGGCTCCAAGCTGTGCTTTCTGTGGCTAAGGCCCGAAGTAACAGCTGCAATGAAACACCAGGGAAAATCAAAGCCTTATGCCAAAGACTGCTTTGGCTGAAACTTGATTGGCGCGAGCAGACGGCTTTGATTGAAGTTCCAGAACCAAATCACAGCTCCATGAGACTACTAGCAGTTCTAGGCTTACTTTTGCCGCGGCCGCCAGTGTAACGTAGTTTGAGTACAGCAGCTCCAGGGTGTGTGTGTGTGTGTGTGTGTGTGTGTGTGTGTGTGTGTGTGTGTGTGTGTGTGTGTGTGTTGTTGTTGTTGTTTGGGCTATGTACATATACGAATCAAACTGCCAGATTAGTACAGAATCATTATGAAAAGCCTCAGTTGTGGCTTGTTCAGTCTTATAAGCTTCTGACATGCAACATACTGGCTGATCATTTATTGGCAAAGTATGTGTTTGTGTCCAACAAATAACACTGGCAATTGCTATGTTTGTATCTGATACCTCACGGCCGCCGGTTTTGTGGCAAATAACCGTAATGTTCTTCTTTTTCGTGTTAATAAATTCAAAGAATTAAAACTCACTGAATTGCCATTTGGACACAAGCACATGTAGGCCTGCGGGCACTTGATCTGCCATGCTACTCCCAAGGAGATACATGGTGTGGCTGCTGAGTTTGTCGTCATGGGTATTGCAGTGACTGCCTCACCTCCAGGTGAGTGCGATAGACAGTATTTTCTGAGATTAAGGGAGACCACTGCGTTGTTTTATTTAATACTAGTTAGAAAGAACCAGCAAAGATGGCGGGGGTGCCACGTTCGGGCTGTTTCGAAGTCTACATTCGACAGCAGTGGTGTCCAGTCAGTGTCACGTTGAACGAGGAATCCTTGACCCTCACTTTGACAGAAACTCCCGAACAGACGAATGCATTCAACGGCAGTATGGATGCAGCAAGCCATGGCTACGTCAACGGGAGTCCAGAACTGCCCGATAACATCGCCGGACAGAAGCGATTCGTCAGGGTTGTGAAGGAAGAGCAGAATGGACTTGGCATAAGCATAAAAGGTGGAAAAGAGAACAGGATGCCGATCTTGATTAGCAAAATATTCAAAGGCATGGCGGCCGATAAAACGGAAAAACTTTACGTCGGGGATGCCATTATTTCTGTGAATGGTGAAGATTTGCGCGAGGCGACTCATGATGATGCTGTCCGCGCGCTGAAGCGGGCTGGTAAAGTTGTGGAAATGGAAGGTAAGCAAAAAAGTTGCACCTGTTCCACTGATTTCCTAATTTCTGGCGACGAACTCTGTTTTTTTGACGCGTAATTTCATGAGAAATAGCAGTAGACTAGTAATGGCTGCAGCAGTACCTTCTAAGTCTTTTTTCTTTCTGTATATCGTCTCATGTCTGCAGTTACGGCAGGGTGCCATTTGCAGGTCTCGGTAAAAGCAAATCTTGTACTAGGTAACTAGTTGTAGAAAAAATGACTTACTTCCCTTGTATATAACTAACCTCAGCTCGAAATGATAAAAGACAGATGACACTTCTACACAATCCGATATTCAGGAATGCTTGATCAGGATTTTTGCTGATGGCACACTAAATACTTGAAGATCAAATTCAAAAATGAGAAATGTAAAGTTTTACTATACATACATACTGTACATGATACATTATGATGATGAATAACTATGGCAGTAGGACACATATGACTAGCCCAGTGCCACATGACCTGTCTGTTAAGTTTTAAACTAAGCATTGCAAGTCAGCCATGCCACAGCACATAATTGTCTCAGCATCTGTTGGCTTATTAATAATTAATAGCAATTAACATGGTCTACTAAAGTACTATGTCTGTAGAGCATAATGTATGCTGATTATTAATGACATGTATGTGTGTGGTGGTGGTAGTGGGGGAGGAGGGGGGTGATGCTGCACATGTAATAAATTTTGTTTTCAAATTTGAATTGGGAGTTCTGATGTAAAATACTAAAACTAAAAGTTTGATAAGACTAACATTGTAAGTAACAGTCCAACACTTATTAGCATGACACTGCAGTCAGTAGTATTTAATATTATTTATTAACTCACAAGACTAAGACAAGAGTAAGATAGTAACCTGTAAGACTAAGGAATGGGTGAAAAAAACTGAAATACTGAAGTTGTGACAATGGTCACCAAAAGCTCAGGTGATTTTATTTGGATTTCACCAGAAAGTAAATTAGTTAATTACATCCTTGCTTCAGTTGCATTATCAGATCATGATTATAAATTGTATAAATCATACAATTCATAGTAGTATTATCAGGGGTTGCGCTCATTGCAGTTTTGTGTGTAAATACTGCAGGGGGGGCGGGGGTGGGGGGTCCCATATGCATTTTGGCCCAGTGTTCCTGGTAAAATGTTTAAGTAAGGGTCACAGTGACCCCCTGTCTAAAAATCTAAGGGCCAAGCAGCTTAAACTGGGGGCCACAACACTAAAGTACCATATAGAGATATAATGACTATTCAGTAGCACCCCTTTTTTTCTTTTTTCTTAAACAACCTTTACCCAAATTACACCACACCAAATGCACCAACATTACAATCTTCGCACTGAAGATTCAGTACATGTATGTATGTATGTAAAATTGTTATACATAAAACCATAGAAAAAAAATCAATCCTTTCAATTTTTGTCATTTTATAAACTGTACATTCTTTCAAATGCACAACAGAAGAAAATTAATCAGGCAGAGGTGGAGATCATGCTACCCACCCCCCTTTCCACATCCCTTATTTTTTACTGTAGATTTGGCCAACTGTGTTGCGAAATGGCACAGATCTCAGATTCTCACAATTCCACAATGATTTTTGCGGTATGATTTTTGCTTTCATCTGGAAGCCAAATAATCAGTTGTAAATGTAATTACCATTTTTGCAACAATTATTTCTTTATTTTGCTTCCTTTGCCAGCTTTTGTTTTCTGTCAGAGCAGCCATGGAACAGCCTTAGTTTCGTTTGAGGTTGTTCTGATGGAAAACTGCGCATCAGTGAAGGCAGAAGTACAAAAGTAATTGTCACAAAAACGGTAATTATAATTGATTATTTGGCTACCAGGGTGAAGAGTAGAAATTGTAAGGTCCACTTGTGACTGAACAGAAGTAAAAGTGAGGGAAGCCGTGATCTCCACGTTTGACAAAATTAAGTCACAAGACGCACAGACTACAGTTGCACCAGTTGAATGTATGCTACTGCTAGTGACAATGGTTGCGCAAAGATCTTTTTCAGCTGCTTTAATACTCTCTCTCTCTCTCTCAACAACAATATTGTCATCAGATTTTGCTGCTAAGCACATCTTCGCACGTGTAAACAAGATAAAAGCAACATGTTTTCAGCTAAAAATAAAATGAAAACAAAGGCATCGAAAGGGAGTGACAATAGAAATGAAATGAATTTTCAACCAGTCAGCTTTGAAATTAGACAACTGCCAGAAGTGACATTTAAACCAATCAGCATTGCGGACAGGAATGTTTTTAGGCAAGCAGAGTTTTGCGTTCCAGACTTTGCTGATCTGGCATCATTGATGTGTTAAATGATCTTTGACTGTCCACTAGACTGCTTTGAAAATAGGTATACGTCAGGATGGTGCATGGAACTCAAATCTGTGCGTCAAAATTCAAATAGACCTGCAGTTGTGCATTACCAGGAACATGGCCACATTGCTGCATCTCCGTACACAAAATGACTCAACACCAGTCAAACAAGTTAAGGCTCACTGCGGCTGCCACATCACTCAACACTTGATCTACTTGCAAACTCAATGTCATTAAAGACTGTACAGCTACACAACTGATGATCTTTGGTGTCATCTCAGCCGTGGCCCCACACTCCTCTCCACCACACAGTGCAAGTCCAGTCAATGAAGGGCAGAATCTGGACAATGACAAAATAAATGCATAAGCTGCCATACTTTTTGGACAATGAACACATGAATGAGGCAATACTTTTTCACCCTCAAATCTTATTCTTGCACCTTATGGTTGGTAGCGCCCAGTCTATGAATGAAATTCCCATACTTTTTTGAAGAATGATAACTAATTTGAAACCAAATCCTAACAAAACCGTATCTGCCATCTGGAAGAAGAATCAGTCACAAAGCAGAATACTTCTGCACAGCTGCCATTTCATACTGGACTTGACCCTTTAAAACTGGCCAGGGCACCTCTAAACGTTAAAGCTGAGAGTCCCAGGGACGCCTTAAAATACTTGCTAATGGGAGCCCTGCATTGTACCAATACCACTGAGCTATAGATCATATCCCATCTACATGATGGTTAGGAAACAGCAGGGCAATTCAGTGGCCTTTGTTGGCTTTGATTAGTGTTCCGAAGCTGTCAGCTGAGTCAATCCAGTGTGACTGGCTGTGAACTGGGGTGTTGTAGAGGTGATTTTGGCCACCTGGGACAGTCTGCACACAAGTTTTATGGAGGGTTGGTGGTGCAGAGCAAGTGCACTCACTTTCAAAGTAAAGTCGAAAGCCAACTTAAATTATTTTTCCAGTACAGCTACTGAACTAGGAGAAGTAGTTACTAGTACTAACTACTATTAGTAACTATTTCTCCTAGTTACTAGTACTAACTACTATTAGTACAGTAATAGTACTAGCAGTAACTTGAACAAGTTGAAGACAAATGTTTACTGGTAAAAACTGGCATTATGTACTACAACTGCCAATCTTAACAGAACCACTGAGTATGATGTCCCCCTCTTCCCTTACCTTTGAACTTCATAAATTAAATCACACTGTTACTGATTGAGCCTAGCTGAAGTTCAGAAGTTGCTGATTTAGGTAAAGTGACCAAGCTCTATTTTTGTCCCTTCACATTCTAAATAAGTTGTTGCTTTCTATTATTCTAATGCCAAGTTAACAAAAGATAGGTCATTCTGAGCGTGAGATACTTCTTCCACCATTCCATCTTTTTTCAACCACTTTTAGTTTTCAGTTTTACTTTTAGAGATCTACAATGATTGATGTTGTGAGTGTAACACTAACACAGTAACAGGGACTGTAGATTATATTATAATAATAATATATTGCTTTAACTCAGTTTGAGTTTGACCAAGGTTCCCATTAATGCACAAATGTGCATCCATTACGCACTAGAACTGAAAAGGATGCACTAAATGTACGCCAAGAGGGTCCCACCAGACGCACTAAAAAAGTGCTGGGAAGTCCAGACCTCCTGTTCCTAACTGCCCAGGGGCCCATTAAAAGTTGTAGCAGGGTGTCCCATGGACCTTAAAATACTTGCTAATGGAGGCCCTGGGCATGTATCAGTTATTTGGCTGATACAAGTTAGATCCAGGGTGTATCAGTTGTCCAGCTGCTGCAGGTTAAATCTGACATGTATCAGTTGTCCCGTTGTCCAGCTGATGCAAGTTAGGTCCAACATGTATCAGTTGTCCCATATGTATCAGTTATCCACCTGATGCAAGTTACATCTGGTGTCTATCAGTTGTCTGGCATGTATTGGTTAGCACTAGCAGGCTGATGCAAGTTACATCCTACATGTAGCCATTATCCAGCTGATGCAAGTTAGATCTGGCATGTATCAGTTATACAACATGTATCAGTGGTTAGTCTGATGCAATTTAGATCCAGCATGTATCAGTTGCCATCATGTATCAGTTGTCCAGCTGATGCAAGTTAGATCCGGCATGTATTAGTTATACAGCATGTATCAGTTGTGAAGCAGATACAAGTTAGATCCCACATGTATCCATTGTCCAGCAGATGCAAGTTAGACAACATGTATCAGTTGTCCATTGTGTATAAGTTGTCCAGCTGATGCAAAGTAGACATGTATCTTGTCTGGCTTATGCAAGTTAGATCCGGCATGTATCAGTTATACCACATGTATTAGTTTTCCAGGTGATGCAAGTTAGATCTGGCATGTATCAATTGTCCAGCTGATACATGTTAGATCCAGCATGTATCAGTTATATGGCATATCAGTTGCCAAGCTGATGCAAGTTAGAACTGGCATGTATTAGTTGTCTCCCTTGTCCAGCTGATACAAGTATCAGTTGTCCAGTTGATGCAAGTTAGATCTGGCATGTGTCAGTTTTACAGCATGGATCAGCTGTCAAGCTGATGCAAAGTTAGATCCCACATGTATCTATCCTCCAGCTGATGTAAGCTAGGTCCAACATGCATCAGTTGTCCAGCTGATGCAAGTTAGATCTGACATGTATCTGTTGTTCAGCTGATATTGGTTAGATTCGACATGTATCAGTTGTCTGGCATGTATCAGTTGTTCAGCTGATGCAAGTTAGATTGGAAGTGTGTCCTTGTCTGGCTGATGTAAGTTAGATCTGGCATGTATCAGTTATAAGGCATATATCAGTTCTCATCCTGATGCAAGTTAGATCCAGCATGTATCATTTCTTTGGCTGATGCAAGTTATTCCCACATGTATCAGTTGTCCAGTTGATGCAAGTTAGATCCCACATGTCTTAATAATAATAATAATAATAATAATGTACATTTATCATGTGCTCATCCACGCCGTGGGTGCTCACATGATACATATTAACCTAAATAGCTGATACAAGTTTGATCTGACATGTATCAGTTGCTGGGCATATATATCAGTTGTTCAGCTGATGTAACACAAGTTAGATCCAGACTGTTTTAGCTGTCTGGCTGGTGCAAGATATATCCCTATATATCAGCTGTCTGGCAGAACAAGTTAGATCTGGTATGTATCAGCTGTCCAGCTGGCACAAGTTAGATGTGGTGTGTATCAAACCACAGCTGAGTTGTAGAAGGGCTAAAGGGCATCATATGCAATGCAGAATACTTCTGCACAGCTGCTGGTGGATTATTAAGTTATTATATTTGTTTTTATGTCATCAGCTGAGAGATAACTTTTTTTTTATATGTCTTAATGTAGTATAGTAGTAATTAATATTATTTAGTCTCTTTGAGAAATAAATTAGTCAGGTATTTGTTACACTGCAGTACAACTAATACTTGTAAGTAAGAGTAGTCAGTTGAAATGTACAGTTGTGTTTGAAACGACAATTTTAACAATTGAAGTTATTTAATTTCAAAGTTCAGTGTCTTTTTTGTTTACATACAGTAGTACTAGTAGCAGCATAAGTACTACATTCTGATAGTGATACTGATAGTGGTACCAATTACTAATAGTAATAATAATAAGACATATTATTCATACTAGTATTGTAGTAATACTAATTGAGGAAACTGATACAATGACAGTTCAGCCTTAGTCATTAATTAGTCATAGAATTATGCTGGCTACATCCCTGGCCTAAGTCTTACTAATCTGTGTTCTCTCTTTCTTTCTTCAAAGTGAAATATCTGCGAGAGGTGACGCCTTATTTTAAGAAAGCCTCTCCACTCAGTGACCTTGGCTGGGGTGCACAGGACTCAGCCCAGAAAGACGGTGTGAAAGCCAACTGGTCTGAAACAAAGACCATCCCTCTGCGACTCTGTTACCTGTGTCGCAACCTCACCATGATTGATCAAGAGAAAAGAACCTTGGAGCTGCATTCTCCTGATGGAAAGGGGATGTGTGCACTGAAGTTTCCTGACCCAGCAACATGTAGTGATTGGTTCAATGCCATCCATTCAAACATGATGATGCTGACACAGCAGGCTATTTTGGAAGCCAATCAGATCATAAGGTCTGCTCCAAATCAGCGACAAATACGGCATATGGGTTGGCTTTCTGAACAGGTAAGAGGTCTGGAAAATGTATTGTATTTGATATATATATATATACTTCCATTAGTTCTGGGTTGTTCTTCAGTGCTGGTGACCGAATCTGAGAATGTGGGGAAATCCAGTCCAAATTCAAAATGTCATAAAATCATGCAAAAACGTCTTATTTTTGTCAATAACTCCTGAATTAGTGCAAGTTGTTACTCATAAAAGTAATATTGTTACAATATATCAGCAAACCCAGTTCTTGCCTGCCGCAGGACTTGGTAACAAGATGAAATTAAAATCGAGGCTGCTCACATTTTATATCTAGTGTCAACGCAGGTTTTGGTTTTGTCGTCTTCCACCTTGAGTAAATGCTGATAATGATATGCTAATAGTATGACTAGGCATATTGGGGTGTTCAGAATCCCATTTCTGGGATCATGCCCTCAGTTGATTGACCAAAAAACATCACTGATCAATTTGGCAAGGTATGCAATTTCTGGTCAATCTGATACAAAGACTGATCTTCTTCCAGGTAGCAAGTTCGGTAGGATTCAGTTTCATATTAATCATTATTGTTCTTCAGAAGAGCATGCAAATTTTATTGACAGACAGGGTGCTACCAACTATAAGGCGCAGGGGAAAAAAAGATCTGAAACAAGAATGGCTGTTAGCATTCCAAAACAAGATTCAAACACGTAAAAGGTCCAAAGAACGCTATTTATTAAATATTATTATTATTTATTAATTATGTTTTTGTCCTAATAAATTATAAATAGCGTTCTTTTGAATCTTTTGTGTGTTTGGATCTTATAAGGCGCAGGGATAAGATGGGGGGGGGGGGGGGTGTTGCAGTATAGTCTGAAAATTATGGTAGCTTTTTACATTTATTTCATCATCATCCAGATTCTGCCCTTCATTGACTGGACTTGCAGTGTGTGCTGGAGAGGTTGAGTGCGGGACCATTGCTGAGATGACACCAGAGATCATATAACTGTATGGCTATATCAGTATATGATCTTTGATGACACTGAGATTGCAAGTAGTGTTGAGTGGTATTGCAGCCACCAGTGAGCCATAACTTGAATCAGCATGCAGCGATGTGGCTAAAATGCATACTGCACCCAGAATATGCAAGATTTTGAAATGAGTACAACCCCTGTGAAGCAATGACGTTTGTTTTTAATGATTCAGATTATGAGCTGATTTAGAATTTTCTCTTGAAGTCAGATTTTCATATAGAGTCTAAATTTCTTCACGGAATGTTCCAAAGTTTCATTCATTTGTTTCAGTTACCAGGTGATGGTGGAACCACTTCTTGGAAGCCGGTGTTCTTAGCGTTGACAGACAAAGACATGGTGCTTTATGACACTGCTCCTTGGAGCAAGGAAGAGTGGGCTACACCCTTTCAAGACCATCAGTTACTAGCTACCAGGTTCGAACTTTTGAGTGTGTAATAACAAGTTTTATCATACAGTTAATTTAGAAAGCACCCACCCTGTGGCTGGTGCACATCAGATTCAAAATAGAGATTATTATTAGTAAACTTACTTATAATAACTGGCAAATAATGGGATCATCAGGACTAATGATAACAATGTAATATGGACATGTATGCATAATTATATATTGTCCACATCCAATCAAAACCTTGTATTTGGATACACATTCTGATTTGCACATTGATGACACACAAACATATGCATGCACTTGTGCTCATGTGTGTGCTCTCTCTCTCTCTCTCTCTCTCTCTCTCTCTCTCTCTCTCTCTCTCTCTCTCTCTCTCTCTCTCTCTCCCTCCCCTTTTATCTGTCTGTGTCTGCTGGGGTGAAGAACACTATTGTTCAGTTGTTCAGAGAACAAAATGTTTTGAAACTGATTTTGAAGCACAAGAGTGTAACTGTAAGAGTGACATATGTCTTGGGGGAGTGTACTAGATGTGAGGACTGAAATGCATGTGTCTGATAAAGAGAAGACAGAACACTAAGGGTTGTACATTTATCTGTGCTGTAGTAGTGCAGAAAGATATGAGGGGGCAGAACCAGTTTTGTATTTGAAATTTGAGCCATTCAGAGATTAGAAGCCAATGATGTTGCTGTAGGAGATGAGTATGCAATGTCAGAAGAAATGAATGTTCATGTTTTCACTTTTAATCTAAGGTTGGTGCACTGTGGCAAACAAAACAGTCAGCTGGGAGGAGGTGATGTCTTGTCTTTCGGAACACGCTCAGGCACACGGAATGGGGTGGAGACCCACATATTCCGTGTGGAAACCCAGCGAGATCTGGCATACTGGTCACGTGCACTGGTGCAAGGCTCGCATGGAGCAGTTGCGCTGGTGAAAGAAGTCACCTGCTGTAAGTTTTGTTTGTGTGTTGTTGAATAATTTGAAACTGAAGTGACAATGACTGAATGAGGAAAAGGCATTTTTCACTGCCCACCTGTCCTTTTAGATTACTGCATTAAGAGAATTATGCAAAGTTCAGTTATAGATCTATACATATTATACATGTGTGTCATGGGTTATGTCTTGTGGACTGTGCTGTTCAAAACAGCTTTGTGTGGTGATTGTTGTTTATTCTAGTGCCTCACCTGCAGTCATTTTGAATCACCTGTCTAATGAGAGATCAACTGTCTTCTTTGACCGGCTGTTCAGAATCCATTTGTTCTGAATGAAACTTCATGTGTCTGTTTGAATGTCGAGTCAAAGACCACCTGTGACACTGTTATGGGGAAATACTTGAAGTTGAACATGATCACAGCAGTTTCTCCTGTACTCATGACAGGATGCTTTGTACTCAGAGTTGAAAACAAAGAAGAAAAAGAGAAAACTTGGATTATTCAGTAGTTTGTGTGATGCTAGGCAGGAACTTCTTTGTAGCTTGTCATACATCCTGACCAGTAATCAGACATCAGCATAGTAGATTGTTATCGGTCCTTTTTCAGCTGCAAAATGGAAAGACAAGAAGTGCCGTCTGCTGGTTCACTATGACAGTGGCTTCACGCTGACAGAGGAGGTGGAAGAGGGAGGGTCAGGGGAGCAGCGGCCTCCTCCCACCATCCTGTGGCAGTATCCCTATGAACGTCTGCGCATGTCCGCTGATGATGGTCATCGCCTGTTGTGGTTGGATTTCACCGACGATGGCGAGCAGGTAATAGACCATTTTGTTCTGGAGTCAAGAGGTTCGCTCAGCAGAACCCTGGACAAGTAGTCCCGGAGAGGAATGGAACACTGCAGCAGAGACTACCTACCTGCTGTCTTTCCAACTCTGCCACATTTGGTTACATCATAGCCAGGCCCAGCTTCCCATCCTTGCACGCACCGAATGGAAAACAGACAGTTATCTGTCACTAGTGTCAGAGTTTGAGGTTACGGTGCAACCAGCTGTGGCAGAGACATGAGGAAGGGTAGGCCAGTAGTCTTTGCTTGGCATGTGCAGGAAGGGGGCATCCAGTGACAGACTATATTTGCATACTGCATTTACCAAAATACAGTGGAACACTCAGGAGACAAACCCTGCTAACTAAAAGTATAACTTCAGATAAAGTGAGTGAATATCCCACCAGTACTAATTGCTTATATTTTTTAATTGGAAAGAAATAATTGTGATGGACCTAGCCATTTTGTCTCAAGTAAAGCTGAAATACACGTGTGTTTTTTTAAGATGCTCCAAATACATGCATTTCTTCGGTCTTTGCATTATTGTCATGTATCATTGCCATTATTTTGTTCATTGTTTGTACAATGGCATTTTAGTTGAAAATTGCACATGGTTTTGTTTTTTCACAGTACAAAAACATTCCTAACCATTTGTGCGTTTTTATCTTGTTTTGGTTCACATAACCTGTATCAAAGTCAGATAAAAAGAATTATGCTTACAAAAAACAGACAGCTTTCAAGACTGATTATAATCAATGTGTCTTCTGAAACTTCCCGGTATGTATGTTTCGGTAAATTTTGCAGTTTATATGTGGGCTTGCATTTCTGGTACAGCGGTCTGGAAGAATTGGCAATAACTAGTGAACACATGTGCTGTGTTACCCAAAGTTTATCAGTTTTGTAAGGGGAATTATCTGTTTGTTCTGCTCTAGTGTGTGCTCGTGTATTGTCAATCTGAATCAACAGTACATCTTATTTACTTACATCTTGGTTTTAGATTTGTGTATGTCTATATTTTTCAGGAACTGGACCTCAATGCTTGCCCCAAGCCCATTGTGTTCATCATTCACACCTTCCTGTCTGCAAAAGTCAGCCGATTGGGGCTGATTGCTTGACATTCAGTGGCCTCCTGCCATCATTTTTTACTTCTCAGACTTGCTGCTGACTTTTGATGAAAGTGGGACTGATTGGAATGATGGTTTCACCTTTCAAATTCATTGCTCTTGTGATAAGGTGAAGCATAGTGTAATATTAGACTAAACTTATCTTCAGAACCCTCTACATGTCAGTCATGCCCTGTCCAGTGTGGTTTCTGCATTTTATTGACTTGTTTTTAATTGCTTCCGGGTCATCACTCCACCAGTGATCAGGAATCTGGGACTCAGTGGTTGGCCTTCAATATCCTTTGAATTTTTCTCTTGCTCAGTCCAGTAATGTTCATGTGTGTGTGTTATTTTGCATCTGGGATGACTGTCCAAGACTTTTCCTCAGAGAGATTGTGTGTCAGATACATGGTGCATGAACAGACTAACCAGTGTATGTTTTTGCACAGTGATGTTTTTCAGATGTGATATGATTGTGTTCAAAGAGTATTACACTTGTGGGTTGGAAGCATTTTGCCATACTTTTTTTTTTCTCCTCCAACAACTGTAGGCTGTAAACTGGTTATTGCTGATCAGAGACAGTATGATCTTGCTTCTCACTGGTCTGATGCCAGGTCAGCATCATTTGTCTGGTGTGGAATGCTGTTAACTTAAAAAGTGGAAGAAAACCTAGCTCGGTGTCATGAACCAGGAGTGCATTCCTTGAACTGCAAGAATAATGAAGACAAGACAAATGTGAGATACATGTAACTGTAAATCAGCCCTACATCCTGTCATAAATTGGAACTTTCAGTTCAAGGTTTACATTCTGGGTTAGCTTGTAATCAAGAGGTTTTCAGATATGCAATGAGTTGTAGTCGCAAGTTGTGCTCAGGAAGGCTAGTGATTGTGTGGACTTGTGGTTTATAAAGTGCGGACATTTGAATTACTTTCGTTCAGTGAACGATCTTTTTGTAACGGTGAGAGTACAGTTTGTAATCATAAGTCTGCTGTTCAGTCCACAATGGTGCAGATTATTATTTGAAGTGGTCATTTTGTGTGAATGTGACTTGAGTATGAGTTAGTGTTTACAATCTTGTTCTAATGTCTGCGATATGTGTGATATGAATACTCGTTCTACACCACAAGCTACAAGTTTACAAGCTGCAAGTTTTGCTATGATATAGTCAGTGTTCATGCCCATTCTGCTTGTTGTTGAAGTTTGTTGCTGCTGAACTTACCATTACTAATGTGCTGATGAGAATTGTCATTTACCAGTATGTTACGGCATTATTGTTTAAAAGTAATAATCATTTTTGTTGAAATGCTTTGCAAATGAGGTGGTAGGTGTTGTTCTCTCTCTGTTGTTCTCTCTTCTTTTCTTTTTTATCCCCTCTCTCTCTGTTGCTCTCTTCTTCTTCTTTCTCTCTCAGCCTGTAGTAACCCAGCATATCTTTTCTTTAGCTGGATTGATCAATGTGTTCATGGAGATTGTTCCAGATGTTGTTGTATTTCATCAAAAATGCACTTGCACTTACAGGTGATAAAAAAAATCAAGGGGACACATTTTCCACGTTTTTATGCCAACTTGCACACTTGTTTGAGTTCCTGTTTATACCACATGACCAGTATGGTATTTTCTTATACTATAAATGACAGTGTAATTTGTGTGCAGTCTGCTAAATCATTAAAGGGGAATTAAGCCAGCTGAGATTGTTTATTCTGACTAGGTTTTGGGGGAAGGGAGGATGAGCTGGTTTTGCCCAGCAGTAAGGCATTAGGCTGGTAAGCAGAAGGGCCTCAGTTTGATTCCACTTCAGCTCTCCCTTCTCTTCAAAAATGTTGTGGTTTGTGGACACTGTTGTGTCACTTTGTCCCTCACAATTAATAAAATATTAAAATGGCTCTCATCACTGCCCATTTTAATGCAGGGAGGCATTCTGGTGGTAACAGTGTAGCGATAGGTATATAATCTCCCTCTTCCCCCACCTCCATTCGTCCGTCCCTAATAAGCCTTATGGTTTCTGTGGACATAAAGAACCATGAAAAAAGAAGGGGAGGGGGGGAACATTCACAGGTTTGTAAAGACATTGCTCAATCATATAATTAAACAACCTTGGTAAGCTGGGCCTGCTACCAGTATGTATTTGATCTACCAAACTGAGACTATAATTTGAATACAGTAAAAAAAATACTGTATGCTTTTCTTTGCATCATCAGTGTCATTATCTCACAAATGGTGATGTTACAGCTTTTGTTCTTTTGTCCTAGCTTCAACAGGGCAACAGTAATGCCACCAGCGCTGCAGTTTCTTCATCACTGGCGTCTGCCACTGTGCCAGTTAAGAGTTACCCACAATCGCCTTTCTGTCAATCAGTGCATGAACATGTGGCATAGCATACTGCATGATGAGATTACGAAGGCATAAAGAATCATGCATAAATCCATGCATGATCGAAAGTGGATCATAATTTGGGGGGGGGGGGGGGGGGGGGGGGGTGGCTGAAATCACCATGTTCTTGTGTCCCTCTGTCATGGCCTTGTCCAGAAGATATCTGCTGAACTGTTCAACCTTTTGTAACCAGTTGATGGTGGTGCATCATTCTGAGGTGGAGTGTCATGTGATTTAAAATATTAAAAAAATGCTATTTTCAAAGTCACGGTCACAGTGAGGACTGATAATTATAATAATAATATATAAAAAAATGTCTGTTTCTAGATGATGTAGTCATATGAAATCTTCTGGGCCCATATGCATGATAAGCAAATAGAGTTAAAGGTGAATAGCCCCTAATCATGATTTGCTGAAGAGTCCGTAAGTCCAGCTCTCCTTCCATATGCGCAAGTCATTAGGCGTTGGTCTTTACAAGTGTTTGTCTCAGTAGTAGAATTTGTTGGTAACGGCAGTATTTTCACCATTTAGAAAATAAACATGATATGGGGGGCTATTTGCTCGTCATGCATCCCTGAACTAATGGTTTCTTTGCAACCAAACTTACTTTGATGGAGATCACCATGAGACAAAATGGCCAGTGAGAATATTGGATTGCTGTAGTTACGGTCAAGGTCACAGAATGTTCAAAATTTTAATTAATGCTTCTCCAGATGGTATCTTCTGAACTGCTGAATCATTTGTAACCAAACTCAGCATGGTAATACCGCATCGTAAGCTGGAGTGTCGTGCAAAAAAATTAGGTTGCTGTCTTGGACGTGAAGGTCACAGTTAGGGCTCATGTAATCATATGACTGTTTCTATCGTATCTTCTGAACTTCTAATTGTTTCACTGCCAAGCTTGAGTGTCTTGTGAAAAGACTGCTTTGCTATGTTCAAGGTCATAGTGAAGGTTCAAAACTTAATTGAATAATGATTATGCATTATCATGAGCCAGAGTGTCTTGCATTGCAAAACAGTTGTTTGGCTGTCATGGTCAAGGTCACAATGAGGGCTCATATAATAAAAAATATGACCATTTCTCCTACATGTTTAGAGCTGCAGATCCTTTTGCAACCAAACTGAGATCATGAGCTAGAGTGTCTTGTGGAAAGATTGCTGTGTTCAAGGTCATGGTCACAGTGATGGTTCAAAACTTCATTAAATGTTTGTCAGTCCTATGTTTTCTGTACAACTAATATCTTTGCATCAGAACTAGCTGTGTGGATATACTGTTACTAATAACCAGACCCAGTGCTAACAAAGCGGGCATGTATATAACACTGTATACGGACAGTGACAGTGTCTTAAGGTATCACTCAATGGGGGTATTTTGCCTGCAAGGTGACAAACCCTTTGTTTGGTGGCTTGAATAAAAATTTGGAGTTCATGAAGTTTGATGGAGAAGTTGATGGAAGAGATGGTTGTTGTTTTTTGTGTTTTTTACCATGCATTGTTTGTAGGATACATAAAAGAATTATATTCTTGTAGAATAGATACGTTTTATGACAAAGTTGTAGTGTGAAAAAAAGAAAGCACAAAGAATGCAATCACACGTAATTTTCCAATTATGTGCTATTCCAGTGCTTGAATTGAGTTTCACAATGTCATTTTTTGGTTCATTCTTTTTTGTGTGTATTTGTATGTTTGTGGTTATAATTGGAGAGGATAACTAACATCTGTATAGATGATTTTCCAGAAGACTTTTAAATGGATTGGTAGTCATTTTTTGTAGATAGCCTTGAATTTGTTGTGCATGAATTAAGTTCATTTAATTTTAGTTTTTTTTTACTTATTCTTTTGTGTATTTGTGCATAAGCATACATTTTAATGTCAGCAGATTTTGCTTGTTATGGCACATCATTAGTAGAGTTTGAGTTAAAAGTTGTAATCACTTGTGTGTTAATAGTTCAGACGTTTTTGTTTGTTGCTATAGAGATACAGATTAAGAATGTTATGTATCAATGGTCAGAAAATGACTACAGTGTTCAGCTTTTTATGTTATCAGAGGTATTTTTCAGTCAAATATCAATATTATTTCTATTTTCTACCATTCACAGTCACAGGTTCATTTTAATACAGTTACATGTCACAGTATAAACATCGCAGTGATGTGTGTATCATGATGGGTGGGGAATTTCACCACATGATGACTTCATTGTTGTGTACTTGTTTATTATTACCTCCCATAGTGTGACCTCCCACATACTAGTACAGTACACAATTGGATTTGAATATCTGAGACTAGGCATTTGTTGAGGACACCCAACCAAGTAACATCATAACATACATGTGTGTTTGTGTAATTATTATTAATGTGTTGAGGGTTGTCTGCGTGACCATGTATCATTGATGTAAATAGAAAGGGAGATACAGGGTTTTGATGTGCAACCCTCAGTATGTTACTAATGATAATAATTGTTTAAGAGTACATGTGTTTGATGAAAATTGTGTGTGGTATTATACATGTAGCTTGTAAGGGATTAAAAAAGCTGGAAGTACTGATTTAAAAATGATGTGAAAATTTCATTATAGTGATGCTGGTACAGTGAATTAATCAACAACTTAAGTTTGAACTGGTGATGGATCAGTACTTAGGTTTCATGGAAGTCTCATCAGTGGATTGGGCCTTCAGCCATGTAAGGCAAATAACCTAGATGCTTTGACTAGCCACCTAGTGGTTGGATAGAGGACCCATCACTATTCCTTCAGGAGAACACAAGTGAGATCCTTGATGTCCAGTGACTTTGTCATTAGTTGGGTACTGCCATTGTGCAATATCGTGTGGCATTCTATTTCTTGCACACCCCTTGATGCTTGGACTTTGGAGACAGCAGTGTCAACGTATGCCTATGAATTACTCAGGATCTTGGACAAGAAGATATTTTTGTGAGCTGACCCATCACCAATTCACGGAGAGTTTGCATGACTGAACATTTTTCTCATGATATCAAATCATTAGTGTCACTGTTTGATACAATACAAATGACTGTTATGTCTTTAAAAGGAATCAGCATTCCCCCCAAAAAAAATGTTTTGTCCAACAGATAGAAGTCCAATAAAAACTTGGAATTGGGGATTTTGTTTTAAAATGCTCCATTGATTATACATAAATGTTTTGAAAATGAACTTTGTGAGTGTCGATTGGTGGAATCAGTTGTACAAAGAGCTGTCAAGCATCACAGCTCACGTGCTGCACATCTTTGATGTCTGGCCAAGAAATGTGTGAGCGTGCATTAAAAAAAACATTTTGCTGTTTAAAAAAAAAGAGCTAGTTCACATAAAACCAGCTGGTTACTTTAAAGCAAGATCCTTAATTTTAGGATTTTATGTTCAACTCTTTTATCTGTTGGACACATTTTGAGATAGCCTTTAAAATCACAGTATCATTAATCCCTTCATTTCTCAGGAGAGGCTGCAGAGCTTGAACTGATTAGAAATCCATATTCCGATTTTGACTTGGTTCGATGACAGCAGAACCAGCCAGAATCACTCCATACAAAGAAGTGTGTACAATGTTTGGTCTTAAGTTTGGCTTTGACCTGCCACATTTGTCTAGTTGCATCACAGCCAGTTCAGTTCCTGTCATATTTCCAAGTCAAACATGCATGAAGAAAGGTTTTGGTTATGGATATATACTACTGAAAAGGTGAAGCAAAGGGAATGTAAATGTACTTGTACAGTTGCTTTATTTATTCATCAATGTCTGCGTAAAACCATCATTTACATTTGTATTATTCATGATATAATTGACATTTTCTGCACTAGTATTAACTTGGCTTCCACATCCAAAGCTGTGACAATCTTTATGAAACTTGGAATAGATTTTCTGTCTGTTGTATTTGTGCCCTGTTAATGTTACTTGGAAAGCTTAAAACTAGCTAAAGGCTTTGCAATGTGCTTACCCAGATTGCAAAGCAATCAACTGTGGAAGAAGAACAACATTCTCTCATCAATATGTGATGTGACCCATGTGTTCTGTTCAGTGTTTGATCTATGAGGCTGCTGTTGAGTGATAGCACACTTGACAGTGATGGTGAACTCACTGTTGGATTGCCATGCCATTTCACAACTTTGGGATGTCACTACAGAGTTGGGCATGCATAGCCATAACAATCAATGAGATACAGCAGTTTGTGCCTCTCACATAGGTTGCATGCTCTTCATTGAACCTCAGTTTTGGCTTGTAAAAGTAAGTTGCCTCTTTTTGCATTATGATTCAAAATCAAATGCAATAGACTAATAACATTTCAGAGAAGAAATAACAATACTTGCGGCATGTGAAAACAATAGAATTTTGTAAAACAGCAGAAGCTGGTGTGTCTTGTTCTCGAGTGGATGACATTTTCCTCTTTTGTGATGTGTAAAAACAAAAAAATTAAATGATTACGTGATGTGGGTTATCCAGTCAGCTGGTCACCTTTGGTGAACATTTGCCTTTTCTTGGACACTGTTTCTATGATATTTCAAACTTTGTCTTGTGATAACTTATCAGACCGCTAGCTGTCCGTACCGTTGGGTAATGGTAACAAGGGACGCAACCACTCCTACTCCATCTGTACTGGTGATTGCATCCGTACATCCATTGGCATCGTGTTTTGCACTTTAATGGTAAGAAATGTGTAGGGCACTGAGTGTGAGTAAATGAACCAGTTGCTGTTGCTGGTTTGTTTTCATAAATGAAAGTATGTGAATGTGAGCGAACTGTCTGATTTACAGTGTTCTGCCAAAAACGTAGTGGAAAACACATGACGGTGTTCACTTCTGTGTTCAGTTGATCTAAGGAAGTGGTCAGCATTTCCCTTTCAAAACCGGTGGAGTCTTCACTGGTTTCTCAGCCTCTTGGTAGTTTTGCAGCCACAGCACCTTTCTGAAGTTAGTTATCTTCATGCATGAGTCATATAAACTGCAGCATTTTAACCCTTTGACTGCAGGAGGACTTTTGGAAAATTTGGTAGGAAAAAAGCAACAAAAAACACAATCACATTTAGGGATAGTCTGGAAAAGGTCAGAGGTAATTGGGTGATAAAAACTGCATCTCTTTGGAGACCAGCAGATTTCCCTCTCAGTTAATTTTTTTTTTAAACACTTCAACTACATATATAGCAAGCAGTCAGTGGGTTAAAGAGCTGTTCAAAATTCCATAGGGTTGGATTTTTTTATTTTTTAAAAACAAACATCTACAAAACCAAGTGTGTGTGGTTGAATGAATCATGTGACATGTAGTATTCTTGTATTACATATATGTAGATTCTTTTTGCTTTGCAGCGTGCCTGTAATTGCATATTCCACTTGCAACCACAGAAGACCTCAAAATATTTATCAAGTAACTGATATTTATTGGACAATTCATAATCTGATTATGGTGCACCCCTGAAAATATACCAACTCATTATCATGTCAGTAATGATAAAATGAAAACAAACACTACTTGCCTTTCGTGGATCAGAATGTAAATTCTCAGTCCACCATTGTTGTTGCTTTTGTTTATAATAGGAAATATAGAACTACACACCTTAGTCATTTTAAATTACAACCAACTGCAGGTTCTTTTGGTTTAAATGAATTCATTTGCTTTGTCAAAACTATGTAAGCTGCTTATTTTTTTCTGTTTTAACTAGATGTCCTGTTTGTAGTTTAAAAAGACAGAAGCAGCAGTATGCTATATTTCTGTCATGCTAGCAATAACTGTAGTGACAGTGAAGCTGTTTTGTGCCTTTGTCTTGTGGTGGCATATCTTTGCTATTTTGATGTCACTGTTTGTAGCTGTCATAGTTCTTCATTAATTGCACCTCTGTGAAATAGAATGATAATTTGTCAGTGTTGGCAACATACTCTTTACAGTTCCATCTTCAGTTGTTTACAGATTTCTTCATTATTTTGAGAAAAGAACAAGCATGATTCTGAACTGATGATGGCGACAGAAGAGTACTGGCAAATTTTCACACAAATTCTGCATCGAAAACTGAGTAGATACACATTAGCTATTTCCATCAACGTTGTTTCTTTTTCCTATCAAAATATTCTAAAACCTGAATTTCCAGTTTCAGATCCTTGTATAAACTTGTAAAGGACAGTGGGACTGTGGTCGCTGCTGGGACTTTGGATATGCCTTGTATCCTGACCCCCATGTTGTGGTTTCTTTTTTGTCATTTCTAATCAAAACTGCCAGTTTTAGTGCTAATACACCAGCAGCACTGGCCAGTCATAGCTGGATCAGAACTAATGTGGGAATCTCAGCTTCTTGGAAAGCTCACACACACTCACAGACATTATCATGATTATGTACAGGCAGCCAATGGCAATACTTCATCAGGCCAAAACAAATTTGTCTTTATTGTGGCACCCAATTTCACACATTTTGACCCTTTGGGTGAGTAAGGAGAATATGGTTCATGCATGCAGATCTGCAACTGGTAATCTCTTACTTAAGAAGTGGTACAACTTTGATGGGGAAAAAGTAGTTTAAATACTGTGCATTATATATTCTGGTTGGTTTAAAAAATTAATTAAAAAATCCCATGTTATAGGACATCAGTGATTTCATCGAAACAAATTAATAGAATTAAAAAAATAAAATATTGCAAGGCCCATTTAAAGAAGAAGAGAAGAAGAAAAAATAGGAGGGTGGCATGGGGGTGAAGTGCAGATATTAGTGCTTGCTTTTTTATTTAACGATACATATTCCTTCTCTCTTGTACACAGTCACTGAGAATGCTTGTAAAATGTTGACACGGTTCATAGGTGATCCTTTGGTTAAATGTCATTAGTGGTAATATGTGATAGCTCTTTAAGTAGGTCTTGTGTTTATCTGAAATGATTTATTCATTTGCAACTGCATGCTTATACTCAAGTTTGATGATTCATATAAAATGCTATTCATTTACTGCATGCTTGTACTTTTCTCGTCAAGCTGTATACAATGTTGTATGAAATGGTAAATATTTATTTTAGAAAAATATTGATCTTTTATATTTAATGCAATAAACCTTAAACCAACTAAAGGGCTTTGTTCTTCTTTGTTCATAATTATTTCTATTTAATCTACAAAGACATAGTTGAACAACATATGTGGATGGTGGAGGGCACCTCAGTTTGATATTCCTCAATGTGAGCATCATTCTAGCATGACCAGTCAGACATGGCTAAACAACATGTGGATGGTGGAGGGCACCTCAGTTTGATATTCCTCAACGTGAGCATCATTCTAGTATGACCAGTCAGACATGGCTAAACAACACATGGATGGTGGAGGGCATCTCAGTTTGTGATATTCCTCAACGTGAGCATCATTCTAGCAATGACCAGTCAGACACATAATATTCATAATATTCAAAGCAATCAAACCTTGGTGATGTACTGATTCCTCTTCTCTACCTTTTTTCCCCCTTCCAACAGTTGATGACATTGGACAATGATTTTATTGTTTTCACGTACTATGTGTAACTGCACACCAAGATGTCAAAATGAACAAGTCCTAACTTCACATGTTGAAAAAAGTTTGGTCACAGCAGTACCCCTAAAATGCTCCAAGTCCAATGCTTGTACTAGTGATGAAGGGATCTAGAACACACTAGACTTCAGTTACAGATACAGCTATTACACAGTTTGCTATGTATGGACATCGTAAAATTGGCTGTAGTGTGAACAAGTGAAAAGGTGTCACTTGAGACCAACCTGAAGTGATAGTCCTGCAGTGCCACATTGCTTTTGAAACAGGGTAGCTTTGTTTTCACACAGTACCCTGACTTCAAACTTCTCTTAGTTGCCTTTTTGTGTGTTTGGGTGTGCACATACATTATGTCATTATGTGTAGTTTGAAAAAGGTCCTCATCCATATTCCATGTCAGAGTACTTTTCCAGTTCCCACATAATTATACTCCAACATAAGAGTATTTTTCCAGTCCCCGTTCATACTCCAAGTCCAATGTAAGTGCACTTTTCCAGTCCTCATTCATACTCCAATGTTAGTACACTTTTTTTTAGGTCCCATTCATACATAAACATCAATGAACTTTTCCAGTCCCCATTCATTCTCCAACATAGCAAAATAAATTCAGCCCCACTTAGTACTCCAATGTAAGTGTACCTGTCCACTCTTCACTGATACTCCAGGTCCAACACGAATATACATTCCCAATCCTCAGTTGTACTCCAACATGAGTGTGCTTTTCCAGTCCTCGTTCATACTTCAACAGGAGTGTACTTCTCATAAGCCTTGAAGTTGACCAGTTTCAGCAAAGTTCCCAGCTGCTTCCCAGGACCCAATTCAAAGGTTGATGGGAACTCCTCTCCCTGGGGCCTGGAGTACATCACATGCATGGTCTGTTCCCACTTGACTGGTGCTGTGATCTGCTGCAACAAGAGCTCCGTGAGTTTATGGGGCTGTCTGTAGCGTGAAGCTGTTACGTTGCTGTAAACGGGGATCATGGGCGCGCTGAGCGTGATTCTGCCGAGTGCTTCTTTCAGAGGTTTCTGTGCCGAGGCCATGAGTGTGGTATGAAAGGCGCCACTGACTGGAAGTCTTTTGGTACGGCGAATTCCAAATGTCTTTGCATGTTTTTCAATAAATTCTAGTGCCTGTGAAAACAAAAAAAGCCACATAAGTAGAGTGTCAGTTTTCTTTTTCTTTATTAAATTAATACTACAGCATAATTGTTTTAATTTTTTTTACTCAAATAGACATACAGTTACAGACTTGTTTAAAAAATAAAAAATGCATGACATTCACAATCCACAAGAGACTTTGACATAGGTACAAACTTCCCAGACTTTTAAATGCATGTACACAGAGCAAATACTGGTAATACACTGTAGTGGCTATTTTTACAGTGCCAAGTCTATTTCTAAGTACTTCCACAAAGAACATGAGCAGGAGAGGGAATATATAATAAAAAGTTAAACACATGTATGCAAAGCAAATCAAACTAGAATAGGTCTAATCAAAACTGTCAAGTTTGGGGAGGCAAGTTTTGAAAGCCAAATTAAAGTTACTGATGGCTGCTGCATTTCTCAAAGCAGCGGTCAGTGCTTCTTTCAGGCAGAACAGCCAAACTGAGAAAATGCATGATCATCATGGGTCATGCCCCAACAGAGTGGAAACTTTACAAGAAGGTGTTAATACTGAAGTGAAGAGGTTGAGAAGAATGCAGCGCCAAACAGCAGACCAGAGCTAGACAAACAGGGTGTTGAGGTAAGAATATCACTCTTCTTCTTCCATTGATGAGGTTGGTTGGCAAAGACCATTACTGCTGTGGTGGTGGTGGAGTAGTCAAAAGACTATTCTACCAGGCAATGGTCTTGGTTATGCCCGTTCTAACACAAAACAAACAAAAAATAGTGGAAATCAAATCTGTGAGCACCAGGAATCCAAAACATGCAGTTTTAGACTTTTACAGGAAATGTGTAGCAGATGACAACCAGGGGAGATTTGTGAACCTTGAGTACAGGTGTAATTGGAGCTGCATGGACTAAAACTAGTAGAAGACCAGTTACACAGTTTGGGACTTACAGACAAGGACTGGCGTTAAGGGAGACTGCCAAGGGAGAATTAAGGCTGAGGGAAACTGTGCAGAGAATTATACTAATCAGCATGGACAAATTACAAGAGAAATGACACAAGTTCTAGCAATATCAACTGTAATAGTGAGAGCAGGTTTAAAATATTATTGTGCCTAATCAACAAACAAGGGAGTTAATTAGCTCTCAAAAGATGTCACACAAACACAACAACAAAGACCTGAGTCGCCTATGGTAACTCTTACCTGGCATGTGAATAAATACAAGGTACATAAACAGTGAACACCATCAGAGGTACATCCTCTATAGCATCCACACTGAAGAAAAGCAGTTTTGCACATGTTTTTATATGAAATTAATGTTCTCTTGTGGGAAGGTCCTGTCTTAGTAAGTTAATAAAACCCCAAGATTTCTTAGTATCCTACTGTACTGAAGAGAGAAATGGTGGTATGGCAATTTGACATGACAGATATATATATATATATATACGGTAAAATTTTGAGCTTCAATGAATTGAAGAGCATTTCACCTACTTTTTAATTTGATTTTTATTTCACCTGCTTGCAACATGTGGGTATTGTTCTGGATTGCATGACTTGCACACTGGTGTCATGAATCAGCAAACACTGGTGCAGACAGCAGCATTAGGAGAGGATCTGTAAAGATGGCATGCGTAAAGAAGAAAACAAAAAACCCAGCAGCAGTATTGACCTTCATGGCACCCAAAATCAAGGCTAAATGGCACGCATAGTTCTAACAGACTGTCTGAGGGTTATCAGGATTTGAACCAGCCCCAGAGTGTTGCTCAAAACTCAAGAGAAAAAACATCACCTGCACTTAACAAGAACCCATAAAACTGTACACAGCTTTCTAAGCGTGTTGAAGATGATGACTGAAGAATATAAGATCTCAAATAATGATTTTCCATTGATGCACATGGTGTAGACCTACCTCCGTATGGCCTGCAATAACTTTGCACTCGGGATACAAGTAGTTGGCGACTTTGCAGACAGGATCATGGATGTCACAACGCTGCTTGCAATATTCTCGTGCTGCTACCATTGCCGTTTTCAGCTTGGAGTTCATACTCAGGAAGGTCGTCATCATTCCACTGTTGATTTCTTCTGAAGCTTTCTGCATGGCCTCTGCTCTAACCCGCACAACTTCCACAGCTGTTATGGAATAAGAAAAGTGTAACTAAGGCCGGGTAGAGAGAGAGAAGAGAGAAAATGAAAGGGTGTATGTATGTCTATGCACACACATGTGCATGCATGCATGTGTTTAAAATTATTATTCTCACCACATTTGTGTATAGAGTTTACACACTGGCCTGAATGGGTCTGAGTGAATAAACTGGATTACTACAAAATAGAACATAAGCTGTGTAAGTTTTGCTAAAGCCACTAGTCTGTGAGCCTTAGCTTGATGAGCAGGCTACAACAAAATGTAGCCAATGAGTGTTTCTTATTTCACAATCATCCTTGAAGAAAACTTACTAAGCAGTTTATTACAGTTTATCACATGTTCTTGTTCACATTCATGTTCAAATCAAACTTTGAATCAAGTGCAAGCTCCTGCCCATCATATTTTGAGTGTGCTCTCTCACTGTTTACTGTTAGCTGAATCTACAACAAAACAATGTTCACATACATTCCTACTTTACTCTTCTTATTATCCCACAAACACATCCACCAGTGACCAGGGAGCTAAAATTCCAGTGGTGCAGTTTAGCCAAGCAATGTGCATTCTGCAGCACTTGATCAAAACACAGTTTCAAAATTTGCTGCTGTCTTGCGCATGAAAATATTACTGACATCAAATTCAAGGCACCAAACAGTTGTCCTTAAAGGAAAAGTCCAAGGTTTTTAAGTATGTAAAATAACCATTGAAACGATCGACAAATGAGTCACTATTTTGAGATTTAATGAAATAAAAAATTGAAAAAATGTTTATGTTGTTTTTTAATCAATTTTATTTTCTGTAGGCTGGCCGAGACTGCTGTCTCGGTTCTCCATCAGTCACGTGACTTTCTCGGAAGTGACGTCAGTCTGGGGAGTCAGTGCGTTGCCATCTTAGATTGTTCATTGAATGTGTATGCTGTGGTCGACAAAAAGCTCTAACCATGCCGGCCTACTGTATTGCAGCAAACTGTAACAACTCACAAGCAACCCAAAGCATAACTATGCATGAGTTCCCGCGGAATCGACCTGCTGTGAGGCGAAAATGGGTCAAATTTGTACAATTCAAATGAGCTGACTTTGAAGCTGCGCCTCAGTCATGCCCATTTGTGTAGCGAACACTTCGCTGAGTGCGATTTCGTAAAATTTATGGCGGAATACCAAATGGGGTTTGCTTCAAAGCGGAATTTGTAGGGCTATCCACAGGGTAACGACTTGGAAACAATTCCGGGTCAAATCTCCAAGGATGAAGCTGACGAGCAGCAAGCGCACAGCATGATACCAAAAACTGAGAGATACACTGATACCCTGAAACAAGCGCTAACAAGGCAAAGACAAAAAGTCTAACACGAATGCCTACAGCAGAAAAGGCCGTGAAAGAAAGAGACTGTACACAAATGCCTGTGGCAAAGAAAGAAAGAACAGACCACAATGCCTGTGGCAAAGAAAGAAAGACCAAACACAAATGCTGGTGGCAAAGAAAAATGGCTACCCTAATCAGTCAAGCAAACAGCTGACACCAAATGAAAAAAACAAAACAGCTGAAATCACCTCAAAACCCCAAACAGTTGCCTACCTGCAAGCATAAGGTGGAAAAAACACCACACAAAAACACCACCAAATCACAACAGTCTAATAGACTACTGTCTGCAACAAAGGAGTGGATGACTACAGTCAGAAGAGCACAGAGCAAAATAACTGTGCCAACGACAAACAGATGGAAAGCCAAACTAACCATAACTAACTCTAAACTAACCCCTCACTAACCTGGCTTCCATCTAGAAAAACAAAGGCTGCAGACTGAAAAAGCAAAACGCTAATCAGGACTACCGATGACAAAGCATCGGGATGTAAACAAATGCAGACGACAAGAGAAATACAAAATGGCTGCCCTGATCAGGCAAACTAACAAGTGGGTAGAAATGGCCAATAAACCAAAGATAAAAAAGAAAGAATGGATGGTGAAAAAGAAGGAGAAAAGAGAGAGAAAACAACAACAACACTTTCTGAAAAGAAAGAGGAGGCAAGTAATGTCAGCGAGCAACGGGACAAAGGCTGGATACACGTAATCCGTGTACACGATACAACCCACTTAGCAGTGACAACAACACAGCAGGGCAACAGACGCTCATGAACTACCCCACAAAAAGAAAGAATGAGAGGTCTCGTTAAATATCGAGACTGTTAAATGAACAATATAACTCGAGAAACAAAAGGGCAAGCCATGAGAAAAAACAGTGAATGGCAAGAACCAGTAACTAGCCTCAACCCCAAACCCTAACCAAGGGAGGCCATGAAATCGCTAGTCTGTTGAACTAGAACGAACAAAACTTTTCATTTTTACATATGATGAAACAAACAAGGCTAAACTGGGAAAATAAAATAAAACACCCAATAAAAGGCAGGCTCCCTGATGAGGTCTAGCCTGTTGTGAAAGCTAGAGTAAAAACAACGAAAAAGACTGAAACGCCACGCACCTAACAAGGTTCGAGAAAGATGAAATAACAAGGAGGAAATAAACAAAGGCCCAACTACTAACAATGGTGTCGGAGCTTCATCCTTGGAGATTTGAACTGGAATTTTTCCCAGTCGGTTACCCTGTGGCTACTAGCCATTTTGCAGCGACTCCCCAGAGTGACGTAGTGCGCATGATTTTCAGCGTCATGGCGATCGCTTTTGGTACGACAGAAAATGCCTGTTTTCGTGAATTTATAACCCTCAGATCACAATTTTGCCTACATCATTGTTCTCAGTGAACTTTAATGGAAATCGTGTCAGAAATCACCCCCAACCTTGGACCTGTCCTTTAAGGACCTGGGCATGACATAGCTAACTGGCAATCCCTGTTAGTTTTTTTTTGTACACTCTGAGCAAAGCCCAAGTCAAACATATGATGATGGAATGTCATGACTTCCAACATAGTTTCCTTGAAAACATCAACTTTTGTTTTTCTATATTTCCACCCTCAGTAATCCACCTGAACAGAACACAATGATTTTTCTCTTGTAAACAATATCAGTGATCAAGATTCAAAGCATTCTGCCACTGGAAATGCAGTTTATCTAATTGCTTGCCCCAAAATACATAAACCACATCTGGAAATTACCACTTGTTCTTTTGCACTGCTTTCTGTGCAGTGTAGCACTGTAAAGTGTAATTAGTGTAAATAAAGTGTAAGTTATATTTCTTGTAATCAACTAAAAAACAAAAAACAAAAAAACAAACAAAAAAGAACAGTACACTTGCAGGGTGTGTGAATAAACATACTGTCAGTATTGAATAACAAAAACCAATAAAGACATAACATACCATCAGCAAATGACATCACTCCAGCAAACACCAATGCTGCAAACTCCCCTACGCTGAATCCCGCAGTTCCGACACAGGTTTGTATTGCCTGAAAAAATCAAATGAATACACTCATAAATATAGTAATCAATGTACATTTATTTATTATAATTTATATATATAAAACTAAATTTGATTGTGTGATGTAATAAAATTAAAAGCCAAACTGTGTCTCTGGGGGGCTGGACTGAACTGAAAATGAATGAGGCTGTTAACTGTCGAGTAAGGAAACTAGATCAGATGGGAAGGGCTCTAACCCAGACCATGTGAAGGTCTTCAGGCTGGGTGCAATGTCGCCAGTGACTGCATCCTGAGGAAGGGTGTTCAAGATGACAATGGTCTGGGGGCAGAAGAAGACTTGGCATATATAAAAATATATAAAGATTCAGCTGCTGAAATCCCACAGGGACATACTCACAGTGCAACCTCAAGGGCCATAAACATTATCAACCATATTCAAACGAGTCATAGTCATGCACACACTCTGAGCATCGCTTTCTGGCACCTTCCTCCAAACTCTGCTAGATTTAGTTACGCCACTGAAGGGGCACTCTTTATTTCCGTGCAGCGGTCCTGCAACGCGGTCAGTGCCATCCGAAAGGTTTGGGTACTAATATGACTGTAGAAGCAACCTAGTGCCCAAGCATGCACATAAACCTGAGACGCATCCACCCCGGGTAAAAAAAAAAAGAGTTCCGTCTTGATTCAAATGATTGTGATTTTGTTTGCGCTGGTGTAAACTTTGTTGGCGGCTATAAATGACACGCCTGGTTTTATTTGAGTTGTTTGTTACAAACGTACAACTGTTTCAGCACCAACAAAAAACTGCTTGTTAGCTGACAGTTTTCTGGATCCTATGGCGTAAATAAATATGGCAGTGGTTGAAGGAAGGATGTCATAAACCAGTGCTTGGAGTATGAGTCATGTACACACATGAAAACACTTTTAACAGTATTATCACCGACATACTCCAGACAAAACTGAGCATCAGTAACAATAACACTGATGACACTGATTTATGGAGTATTATGCTGCATATAATTTTAAAAATTTCAGTGCATCTGTGTCAAATAATGTACATGTATTATGATGATGCACAGGTTGGGAGGTTAGTTTGTCCAACCCCAGCTTGTTGGTTATTGCTTCAATTAACACACACATGCAATGACACTTAAGTTTAGTACCTCAGGATTTTGTTCCTGAAGCTTCTCAATAGCAGCAAGTGAGCACACCAGGATGGCAGGCTGACAATGAACAGTTTTATTGAGGCTTGGCAGTGGCCCCGACAGACATAACTTCAGCAGGTCATATTTCAACACAGCACTAGCTTCCTCAAACAAGTCTCTTGCCTGGCCATACCCCAGTGTATCATTCCCCATGCCTACAAACTGGCTGCCTTGTCCTGGAAACAGAATAATAGATGTTTGGGACGGATCAACACGAGGCCTGAAAGCCTTTCTGCTTTGATCCCTTCGCCATTCTCGATACTTTTTCGAGTCTGATGGAAACTGTTCTGAAGATTCGTCGCTGGGCAATGAGGTCGGTGCGTCTCCTGACATATCCTTCAAAAGCATTTTCAGCCCATCTGCAGTTTCTGGAAAACCCGCAGAAGCTGAAGCAGGAGGTGCCATGGTATCACGGTGTCCAGCGGCAATATCCGACGCTGGTACGGCAGTTGGTGAACTTCGCAGATAATCTTCCACGTTCAAACCTTGCTTTGCCAGACGTCTTTTGAGTCGCGAAGGTACTCTGTCCATAGATATATTCCCATCGTCTAATAGTGACGATCCCCGGGCATACAGTCTTTTAACTTCACGCATGATATGGGACCTTTGAAAAGGCTGCCTAAACGTAAATATCGATCGCATGGCCGACATTTCTCCAGTAGCAGACGAAAATTAGTCAGTGACAGATTCTTATGGTTTTTGACAGCACTTTGACAAGCGATCAGGGACCCAAAGTGAGTATCAAAGACATATATCACAGCAGAGTGTTAATATCCGGTTGTTAGGTTTTATGTCAAGTACAACACCGACAGTAAAATTGTAATAAACAAAGTTTCCACCAAAGCATGCCGCAGCCACTGAGGTCAACGGAAGCGGAAGTTACCGGTATTAGACCGCGACTAAAATTTAATGTACAGATATTTTGTGTACATTCCCACATTTTTCGAATCTATGTATGACATTGAAAGAATATTGCATGATATCTGCTCTGAATTTAGGTTTCGTATGAACAATATACTATTTGTTGGGTATTTCTATCTTGTTTTGTTTCCCGCGGTTTCCTCCACGTGAGTGTTTTTTTTGTCACGTGACATATTTCGCGCGAAATCTTGTGCACGTCCACAAAGAAATTATTGCAGCAGCGTTTGTTTAAGCGAGAATTAGTAAGTTAGGTGTTTGTGGGAACAACACTGATAGAAGTAAGTAGCTTTATTCATTATTTTCTTTACGTTATAATGCTCTTGTCATTCATTTTAGTGCTGATCGCATTCGTTCGTGTAGTTTGTGTTGGGGTGTTGAGTGGGTCGCTTGGGCTTTCGATAGTATCAGTCACTCCACTACCACTACTCACTAGATACATAAATATATATATAGATACAGATTTAGGGACTTGGCAGTAGGCCTCGCGGCCTTTTTACGTCCCATCTTATTGTTTTAAATTAAAACTGTTGCATTGCAGTTGGGCACGTCATTGTTACGTTGTATAATGGCATCCGGCTGCGGAAAAATAAAATACAAGTTCATGTTCAGTGTTGCTTTACGTCCACACTGACCACAGGTACCCGATAAGGACACTTCTACAGTTTTGGGCCCAGGACGGCCACCTCGACTTTCACGCAGCTCCCAGGACCTATGCTCAGAACAAAATACATGCAAAAAAGTAGAATTTATACTTGTCTTGTAGGACTTTGCGTGTGGCAATAGGTGCGTGGAGTTGCAGACAGGGTTACTGCTGGGCCGGTAACTACCGTTTTTCATTGATGAATTTTGTTCAGGACGTTAGATATTAAAACAAATAGGCTGTCGGTCTGCAAAAAAAAGAGAGAAAAAAGTGGGGTATTTTCCCACTGCGTATGTGTGTGTTTGGAGGGGGGGGGGGGGGTCCCGTCATTTGATTTGTTTGAGGCCACAAAGTAAAACTAAAAGAAGTAAACGTTATTTTATCAAAGATCTAATAAATTATACAATATGTACAGGTAACAGTAGTTTCTATGATTAAGTGCACAGAACTTCAGAAGACCAGCCCAGCCCATGTTTGATTGTTTCCTAGTTTTTCTTTTAGCCCCACTTCTGAATGATGTTGAACTTGGTAAAAAGTCTGTGTTTTGTGGTGTTTTTCACTATGGGATCTACTGGGTTTTCATATTTTGGTGCCATTTCATTTTCAGAATGTCTTCCCCAGCAAGCACCCCCAGGAGATCCAGTCGGAGGAGAGCAGGAGGGTCAGAATCCGGCAGCCCTCCTGATCAGAATGGTGCTGATGAACTGCCAGTGGGACCTAGAACACGTAAGTGAAGCTGAAACTAGTGAAACTGAAAGTGTAAGTTGGTGTTTTATGCCCAGTCAACCATTGCACATCAAGGCGAAGCTGAAAGTGTAGTCAACTAAAACTCCTCAGGTAGTGTTTCATATGCATCTCTTTTTTCTTTTTCCCCAGAAATGAATATAAAATTAATACATAAATCATGACATCCACCTGTAAATGTAGTGATTTTAAAAATATTGGTTGAATACATCACAGTGTACTGGAATGTTAACATTTTTCCTAGAAGTTTAAATGTTTTTTTCTGTTTACAGCGACGAGTACAAGGAGAACACCACCAAGTTCAAATGTTGCCACTCGTAAGAATTTTTAATGACATCTTTTGGTGGTTTTTGTGTGTGTAAGATACTAAGAAGATAACTGAGATTGAGAATAATAATTCATTTTAAAGGAACATTGTGCCTAGTCTGACTAGTAATCCCCTTCATAATTATGGTCATTGCTTTTTTGCTTCTGGTCAGTTATTGAACTTAATTTGTAAATTGTTTTTAAGCTCTTCAAATTTGTTGTTATGTAAGTAAGTAAACATGATGCTTAACGTCCACAGAAACCATGAGGCTTATTAGGGAAGGGGGGAAGGGGTTATGGAGGTGGAGGAAGAGGGAGATTATATACCTATTGCTACACTGTCACCACCAGAATGACTTCTGCATTAAGGTGGGCAGCGATGAGAGCCATTTTAATGTTTCAGTAGGAAGTGATGGACAAAGTCACAAGACAGTGTCCACAAACCACAACCTTTTTGAAGAGAAAGGAGAGCCGAAGTGGTATCGAACTGAGGTCCTTCCGCTTACCAGCCTAATGCCTTACCGCTAGGCCAAACCGGCTCACATTGTTGTTATGGATTGCTTTTAGCTTTATATAGCACTATTTTCCGCTCTTAAGCAAACTTACCACATTCCTGTTGCATGTGATTCTAAACAAGTGACTAGCTTTTTATAGCACATTTTGAGACTTTAGACTTGCACTTGCAGCAGTTTTCAGTGAGTTGTGATTTAGTTTGTTAAAAGCCTACTTTTGAAAGTTGTAATAGCTGCCTCCGGCGGTGCTGTTTTGTGTCTGTGACATTTTGAACAAGGCTGGCATTTTATGATATGTGGCAGATGCCACAAGCTAATTTTCTTCTTAGATACCTTCATTGGTAAAGGACAAACCAATTAGACTGCAACCTGATCAGCTCAAATTTGAAGCAACAACAACAACAAAAAGTACTCCTGTTGCATAGCTATTAAAAGAACAATTTGCAAATGGACATTTTATGTACATTTTCATGCAAAATATTCCATCTTTGCTTTGGGTCCCCTTTATGTAGTTCTTGACTGTTTTGCTCTCAGGAAATGACACTTTCACAGCCACAGTATGCTTTACGAGGGCACATGTGCAGTCATCTTCAGCTGCATGCCAATTCAATATGTATATATTATGATGAATTTTTTAATCTGTGTGTTTGTACTTTAGCACCATCTGGAAGAAGCAGTGGACGCAAATCGCGACGATCCCTGGTTGATGAATTGCCGTCACCTTCTCCCTCACAGAAACGGCGTCTTGATAGGTCACCTGGTAGTAGTGACCTTCAGCCTTTGCCCTCTTCTCCTCCATCAGGTCAAGTTGGAGCAGAAGAATCGCTGTTTTCAAGTCCACGTGGTGAGTAATATTTTGCTTGTTTTTGTCTGCATATTTGAACATGGGTCCACTTTTTTATTTTTTTATTTATTTAATATTCTAAGGAAATTGCATCCTAATAATTTACTGCATTCATTCTTGCATAGCTGTCTTAACAACTTCTTTTTAACAGAACCAGAGTCTGTAATTGGACTGGTAGTTTTCTGTACATCAGAGGAACTGGCAGCTTGCTCTTGAACCATAGGAGAATTTCTTCAAGAGTTTTTTTGAAAATGGTATTAAGTTGTGGACAGAATCATTTAAAAAAATATATATATTGCATTTGTTTCAACCAGGAACATTAATTTTAGTTATGGTTACCCGATTTCAACCAGGAACATTGATTTTATTTATGGTTACCAACATAGTGGTTGTGATGCACAACATTTTGTGTTCATTTGTTACTAAGTAAAGTTCATGCTAATGTGATAGTTATGAATACAACATTATGCTTGTCACTGGATTACAAGTAAATGTCAAAATGACATTAAAAAAAAGTTTAGCCAAGTATGTTTACTTATGAAATACATATACTGAAAACTACAACATGTAATAATTAAGAAAACAAAAGTAATGTCACAACTGTGTGACACCATTCCTGACTCGTGAATAAAAGGTACTTCCCAAATGTTAAACAGTTGTCTCTACTGCCTGTTGAAGTGTTTTCTTTCTGTACTCATTTTCAGATGGCATGTGCAGCCATGTTTTCTTGAAGGTTGAAAATAGTGACCAAGAAAAGTGTTGGCCCCCAGTTTTGTATCTTGATTGGTGGAAGTAAATGTCATGAGTTGATCTTTATTTACAGGAGGAAGTGAAATTGACCTGAGCTCTCCGCTGAACTATGGCACACCTGATTCGCGCAGTGCTGGCACACCTCGCACCCCTGGCACTGGTTCCACACCCATACGACCTCGCCCTGATGTCCGAAGTGACCGCAAGATTCGGCAGGTGGCTCTGGGCAGCTCAGAACCATCTTCAGTGAGTTGGTTTGTGCTTGGTCTCGCATGTAATGTGGTCATTACGAATATTTGGGGGTGGGGGGTAGTGTGTGCCTTTCCCTTTACCTGTTCAGTGCCCCAGTTGTTTTGTTCTTTGTTTCCAACACATTTATAGTTTAATGGTCTTAAGAATAAGAATAAATGCATTTCTAATGCGCCAAATCCCTCTATGACTCTACATCTGTGAAGCTGAAAGAGCTATACATGAAACAGGACAATACACAACCTAATTTAATGATGTATTACATATTTCACTCTGTTCCTCCCCCTCCCCTGCATCCACACACACACACTCATCTTCACCAGGATCACATTTTTCATAACGCATCAGCTCTAGCTTTGGAAAGCAAAAATTGGGTATTCAGCTCCAGGAGGGACTGATGCACCCAATAGGCCCTTGTGAAGGAGTAGGCCATTCTTCTCTTTAGTTGTTTTCTCCCCCTCCTAACAAATTTGTTTAAAGCTTTTTCAAACCTAAATATAATGCCTCAGCACTCGATTACTTTTTTCTTTTTTTCCCCTACACTTCAGACTAAATGCATGGATGATTGCAGGAGCCGATGAGGGGGTCCAGCGAACAGGGCAGTGACGTAGCAGCTGCTGGGCCCCAGTTGGTCATCTGGGGAACAGATGTGGTGGTGAGCCAGTGCAAGGAAAAATTCATTCGCTTCATTTCACGCTACATTGATGAGACGGTGGATGAAGATGAGCAATTTGATGGCATGGATGTCCGTGAGCCCTACTACATTCAGCGCCTTGATGAGGTATGAAGAATGCTAGGTTTGGGGTTACTTAGTTTATAATTTTTGGGGGACTTTTTTTTCTGGAGGGGACTGAAGATTTTTGTCTACCATTACATGCATGGAGAAATATAGGTACTATGGAGTGATACCTGACAAATCTTATGTCTCATCTGTAAGGATGGAGATTTTGGGCTACCTAGACTTATGTTGAAAAATAAAATAAGCGGAATGGAGTGATGCCAAGCGATTTCTGTACTGCCCTCCCCCCCCCACCCCCCTTTTCCCCCTTTTACTGATGGTTGTTTTTATGTCGTTTTGGAGAGCATTCACATGCCTGTATTTTGAGGGGTTTGGTTTGTCTCCAAATTGGTGTCCTTTGGTTTCTGCAGATCAACGCCATTGGTGAACCTTTCCTCAACGTCAACTGCAAACATCTGAAAGATTTTGATGAAGATCTCTACCGACAGCTCATCAACTACCCCCAGGAGGTGGTGCCAACCTTTGACATGGCTGTCAACCAGATGTTCTTTGATCGTTTTCCTGATGCATCGTTGGAACACCAGATTCAAGTCCGCCCCTTCAGTGTGGATAAGACTGCAAACATGCGATCACTCAATCCTGAAGGTAAACCCCTGTTGGATTTTGTTGTTGTTCATGGGTGTAAAATGGTGGAACCCATCACTGAATGTACTTTGGGTGGAATATTATGTACCTGGGAGTTCTTGGCATGCCAGGTGAGAGTTTTCATAGGTGGTAAAGTCTTTTTGTGTGTTCATGTGACGTCTTCCGAGTGCTAATGCTCAGCTTTTATTTGTTGAGTTTAAAATACCATTTTAGAAAAACAGTTGACTTCAACAGGCAATGCTTTGTAAGTTGGGCTGCTTTTGTTTTTGTTGTTTTTAAATGGGATGACTCCAAACAAAGGAAGTTGGTGTTGCAGTGCCTGCCAGATGAGAATGTGACCCTTGGCCTTATTTACTTGTCTTTCAGTATAGGAGTTTTTAAGAGATCTTGCATTGTCAGTGTCTAGTTTGCCGTATGTAGATTTTATACAGTGTGGGTAAAAATAAGTGTTTTATATATTTGTTTCAGTACTGGATTACATTTGGGTAGATAAGACATTGCAACGTACAGACATCTAAGACTTTTATTGTTGTTTTTCCATGACAGATATTGACAAGCTCATCACCATTTATGGGATGGTGATTCGAACATCATCACTCATTCCGGAGATGCGAGAGGCCTTCTTCAAGTGCTATGTCTGTGGAAACACCTTGTCAGTGGAAATTGATCGTGGCCGCATTGCTGAGCCCACGCTGTGTACGCATTGTAATACGAACCACTCGTTTGCCCTGGTGCACAACCGCTCGCACTTCTCTGACAAACAGATGATCAAGCTGCAGGAATCTCCTGGTGAGTGTTGATCCCTGTTGTGATGGGGAACGCAGTTCTGTGTTTATTCATTGTCTGCATTTAACAGGGTGACTTCTTGTTTGGTTCTCATTACTTAACAGCAGGTAGCTGATTATTTACCTGCACTATTTGATGCTGGGGTAGGTAATTTGGGGGTGGGGTGGAAGGACACTGAAATAATGAAAAGTAAAGAAAATATCTGAAAAACCTTGTAAAGGTGATGCTGTGTGGTTTGGAGCTGGTCTTCATTACACTCGAGTTATTACTCAAATTATTGATATAAACTGAACAGATTAACAACCTTTTTTTTTTTACTTTAATCTCCTTTCCAACATTGTTTTGCGGGGTTAGAGGCATGGGATTGATAAAACTTTGCTGGCATAATTTAAACTCAGAAAAATGGTTTGCTCCTACCAACAGTTTTTGCAATATTTTAGTTTCTTATGAGATAGGTCATTGAAATTTTTTCCAGTGTTTCTTGCTTAGAGAAAATTGTGTTGCTCATTTATCTGCCCTATTTATGGAGAACAGCACCCTGCTTCATTCTGCCGTCCTTTCTGGTTTTGTTTCGTCTTGTATTTGCCATTTCATGAAAACTGACGTTTATTTGTTTGCAGAGGACATGCCAGCTGGTCAGACTCCTCACACTGTGATACTCTACGCACACAACGACCTTGTGGACTGCGTGCAGCCTGGTGACCGAATCACTGTCACCGGAATCTACCGTGCTGTCCCCTTGCGTGTCAACCCTCGCATGAGAAATGTCAAGTCTGTGTACAAGACTCACATTGATGTAGTCCACTTCAGGAAACTCGACACCAAGAGGTTGAAGGAGACGGATTCAGACAACGATGAGAGGTAACTGTCTGTTGTGCAAGAAATCGCTGTGTTTTGAAGCACAAGCTGTTCTAGAGGGAATGTTGTTCCTTTGCATATATGCCACAAAATGTTTGTGTTAGCACTAAAACCTTTGCATGATGTAATTTTGTTGTGTGCTTTTTGTTTTTAATTGAATGGGGTTCCCAGTGTGCTGATGTTAAAAGTATTTCGAGTGATCATTTTTATTTTTTTCAAATGTAAACATTTTTAGTTCTGGCCCTTGTTTGTTTTATTGATCTTAGGAGAGAATATGTACACAGTCCAGTGTAGTTTTCAGCTTTTTTTCATCGTTCTGTTTATTTTGATGACTGTATTTTATTTGTAGGTGCCTTGTATGTGTTCAAAAGCGGGACAGATCAGTTTACAGTGATGATTTGGGCCACAATATATTGATACAGGGTCGAGAAGGTTTATGATATTCTGAAGACTGGAAGGTGTACTTAGACGTTTACTTTGTCACTTTATTCACAGCAAACACACAAACCTGACACCTGAGAAAATAGAGATGGTTCAAGCGCTGTCCAAAAAGTCGGACATCTATGAACGGCTGGCCAGAGCCATTGGTGAGTTGTTAATTCGTTATTAAAATGAGAATTTCTTCCTTCTGCATCGCATCGTTATTAAACTACATATAATATTTTTAAAAAGGAAATGGTATGAACAAGACTGTGATCAGACAAAAAGTAGGGTCACTATTTTTGATCCCTCATGTTGGTTTTTGTTTATAATTACACTAAGCTGTTGATTTTTTATTTTAATGTGTATTACTGGTTTGTATTTTGTGCAGCTCCTTCCATTTATGAGAATGAAGACATCAAGAAGGGCATCCTGTTGCAGCTGTTTGGTGGCACAAGGAAAGACTTCAGTGGCACAGGGCGGGGAAAATTCAGGTGTGTTCAGCTAAACAGGAGAATTCAAGCCTTGATATAGTGGATGAGCTGTGTGATTTGCGCCACATCCCCATCTGTGATGATGATACTTTTTAAACGCTGAGTATATGGGGGGGGGGGGGGGGGTTCTGTCAGAATCCAGGCACTTTGGAGTGCACTTGTTGGGCCCATTTGTGTCAGTGCTACCAAAGATGAATGTTTATCTCGCTGCTACCAAAGGTGCATGTTTATTTCTGAAAATTTATTTAATACATAATTACCGTTGGAACACAGTATTGTTTACGAAGTACTTGCAAAAATCAGTAATGTACATCTTTCTTATATGAAGTAGTCACAAAAATCAATAATGTACACCTTGCTTACACATGTGAGAAGAATGTGCACATGAGATTAAGTTGAAAAAGAAGACCTGTCTTGAGATGGTAACACCACAGATTTTGTGTGGTGGCAGGGCGGAGATGAACCTGCTGCTGTGTGGAGACCCTGGCACCAGCAAGTCGCAGCTGCTGCAGTATGTTCACCGCCTGGTCCCCAGGGGACAGTACACGTCCGGCAAGGGGTCCAGCGCTGTTGGTCTCACTGCCTACGTCACCAAGGACCCAGAAACTCGCCAGCTTGTGCTGCAGACGTAAGTGAATGATGCCGTCGTCCGATTCTGTGTTGTCTGTGGCAGGGGTCGATTTTCATGCAACCATTTTCAGGTCAGTTTCTATAGTATCAGAATGCAGTTGTCGAGGGAATGCTGCTTTTATGTAACAGTGTATACAGATGTGGAGGAAACATTGTACATGCTGCCTTGGCATCCAGCATCCCAGATGGAAGGAAAGCTCCTACCCCCCAAATAAAGGGGTGGGGGAAATAGATATTTTTGCTAAAGAAAGGGTGGGTGCAGAAAGAGGATGTGAACAGGTTATAAGTAGAGTTGGTGGATGTAAGCTGGTTATAAGCAGAATTGGAATGAAGACAGACCCATACATGCCCTCACCCACCTTTAGACCATTATAGAAGGAGGGAAAAAGAAGAAATAGAGAAGTTGAAAAGGGGAGATCAGGGCTGGTAAGATAGATATGGTAAAGTTGATAATCTGGCCCCTGCTTTTTTGCGCTGTATTTAGTGGTTTCCGTCTGTTGTCACCTGTGGATTTTCAACTCTAATGATTGTGTTTGTGTCTCCTTCAGCGGTGCTTTGGTGTTGAGTGACAATGGTGTGTGCTGCATTGATGAGTTTGACAAGATGAGCGACTCGACTCGTTCTGTCCTCCATGAAGTCATGGTAAGTTCTCTCATTTTCTCTGGTCTGTGCACTTTTAACAAGTATCAGACTGTTTGGTGCAGTAAATATTGCCACATCAAATGTGCCAGTTCAGTCAGGACCTGTCCTTTTCAGCTTTTGAAAAATAATTGTTCTTTTTGGTGTGCAGTGTACATTTTAATCCTTTGGCTGGTGGTCGAATAAATGGATACTTTTGGTTCACAGGAGCAGCAGACACTGTCTATCGCAAAGGCTGGCATCATTTGTTCACTGAATGCAAGAACATCGATTCTGGCTGCAGCCAATCCAGTAGAGTCGCAGTGGAACAAGAATCGAACCATCACGGAAAACATCCAGCTGCCTCACACGCTGCTTTCCAGGTATGTTCTCTTTTGGTTGAATAAAGACCACCTTTACAGAGCTGGTATTTATCTTTCAGTGGTATGAAGCGTGTTTAGATTCCAGTGTTCTTAATCTATTGTTTAGTGTTGACTGCCTGATTCATTTGTTGGTTAACTGCTAATTTTGTTGATATAGTTGTCAGTTGATTATATGCCATTTTTGTTGATGTAGTCGTCAGTTTATATTTGGTATGCCATTGGTCCAGCTGTTCGGTGGAGCGCTTTTTTATGTTAGTAACCAGGCTGTTGGCAATTGGTGCTAAACTACCAACTAGTAACTTGTGCTAAAACAAAAAACAACTAGTAACTCGTGGCAAGTACCACTACTGTGTTGAATTTAAAATAACTACATTGCTGATGTGCAGCTGTGTCTTAACAGGGCAGACAACTTGTTCCCGAATGCTGCACAGTCAACTAACTCTTCACATACACTCCCCTTAAAGAATGCTGTGCAGATGTAACTCTGCATTCTCCAAACACCATAGTAGTAGAATGGGCAAACTGGCTTCCTAATGGGCCAGCCACGTCACCTCATCTTTTATGCACGTGACCTGCCAGTTTGACAGACATCATGAATACTGCTTCAGTTAAAATCAAAGGATTGTAAAGGATGGGGAGGGGGGGGGGGGGGGGGATAGGGCATTTACTTAGTTTGTAAAGGCCCACTGGTTTCTTTGGATGAACAAGTTTTTTGCTTTTACATTGCTGATGCAAGACCTGAAATGTTACCCTTTCATTCACCACGTGATATTCAGGTTAAGTAACTTTGATAGTGCTATACTGCATGCATTGGCATAGTTACATCCTTGTTCCAGGTTTGACCTGATTTTCCTAATGCTGGACCCACAAGATGAGATGTATGATCGACGTCTGGCCTCTCACCTCGTCTCCCTTTATTTTCACGGGGCTGATGAAGAGGAGGAAGCAAATCTGGTCAGTCCTTTTCATTGGTAGAAATAAACTTAAGTCTTGTTGCAGGTGAAAGGCATGCAGTGGCCTTTTGTATGGGGGGAGTAATAATAAATAATAAATGTTGTACAATGTGTTGAAAACTTTCAAGCTGGACCTCTGTCATTTTCAGAACATGTTTTCTGTTTGTCTTCTGTTTTATTCCATAGCTGTTTTATTTTTGTTGTTATGTAGTATTTTCTTTCTTGAAGTGATGTTTGACAACCGTTTTCTTTTCCTGAATTTTCATCCATCAGATTTTGCTGTCAGTATACGTAATACTGTCAATGGAGGAAGGGCAGGGGGTCACTCTTAAGAAAGATATGTACAAAATTGTATCTTGAGTAATTTTCTGGACTTTTCTTCTTCTTTTTTTCTTTTTATGATTGCTGATATGTAAATTTCCATAAAAAATGATGTAATCATATAGAAGAATGTGATATTTGAATTATGATGGAGTCCACCCCCTCCCCGCACTGTTATTTTCCAGGATATGAGCATCTTGAAGGACTACCTGACCTATGCAAAAACCTTTGTTCACCCAACACTGGGCGAGGAGGCTGGCCAGGCCTTGATCCAGGCCTACGTGGAGATGCGGCAGGTGGGAAGCTCTCGGGGGCAAGTGTCTGCCTACCCACGTCAGCTGGAGTCGCTCATTCGGCTGTCGGAGGCTCACGCTCGCATGCGTTTGTCGCAGGTTGTGGATGTGGCCGATGTTGAGGAAGCCAGAAGGTACGTGACAGTTTTTTGGGGAAAATAGTATTCAAATAAGAATGTGCAAGTCAATAACAAAAAAACACTCCCACACTCAGTATGTAACAGACCATGGACAAGCTCCACTGACATGTTGCATACACTATTGTTCGTCTGTAGTACTGTCTGTTTTGCATTGACTGATGCAGAGGTGGGAAGGTACAGAAAATTGTTTTAAATGCCCAGTCATCTATACCGTTCTTATGAGAATGAGGTAGGATTGGAGAAAATTGCTGCTGCATCGGAATGTACCTTTGCATGGAGGCATATTCAGTCGTCTGTCAGGTGAATGTATATTTGCAGGAAATGTGTGCAGCACTATATTTGAATACCTCCTGGACAGGTGGAGAGCGCCAGAGTTTCAACCCATCTGTGGGCAGACCATAAAATCCTTACAGTTAGAGAATACCAGAGTTTTAACACATCTGTGTGCAGACTATAAAACAAAAACTTATAGTTAGAAAGCACCAAAGTTTTAACACATCTGTGTCAATACTATACAAAAACCCTTGTGGGCAGAGAGTAGGGGAGTTTTAATCCATCTGTGTCTTCTGTGTGCAGACTGTACAAAGAGGCACTGAAGCAGGCTGCCGTTGACCCCTCCACCGGCAAGATTGACATCACCATCCTCACCACAGGCATCAGCGGGGCCGCTCGCAAGCGCAAGGCGGAAGTGGCATCTGCACTGAAAAACATTATTCAGGAGAAGGGCAAAATACCCACACTCAAGTACCAGAAACTGTATGAGGAGTTCCGAGAAAAATCAGATTTCGTAAGTACTCTTTTTTTGCAGAATGGAAGGGAACAGGGGCTACTACCATGCTGCCGCTTTGTGCAGAATGGTTGGGGAATGACTTCCCTAGGAACCATGAATTTTAGCTAACTGTGTCCACAGATCACCTGCAGAAGGAGTATTGAGGAAAAACTGAGAGGCGAAACAACAGATGATAACAGGGGAAATAGAATTTTTTTATTTTGCCTGTCATTTCTGGACCTGTTTCAGTTGCTGCTTATGGCAAAAATATTCAGGCGTAAAATTAAGCGTGTGCCATTTGCTATGAGCAGCAACTTGGGCTGGGTAAATGGTCTTCAAGATTGTAATTTTGCACACAAAATCTAACCCTTAAATACTGGAAGAACTAGCAAACTGAACCATGCTGCATAACTTGCTTGAGACTGATGTATTGGTGCTTTAAAGTTTTGCTAAATAAAATAAAAAAATTAAAGGATTCAGATTTATTATTTCTATACTTAAAATCCATTTTTAGTGTACGAAGTTGTGTTTCAGGTAATGGAATGCTGTTTAATATTTCAGATGTTGATTCTCATACAGATACTGTAAAACTGACAAATTGCTTTTGTTTGTTTTGTGCAGCCAATCAGCAAAGAGATGTTTGACGATGCCCTCAAGGAACTTCAGGACGAAGATTATCTCATCGTCACCAACAAAGTCATCCGTCTCTGCTCTTAAGTGCAGTTCATTTTCTCACTGACCAGATTGTGTCATTTTCATCTCTACAGTCTGCTGAAAGTCATGATGCCCAAAGCTGATCAAAGGAAATGCACTTGGATTTGTTGCCTTCTTTTCAAATTGTCAAACTCATTTTTAGTATGGCAATGGACAGAACTAAACCTTACTGCATTGGACTAAATGTAACTGATCAAGGTCATATTGTCGTTGTGTTGATAGTCAGAAAGTTACTGGTAGAGCACAAAGCCATACGGACTTCATATTGAGAGTGAATGGTGCAAGGCCTGATTGGTGTTTCAGTGAGTGAATTTTGCAACAAGCCATTTATAGCAAGTAAAATATCCAACAACTTCCTAACACACTGTTTCTTTTTTCTCACAAATTGTATAGGAGGCATGACTGATGTAGCATGTGATGAGACTGCGTGTAGCTTATCACAGATTATGTAGCATGACTGCATTCATGTTGGATCATATGTTTGTACATTCTTTGTTAACAGTATGGCACTAGAATATTTTGAAGATTAAGTTTTTGTTGTGGTTTTTTACTTGCATGGAAAAATTGTACGATTCTATGTAATGATGAATGGCTGGCTGTGTCAGAAGTTTATAAATGGTTGCTGTTTGCTAAAAGACTGAAGTGAAAGCAAGAAATTCATGAATACTTTGCATGCTAATAACCTTGAGATTTACACCTTCATATTAGTTTGAAGGATGTAGAAACTTTGCCTGCCATGAGGCTTGAGCATTTATTTTTCTGCTCCTTGCAGGCTTGTTGATGTGTGTGTCAAGTGTGAAACCAAAAGTGAGTGAGGTGTTCACTGTTAACAGTGTGTTTGATTTGTAGTTTATTTCACATTTTGTTTTGATGCACTGTTAAATGTTTCAGTCAATCACTTTAATTACCTCTCTCTCTTGCCGTCTCTGTTGTTTGAAAGAATTTAAATTGACCTGGAGAAAATAAGCTATAGTGAAGGAAGTGCTACTCCCTTCATAATGATCCAGTTGGGTGTATCAGTCTTTCCTGGAGGCTAAACAGGAGAGGGGTTATCCTGGCGAGACCATTATTATGTAGGTTGCCTAGGTCAGACACATTGTTTGGAAGAAGAGATTGATCGAGCAGATATGTACTTTCGTGTTAGGCACACACACTGACGTGTGCACAGAGAGCAAAAAATCATGCTTAAGCCTTGTGGTCAGCACATGTCTGCATTCATGCTAAGAAAGTGCGCAAAGGTCATGTTTGCAACTGTCCATGCCCCCGTTTCAGTGACTTGCACTTGATATTACAGGCTGAGGGGTGTGGAAAAGGAGGTTGTTTGCTTATTGGTTATCAGATCTTGTCTACATTGGCAAGATCACGCACAAACTATGCAGTGAGTGTCAAGTTATTCTTACGTAGAGGTGAAATATTTGCAATGGTGATGCCTCCATTGAGCTGTCCACCATCATGGTTTCTGTATCCCCCTCCTCCCAAATACTGGGCCAGACTCGCACAGTGGAACGTTGGGGCCCTACAAATTTTGTACACGTGTGTATATAGGGTTGCTTTGGTCCATTTTGTTAAAATGTCCTTAAATCCTTGACTGTCGTTTTCTGGGGTTTTTTTTATATGTTCTTGTACCTGCACTTTGGTGCACATTTGTTACATGCTATTGCTCATGATAATAAACCTAGAAAGAAAGAAAACGTGTTTGGAAACAACTCTTAATTGAGTTGTAAGGGATCCATGTACATGCTTCTTCTTTTCTCCTTGCCATAACAACTCGTTGGCATTTTCTTCATTGCTGAAGTACTTTGTTGTAATGAAGGCTTTATTTAACCAAATTTTTATGTGAATCATCTGAGTGGTCTGTTCTTGTGTACATGTCTATAGTTAGATTTTAGTGAAGTGGTAATGAGACCAGTGTAAATATATGTATTTTTTGTAAGAGGGTGAACATGTAGATTATGTGTTCTACACTATTATTAACCACTGCATTTAATTTTTGTGCTATTTGGAAGAGTTGAACGGGAAATAAATATTTTTCTCTGAGAGTGCAGCTTGTTGTTTGTTTACGGATCTTGATTTTTCTTTGGTTTTGAGTCCAATCCACAGTCTCCATTGCACTGATGAGATGCTGTGTTTTTGTTTAATCTATGTGTGTAGTGCTGATGTTCTTTGGGAGAGCTCTTGTGCCAGAGAAAGGGCACAGGATGTTCTGGGAGTCCTTCAGCCTGGTGTTGCCCTGCCTACAACCCAACATGCATAGGGTTCTTACAGGTGCTTACAACTACTTGCAAATTTAATTTGCCAAGGCCTTGTAAGTCCTTATATTTGCATCACAATCCTTACAAGTCTAGCTAATACTAAAAACACACATAGCTAATTATAAACATCTAATTTTTCCAAGTCGGTTGCCAACACTGGATGATTCCACACATTTACTGAATTTCAAAATCGTTCTGACATAGTTGAGATGATGTCTGAAGCAGAGGATGCTTTTCTCCATGTTCATTTAGATCACGTGCAGCCAAAATCATGGTCGTGAGATTATGCAATGACTTCTGCGTCAGCCATTTTGATTTCCAAATCAAACTGCAAAAACCTGAGCTAATGGTGAAGATGCCGGGAAAATGTTCATTCCAAGACTGCTGCCTAAAGGACAGTGCAAACCAGGTGTGGGTTCTAAAAGAGGAACTGGACAAACACTACACTTGATGTGCAGCATGCAAAACTCTGCTCATTTTTTGTGTGTTCCTTAATATTGTCATGCCAGATGGACCTTGCAAAACCTAATATTGGTCCTTACAGGTCCTTACTTGGCTCTAGTCCAAGTCCTTGGGAACCATGCAGCCTGACCGCCAGTGCTTGCAAATATTCACCCCAACAGCTCCAAGGTACCTGAGTCCACTTGGGGTGGTTTCCTCTAGAGTCGATGTGGTTTATGGTTACATTCTACTGAACACAACCAGTGGTCTCCAGATACATGCAGAGAAGCTGCCTCTTTAAAGAATTGCCACTTGTCATGTGGGGAAAATGCAGCTGCGTGTGTATGAAGGATTTCAGAGGAAAGAACAAAAGCATACTCGTGTATGCAAAACATGGAATATATAATATTGTAGCTTGGCCTTGCATGCTTATCGCAAGAGTAAAGTAGTCTAAATTGCCAGTAGAATACATGGACCAGTTCAGCTGGCTACATGGACCTAGAACCGATTGAAACAAAGGTAGCCTCAACAGTTCTTGCAGCCATCCTAAAGCAATGATCTTTCTGACAAGATCAACATTTGGATGTGATCTGTTCCTAATCAAAATGGAACCAGCATGTATATTGCCACAGAAAAAGCATCTATTTTCCCTCCAGAGCCGGTGTTGCAGTGGAGTTCACAATGAGCTGGCTGTGTAATGCTTAGAATAAATCAGACAGTGAGCTGCACAACGAGCAAACAGTTGCAATGGAAAGTGCACTTGATTTTACCTTGATTTCAAAAGTTGGCACCGACTGGGTTTTTTTAAAGGTGAGGATGGAATGTGCAGCCTACAACCACTCAGAGCAGCCTATGGCCTTGCACAGAAAAACGAGGCGAACAATAACAAAACCAGCTGCAATTCCATTGTTTTTTACATTTGGTATTCACACTTGGTTGTGCTTGGTGAATTTCATTTTATGTTCTCATGTATAGCGGTGCTTGATGAATCTTGTTTGCTGTCCGTATGTCTGGCTGGGCTGGGTGAATATTGCTTGATGTTCACATGAATGATGGTGCATCAGGCAGCTTGGTAAAACTTGTTTGATGTTCACATGAATGATCATTGATGGTGCATCAGGCAGCTTGGTAAAACCTGTTTGATGTTCACATGAATGATCATTGATGGTGCATCAGGCAGCTTGGTAAAACCTGTTTGATGTTCACATGAATGATGGTGCATCAGGCAGCTTGGTAAAACCTGTTTGATGTTCACATGCATAGTGGTGCTTGGCGACTCGCTTGATCTTCACGTGCATGTGCCTGAGCTTTGTAAATCTTGTGCTTAAACGCTCAGGAGCCATGTCTTTGACAACATCAAGATCATATTACAAATAATCTTTGCCAGCCTTTATTCAATCTGTTTTTAAATTGTAAAAACACATATACACAGATTTGACATTCGGTAGGTTTTTTTGTTTTATTTTTAGTCCAAAATTGTACATATTAATATATATATATTTTTCTTAAAAGAGGTTAAAACACATGTATCACACATAATCAAATTCCATTATTTGTCTCTAATAATTCATTCTGAAGGTGGGAAGAACCGTGTCAATGAACAAGAAATGATGTGCAATGGAATCCTCTTAAAACGAATGCCATGAGATGAAATCTGCTAAGGACAAAAATCTGCTATGGACAGAAGGTATTCCATTAAAATAAAATCCTGATAAGGTGAAAACACTCCATTAAGATGAAATCCTGCTAAAGACAATGTGATTCAAATACAGCAGAACTCCTGATGAGAGACCACCTCTTAAGTTTAAGGATCACTTTTTGTAAATCCTTCCTTCAAATTTCCATGCACATAAACCCCTTGCCTAGGACTACCCCTCTTTTAAACTCCCTTCTGCTTGATTTTTAGGGTGGTCTTGCAGGTTCCATTATACCCCCTTTGCACCCATTTCTTGTCGCTTTGTTCTCAAAAGGAGACATGGGAATTGTCAGGCAACTATGGTGGAATATCAGGCAACTGTATGGTGGAATACTGCAAATGAACTGACAATTCCCATGTCTCCTATCTTCCACTAGGTAAGCACTTGATCTCACTTTAAAAAAATGAACTGACAGAATAGTAATGACTTCGGATGAAAATTCATCAGCCTGTGCTCTGTAACTGTTGTAAAAATAGCCAAATGTCATGAATTTTTTTTTTACTCGCATGGTACACAATAACCCAAATGTCATGATTTTTTTTTGTTACTCACATGGCACACAGTAACCCTTGACCTGCCTTTTACTCATTTGAGTGACAAAAAAAAAAAAAAATCCCCCACCCCCACTTTCTTTGTTTAGTTTCAAGGAGAATGTCTTGCTCACCTCACCCTCACTTTTAGATTGTTTCAGCTGTGTTCATGAGAGACGGTTCCCATGCCTGCAAAAGATGAAGCTCTGTTAGAAAAGAGGAACCCTGATGGTCCAATCCGCTCTGTCACTACACTTTGTTGTGACAGAAGAGCTACGCTCTTCCAAAATGAGCTATGGAATAAACACCTAACAAGGAAAAAGGAAGAAGAATTGTTCAAACAAAAATCCCTGTATCATTGGAATAAAGGCATTGCATATTTTAACAACTCCAGCTGTCTGAAAGAACAGCAGTTCGGTTTCACACAGCATGACATGACACATTGTGTGAATAGAAAGTGGATATTTTAACATCAGGAAATAAAGGATCAATTTTCAGCTGCATGAGTAAAACTAATGTTTCACCAATATGTGCTCGGTGACTGTATAGCAATTCTGGTTAACATCCCTTTATGCTAGAAGAGGCCCATCTAATGTTTGAGTTGCTGCATGGCACAAAGTGCAGTTTGTTGCCAATCACAGTAAAATACGTTGTCATAGGCGCACACAAAAGTGAGAGGGCAAGTGAACTTGTGACACTAGCAATGTACATTTTATTCACCACAATATTCACATTCTTATCATAATGGATCTTTTTCACATAATTATTTCATTCTCCTCATTATCTCTCAGACTGTTTCAGGTATTTTCTCTACTCATTTAAAAGACACCACCACCACATTCCCCCCCCCCCCCAAAAAAAAAGAAGAGGTCCTTAAAAAGAAAGAAGCACCATCATGCAATGCTGGCCTGAAAAAGGTAAACCTGGTGGCAACCTGAATGGTTAAGATTTTATAATAATTATTGGTTTATTGTATTTTGCCTCTTTTTTTTCTTTTTCTTTTTTGGTCAAATTTTGATTGATATGGATGTGGGACAGCGGGGGCGGTAGCTAATACTGAATGGAATGTGTATCAGGACATGCTCGGACAACGTTTTACTGGACAGATCCTTTCCGGGCACATTTTCCATTGCACATCACAGTCAGCCACTTGCAGTGCAAACTCCTACGTTTCACTGGGCAGCTCCTGGGACATACCTTTCAATTCACAGCACAATGGGGCATTTGTAAGTAGTGTGTGTGTAGATATAGATATATATATATATATTTATGCATAAAGCTTTAGTGGGCCACTCCTTTAGGGGCATATTTTGCATTCCACATAACAACCAGGCATTTGTATAAAGTTTTACTAGTTATGGGTCACATGTTGAATTCCATATATTACAATCGGTCATTTGTTGTACACTACAGTCTGTACAATGTGCACATTTTAAAATCCCCCGAACATACACTACTAATGAGACAGTGTGATTTCACTTTACCCTTTCCCAATTCTGTTGGGAAGGGAGGAAGCATAAAATCAACAGACAACACCTGAAAAAATAAACTGGAAATGTGATGGATCTTGCATCATTGCATAGATAGACTTTACCCAATACCTGTACTTGAAAAAGTGCCCATCTGATGCACAGAATTTATCTGTTTCAACATTTCCACAGCTCTGCCTGAAAATAAAACAACAGGCAGCACAAGACTGAAAATGGGTGTTAAAAATGATTCCAAAGCGCTTTTGATTCTCACAAACATGTAACCTATACACAGGTAAGAAACTTCACTGGTTAAGTTGCATCAGTAAATCAACCACCCTGACTGACAAATGAGGTACAGTGGGTTCTGCAGCAAGCCGTCCCAAGAGTCAAGCTGGGCATCTCAAGAGAGATGACAACAAGTTTAGTGTAAAACAACTGTCTGGAAAATATCAATGCAAGTTTTTGATCCAGATTTATTTCTACACAGCAAAACAGTGTAGGTAATCCAACTTCTGTTTTATGAAATGGACTAAACCTTGCAACTTTGACTTAACTCCTGGCATGAAAACAGATGCACTGTACTCGCAACTTTTTCACATGCCATGTTTGTCCTTGGTTGAGTGAGTTTAGCAGTAATGTACTGAGTTGCATGCTTTCTCACTGGGCTATTCAACCAAACGAGAAGACTCATTCAACCCATTGTTCATGGCAAAATAAACAAAAACTTTCGTAACTGTCTGGCACAAGATGGACACCATGCCTGGTGGAAAACTGTTCTGGCCAAACAGATTGTTTTTTTTTTATTGCTAAGCTGTGCAAAATGGACATTAATTTCCATAGCTTTTTTTTTTTTTTTTGCACCAAAATCAGTCGCTGCTCTGTATGGCACACTTTTCCCCCCATAAAACACATAAATACCCTTGAACCGAAAGACAATATACTGGTAAAGTTTGTTTATAAAACAATAATAAAAAGGAAGTCACAGACAGGTATTTAAAAAAGATGATTATCTGCATAAAAGGCAAGGGAATGCTTAATAACAGGTCATTAACATAATTCATACCATTTCACAACAGAGAGATTGAAACATCTGTAGATATGTTACCACAAAAAAAGTGGCTTCGAATCTTTCGGAGGGGTAATGGTGGAGATCAAAAAGAGCAAGAGTATAATATATACAATGGGACAAATGGGAATAAAAGACGGAATCCCTCTGCAATTACAAAGTTAAGCAAACTGCCCCTCTGTAATACCAGAGCCTCAAACCAAAAAGCACAAATGCTCAGCCCACTCACATTATAAACTGGAAAGTATTGTTGCATTATTTTTCAAACCTGGGAAATACAACTTTCATCATTTTCCAAAACTGGAAAGTGTAAATTCATAATTTTTTCAAACCTGCAAACTACAAACTTTCCAGTATTTAGATCAGAACTTAATGCAAACAATAGAAATATCAGTTTGATCTTTTTCCCCATGCTGTAACCTTGAAATAAGGTAGGCATGAGTGGGTAAAACTCGATGGAAATTTGCAAGACACTGACAGAAACTGAAAAATGTCTGTAAGTAAGGTTTTTTTTTGGTGACACAATTGCCATTTAGGCTAAGACTGATCATTACACCAACTGGCAATTTTTATAGAAGTAAAAGAAGAATGCACAACTCACTATCTAACCTACATAAATCATTCTTCACATGAAATTGTATAGTCCAATAATTACCACATTCACCATATACCTTCACACTCATTGTATTATGTAATGACATTTTTATCAGTCCATGACAGCAATGTTTGTCCATGCTTGGACAATTATATACATTCAGACACAAACCAGCAATCCATAAAACTGTCTACATGCACACACAGGCTCAAGTTTTCATCTGACCGGCAGTCAGTGCAACACGATACATTCTGATCCTTACGTATCCAACATTTCTTTTTTCCAATTTTCTTTTTCACCTTTAAAAACTTTTTTTAACCTAAAATTGTCTTTATTTTTCTCCCTTCTTTCATGCATTCACTTTCTGCAAGAACACGTATACCTAGAAATCTTTCGTTGCATGTCACTTGGCACAAAACATGTACAGTCTCTCACTTTTTGCACACACACATTCACATTAAAATAAAAGCCTGGTAAGTATCAACTCGGGCACAAGTGAATGACACAAAAGATCAGTCACTGTCTCTAGCATCAAAGAGATGGATGTGTATCCAAGAACAGTGATTAAAACTTGTTAGAATTCCATGGTGACCAAGATGACAATTGCTGCAGAGTCGCCAAGGAAACGATCAGACGCTTTCAATGGTGAGCTGTTCCATGTGAAGCATGCCACGCTTGGTGCCTGCCCTGTACTTGGCAAGATCCTTTCTGGTCACCATGCCAATAGGCTGAAACAGTCGTTTGAAAAGAGAACCAACATTTTCATGAGCAGTTTAATGCTGTCAGATCCTGCTGAGATGCAGCTTACTACAGCAACTACATCAGGAAAATGTGGGTAACAAAAGTCCCAATGAACTGCTGGAACTTTAAAGCAACACAGTCTAATCTGTCCCCACTGCTTTTTCTTCTTCCCCCCCCCCCTCCGCCCCCCCCCCTTTTTTCCCCCCCCCTGGGTATTTGAAATGCTGCCTGTTCTGGTCATTATCAAGGTCAAGTATGGGGTTGGAAACATAATGGTGCCATTATTAGTGGCTTCTACCAGAGTTCTTTTTCTTACAAACAACCATCCACTTTTAATTTGAAGGGTTCTACAAAAGAATTGAGGGGGAGGGGGGGAGAAAAAAGTGCAATCTGTCTAGGGCTATCATTGGATGTAAAAAGCAAGCCTATGGCACTGTTTTGAAAATATGAATTACTTCCAACTTGGGTATTACTATTAACACACCTAATGAGGAAGAGCTACTTGCTCAGCGTACAAGCAAGTACAGTGAGTGAGAGCAAGATGAATGACCAGCCAGCTGCTTTGGTACACATTAGTATGCACAGTTTGAGACAAATATTTCATCTGTGCCTTTTACCAAGTGCAATAACTTTACATAGAACATCCACAAAGTTAATGCGCTTCCAAAAAAACAGACCACTTGCACAGACAGAACCTGCAAGTTTGTGCCTTATCCTGTCTATCTGACTACAGTCAGTTTCATTAGATACAGAACCACCAGGTTTTGTGCATTAAAGGAAACAATTAAAGCTCCCTGTACCAAAGGAGATGACCTGTAAAATGGCTGTGTAAAGCAGTACGTCAATGGAAACAAAGACCCCTATATCAAGGGAGACGGTCCATAAACAGCTGTGTACATAAAGGGGGAAAAAAGGCTCTGGGCATCAAGGGAGACAATCTGTAAAAGCTTGCAAAGGGTCAGGCATCAAGGGAAATAATCGGCACCCCCCTCTCCCCACCCCCGCCCATGATGTACGTAAATCACTTGTTGTTTTATGCCCACACCAAAATGATAGCTACAGTAAAAACATTACCTGGTAATCTTCATCAATGACCACCAAATGTCGCAAGCCTAGACCACGGAAGAGACGAAAGACACGGGGCATGGAGAAATCCTGTAGGAACAACACACAGGTACATTTAATAACTCATAAAAGCAGAAAGATGGTAGCAACTGATTTACTGAAATAATGGAACAGGTTATCAGGATCATGGCACTGTGCACTTCCTTAAACTGTGGTGCAAGATTTATGTAGATTCTGTGTTTAAACCCCTCATGCCATGGGCACTACTGGCACCGAGTTCATCATCAGTCTTAAAATCTTCATTAAGTTACCACCAAAATGTGCAAGTACAACACCATAGTTTCACTTACAAATGACAAAACCCCATGAAATTAGCATTACAAATTATAAAGCCCAATGAAATTAGCATTACAAATGACAAAACCCAATGAAATTAGCATGACAAATTACAAAGCCCAATGAAATTAGCATTACAAATGACGAAACCCAATGAAATTAGCATTACAAATTACAAAGCCCAATGAAATTAGCATTACGATGGTACACCATTTTCAATCACCTTGTTGTTTTTTATGCTCTGAAACTTCTATGACTGTAACAAAAGCTTCTGCATTAACAATCCCATACTGATAAATTGCTATGCAAATGCCCAGATAGCACACTTTAAAAATGGAGAAATTAAACCTTTCACAGCAAAAAAATACAAAATACAAAAAACTCCCCTATAATACAGCCAAGGTCACCATAACCCAAATGAATGCAGTGCAGGTTATCATCATTCTGTTTTTGAAACATCACAAGAATCATCCATTATTTTATTTTTTTAAATTGCGAACATCCAGGACGTTCATTAGTTGTTGGAATTTAACATTCTATCTACCACACAGGATGAGAAAACAAAATAAAACAAAGAAGCTATTTCCAGGATTATGAGCATAATCATATCAAATGTGTAACAATATGGATGGTCTCTATGCTCACCATAACACAGATTTGCATGATTTTTCTTGTGAGTACAAAAATGTAGTCGTGTGATTCCCCCCAAACGTGTCTATAAGATCCTTCACAACTGTGATGCATAGAAGTCCCTTCTTTATAGAAGTATTAACACTTACAGGATTGACTATGTAGGGGGTTCTGTTCATGTAGGGCCGGAAGTCAAGCACACAATGCTTCTCTTCCTCTGATATGTCAAGGTCCTGCAAACAATAAAATACAGGTTAAGATGATGGTACTGGGCTAAAGTAGTTGTAATCATAAATTCAGTCTTTCAAACAAACACTGGACCACAAAACAGAACTACAACCAACAAACATATAATGCAGCAGAATTTCTGCCACTCTTGTTTATCCCTTCTGACTTTATTGTTGCCAATACATGTACAGGACTTCTCTTGAGAATGATCTGCTGAAAGACGAGCATGTGATCAATGCATTAGGCAAAAGTCATGAGTGTCTTGAAAGCACTGTTTTTTCCTTCATTTATATACAATATATATATATATATGTCTTTTACCTTAATTGAAACTCGTTGTGTAACAGGGTATGGATCGTTGAACTCCTGTGCCGTCACTCTGACACTTGTTTTCTTTCCGTCAGGGGCAAAGGCCTGTAAAACAAAATCAAAACTGTTCTTGTGCTATCATTCTAACGCTTGTTTTCCTTCCATCAGAGTTAAAAGAAAAAAATGATCACGTAGAAGAAGACCAAGCCTGCAACAAGTTACGTCAGCTCCTGTGTTTAGCTCATTATTGGCTTCCTGGGTCACTGAAGAAGGAATCGCCACTCTATCACTGAATACATTGACATGCAGAAGCCTAATGAAATTTTAAGCAATGCAAGTTTGTCCATTACCTTTTTCTGCAGCATGGTCAACAGCTGATCTCTCAGTATAAGTCCTCGCAGTTTTCCCTTGTACTGTAGAACACTCTGTAATCACACAACATAGATCTCATTGTACAACAGCAGGGCCAGTAGCTGGTCTCTCAGAGACCTCACAGCTCTCCATTTTACTGTGGAACACTCTGTAACACAGATCTCAGTATACAGCATGGTTAGCACCTAATCTCTCAATATGAGTGATCACAGCTTTCCTGTGTATTGTAAACAATATGCAACATTTATCTCATTGTAAAGCATGGTCAGTAGCTGTTCGCTCAGTACAAGTTCTCACTGCTTTCCCTTGTAACTTCTGTAACACAAATCTCATTATACAGCATCATCAACAACTGCTCTCACAGGATAAGTCCTCATAGCTTTCCCTAAGTACTGTAGGACAGTATGTAACACAGATCTCATTATACAGCACAGTCAGCAACTGATATCACAGGATAAGTCCTCACAGCTTTCCCTTGTACTGTAGAACAGTCTGTACTGACACAACACAGATCTCATGGTATAGTACAAAGACTGTCAAAGACTGTCCTTAAAATCTCAAGATCAGCACTTAGTAGCCAAACCTCCAGCAACAATTTTTGCTCAGCTTAGCTTTTCTGGCATTAAGTGGAACTATCTGAAACACCCCCCTCCCAACACACACACACACCACAACACACACACATACACCACAACACACACACCACAACACACACACACACACACACACACACACACACACACACACACACACACACACACCACACACACACATCACCCCCCCCCCTCCCCCCACACACACACAGATGCATGCACACATGCACGCACACACACCACACACACACCACAACACCACCAACATCACCATACACAAACACATGAAAAGTGGCCTAAAAAGAGAAGTGCTCAATCTTTGGTAAGCAGTAAAAATGACATTAAACAACACTCTCACTAAACACACGCAATAGTAGATACTGGATAAGTTAGCGGACCTTAAAGAATGTTATAAACTAAGTTTTTCTATGCTCTGCTGTGTCTATATTACACTACTGTCTATTCATGGCTACTATTGTATTATTCATGTGTCATGTTACCTGTTTGTATTGATTCAAACTACTTGCACTCCAGCACTGACTGAAACCACATGGGTAGACAATTTTCAATGATCACCATTTGTTAGTGTATTACCTGTCTGTTGCTTGAAAACGGGGTTTACCACAAAAATGTGCACGTATTGTGTTGCTTAATTCAAATCAGCATTCTTTTTAACCTTGTGTGAGTTTTGTCCGTGACTGTTAATGGTGAGTAAGTTGCAAGTTGTGGAAAGTTGTACATTAATAAGTTTGTTAGCATGACATCTGCTCATTTACTACTATTGTTTTTGTGTGATGCAGAATTCTGTTCATCTTTTTTCTGTTGCTTGTCACCTTCAACAGGCTGGTTGCCACCAATGACCACTGCAGGAGTGAATACACTTTTACCTGTTACCCATCTTGATGTTTTAACTTTCTAGGGAGAGTGAGACAGTTACTAGTTACTGTCACACACACACACACACACACACACACACACACACACACCTACACACACACACACACACACACACACACACACACACACACACACACACACACACAAAATCAGAATCAAAGCAAATTAAAAGAAAGAAAATGAAAACAGAGGTGAAATAAACCTATTCTATTTTGTAATGAAACTAAAAAGCACAAAGCCCCCTCCTGTTGCCCCCCTTTTTTTTTTACTTACAAATGAAGCATGCTGTATTTTCTGGAAAAACGTTCTTGACTGTTGACATAAAGAATGCAAGGAAAATTGCACCAATTTCCGCAGACTGATAAGCTGGTCACAGTATTATTACTGGTGAACTTCAAACGTCACATGTACAACACTGTGAGACCCACAGTGCGTAGTATTATTTAAGGCACAGTTGCACCATATTCCTCATCCTAATGTTATCTCACAGTTGCATCATATTCCTTGTCCTCATGTTATCTCACAGTTGCACCATATTCCTGATCCTAATGTTATCTCACAGTTGCACCATACTCCTCATCCTAATGTTATCTCACAGTTGCACCACACTTCTCATCCCGATGTTATTTCACAGCTGCACCAGTGGAATTGTGTGAAGTCCTCCATTCAATTCCATTGGGGATGCTTTTGCTGGAGAAAGCCTTATGCACCAGAATCATAGCACCAAGCCTGGTGACTTTCCTTCCGACGTTTGATGCAGAACACTCACCGATGGATCCTGTTCCACAATGGGAAAGCCATGGAAGGTTTCATTCTCCAGGATGTCCACAATGTGGCCCACCTTCTCCCTTGTCAACAGCAGCAACACTGGATGGCTCATGAACTCACTGCAATGCACAGCAACACAGTTGTCAGGCAGCAAGCAAGGCTTCACTTTTACAACCAAGCAGAAATGCTCAGATGAGTTACAATTTCCTTTTTATTTTTATTTTTTATTTTTTTATTTGAAAAGAAACGGCTGTTAGTTTGATCTTAGTGGAGCTGCTGTGGCCTAAGTGAAATTGGGTTAATGTCACCTGGGGTACATCATAAAGAGAAATATATTTGAGTATATTAGCAACCTACCATCATACAGCCTCTGCATCCCCCCCCCCTCCCCCCCTCCCAGATTCACTCTGTATAAGGTCTTCCAGATCTAAATACAATGCCTCAACAATCAGATACTTGCTTGTTTTTTCTACTTTGACCTAAAGAGAAAAAAAATGCATTGAGGTTTCTGCCTGGCACAGCTAGTCATGAAAAACTCACTGATCTGTATATAGTCTTGTATTTAATTTAACAACTGCAGGAGTAGTCTTGAGGATAAGAATGCATGCAAACTTACACCTGATTTACTATACGCAAACTTACACCTGATTTACTATACAAGAAAATGCATAAAATTTACAAGTTCTTTGAGCAATCTGGAAGTGATAACCTTTTCTTTAATCAATTGCTTTTGAATGAAGTTGTCAACGTCTCTTCATGGTGAAACAGCAAGCAAGAGAGTTAATTAGCAATCAAAAGATGTCACACAAACAGAACAACAAAGACCTGAGTCACCAACGGTAACTCTCACCTGGCATGCAAGTAAATACAAGGTACATAAAGTCCACCAGAGGTATATCATCCAAAAAGGATGTATATATATGCCTTCTTTTGCTTTAGATTGTGAATCATGAGTTTCAGTTTTATTAATTCTGTTTAAAAACACTAAATATTCATTCATACAAGCTGTATCACATACAGACAGTCCTCCAAATTCTGAACAAAGAATAGAGTTTGAGTAATATGTAAAAGGCTGTGCCTCTTATGTGCAGCACAAGTTTACATCTTTCAAAATGTTTTGCACTGAATTTTTAAGGTTACACTTACTTCCAGTAATTTTCAAGGATACTTACCTGACCTTGACATTGTCGCTGAGCGGTGGAGGTTCCCAAGACAAGAGGGGAATACCACTGACCTCAACATTCATGTCATACAACCCCTGGAACACCAGAACATTCTGACCTTATTTCATGAAATACTTTCTGGCAAAACAGGATGAGACAGGTTCAGTTTAAGTGAAGCAAACAGTTGTAGCTGTGATCATTTTATTGGACACCACATCATGGCCTTTTAGCAATTGTTACTGCAAGAGAAGCCTTACAATCACAAAGGATCACTTTCCAAGCAAAATATGCTGTGTCAATGCCAACATATAAACAATGAATAGAGCTCGCTCAGCGGGCAAAAGTGCTATAGAAAATTTACGTATAAATATTATTTAATTAAAATATGTGTGTTTTGTTGTTGTTGTTGTTGTTTTGTTTTTGTTTTTTGGTGTGTGTGTGTGTGTGCGCGCGCGCGCGCGTGCGTGCGTGCGTGCGTGCGTGCGTGTGTGACCTTCAAAGTAAGTTGTACACAAATGTACATTACCACACCAAATAAATGTAGAATAACAAAATGCCTGATATGGTTTTTGAATTGGTGGAGTGTTGGTTGTGTTTTTAAACGGGACAACAACTGACCGTTGTGAAGAAGTCTCCAACCCACTTGGAGATCATGAGGGTGATCATGATACAGAGGCCAAAAGAGATGTCGCCTGTGCACTCCACAATGATGACTGTCAGTGAGATTGTTGTGCGTAAAATGCCGCCAAGTTGTGATGCTGCCCCGATCAGTGCATATTTTCCAACATCTTTGGCCTAAGAAAGAAATAAAAGAGGAAAAAATGGTTAGTTTAAGGCTACAAGTACAGGCATTTGGAATATCCCCCCCCCCCCCCCCCACCACCCCCACCCCAAACAACAACAACAAAGCTTAGAACAATCAAACAAAGAAACAATACCAACAACTGTTATTTCACAACCAACGACTGTGTTCCCCTTACTAGAAGAGTAAGACATGAAACATAGGCCATAAATCTGTTATTATAATTCTGCACAAACTCCACTTCTGTGTTCCATTTACAAAACCTCTGTTCCTCTGATACTCTCAGTGCAATAAAAGTGACTAAATCTCATGATCCAGCATTAAAATGCCTTCACCACCTACCTTCATGGTCAATATTTAAGCTTGACACCAGGCAGTTTTCTGACTGGTGCATACCCTGAAACGTCTTTTGCAACTGCTGAAATGAAAACAGGTCAAAATGTTCTGGATATAACCACAAGAGCCTGATTTTTTTGATTTTTTTTAAAGAGCTCAGAAGAAAAATAGCAGTTTTCAGTCTCCTATGTGGAACAGTGAATGGATACTCTTTTTCTGTAGCGGAAAGGAAAGCTGGTAATTAGCCTAAGATTTTTTTTCTTCTGTTGGAGCTTCTTTTTTTTTCTCCTTTTTTTTTCTTTTTTTTTTTTAACAATCTGCCTCAAACTTTAACTTGGGGTTTCAGTTATTGTTGCTGTTACCTCCCCCCCTCCCCCCCACTCCCACCCACCTACCACCTCCCCCTCTTGAGTTCTTCATGCACATTTGTATGAAAGAAGAAGTAGCTTTGCTTTTGGCCCCACTCACATGGATAGTTGGTTATATCCAGAACATTTCAATGTGGTTTTGTTTTGGCAATTCCAAAAGAGGTTTCAAGATATGCTCCAGCAGGAGAAAAGACAACACATCCAGTGTTAAGCCTTATAGTTAAACAAATGAACACTAAACACCTACCAAATGAATACAGACATGAACAGACCTCTGTAGTAATTACAAAAATAAAATTAAAGAAGATCAAAAGATGCATTAGGAACATTTCTTAGGTAGTCTAAAACACTTAATGTTTCTACATAAAATGATATAATTCACAAAGAAAAAAAGAAAAAACAACAACAAGCAGGTCAAATACACAAACACACACACAAAAAAATCAGACCCACCCACCCCCCACCCCAACCCCACATGCCCCTTTTCCCACTCCATTTAGTTTTTATTACTTGTTTTTGTTACAACATGCTTTCATGCTTACATTTATACATACATTCATAGTCTATGTACAAGGATACAGTGTATGTTAGCATGCACTGTACATTTCTACAGCTACAAACTTCACCACTGGGCAGGCTGAAAACAACTGCTCCCAAACACAGTTGACAAACAAAACAAAACAAAACTATGAACACACACAAAACAATATAAAATAACAACAGACATAACACTATCAAGCACAATTTTAGCTAAAGAAAAGAGAAACACACTCATGTACTCTCTCTCTCTCTCACACACACACACACACACACACACACACACACACACACACACACACACACACACACACACACACACATACACACACACACACATATATACACAAACATGCAAACATACACACAGAGACACAAAAAGATTATAAAAGTAAAAAGAAGAAGAAAAAACCCCAAAACAAACAAACAAAAAAGCAGCAAGCAAAACAGACTAAAACCTCCAAACCACAAACATAGTGATACCATCTATTTTCATTGTTAACAAGTTATTAGTAAGGTGTCAGTACTGATTCAGGGCAAAAAGAAAAATAGGCAGGACAGGACATCGTGGTCCACTGTTTGCTAATCAAAACTGGAAGAAAACATACCGAAAACCTCTTAAAAACTCCCTCAAAAAGAAATTTACTTCAAAGAAACAGATTTTAAAAGCCATTATTGTACATTTCCCTTTATTTTTAGTTCTCTTCAGACAAATTTCTATTGACACTCTTCCAGCCAAAGAAATGGTACCATTGGTACAATTTCCTCCCAAGAACAGTCTCAAAGACACATTAGGCCACCCAGAAATGCTAATTTTTGGTAACACTGCATACTCCACACAGGAATGCACACATCCTCTCAAGTTCAAGCGGAAGCCAATACAGTGCCCTACAGATACATGGGTAGCACTCTGCCAGGGAAATTCTAGATACCCTAAGGGCAAGAAATGGATCAGAACAAGAAGAAATCCAGATGCTCTAACCCACTCTGTGCAGAGAAGCAACAAACGATCATTTAATTTTCTTTCTTTCTTTTCTTTATTAGCTAGCAAACTTTTGTCTGTATTAGGTGAAAAATTACTGTATTAGAATTCCAGCATGAACTGTTTGCACATTCAAGGAAATTCTATGATACCCTAAGGGCAAGACATGGATCAGAACAAGAAGAATTCCAGCATGAACTGTTTGCACATTCAAACAACTCAAAAGTAACTGTGAGAAATAAAATGGGGAGAAAATCATCAGCTGTACACAAAATAAGACAGCATCAAAAGCATTAGTTTGCTGTTAGTTTCATCTCGTCAGTAACTGGAAGAAAAGAAAAAAAGAATGTTGAGCAGTGTACACTAAAACAACAACACAAAAAGCATCAGTTTGTTGTTATTTCAATCCATGCACAAAATAAAAAAATAAAAAACCACAAGTGCCAATGGTTTTCTTTACACAGCTAAAGGGTTAAGTCTGCTCTGTACTCCTGCATGTACAAAAAAAAATCTCAGAAAGAACAATACTCACCCCATAAGTGTCTGAGGCTCTCAGCCCTCTCATTTCAAGAGCTTTGCTTATATTTGTCGGAGTACTCTACAAACCATTAAAAGCAACCAGGAAAAACAAAATGTTTAAATGTCCATGTTTTGTGTGTGTGTGTTGTGTTGTGTTGTGTTGTGTTGTGTTGTGTTGTGTTGTGTTGTGTTGTGTTGTGTTTTTGTGTGTGTGTGTGTGTGTTATGTTTTTTTTATATCTGTAGAATACTTTCATGATTCTGAAACAAACTCTTAAGCTCTAATACATGCAGAAAAGGCTTTTGTATAAGAAATACCATATAATGTGTGGTGGTGGTGACTGTTATAGTTTCTGCAATAACTGCCTCATTATTTCACTAACAACTTACTTACATGTGGTTAACCCTAATCTGACTGTAAAATGACAGAAGAAAGCATACCAGTACTTTATCAGATTTCTTTTGAACCAGTCCATGCAGTGTGTGTGTGTGTGTGTGTGTAGTTGCTGGGTAACACTCTCCATCTTCTAAAAGTCTAAAACCTTAAGCACACCCAGTGTTGTGACTTGAAACTCCCAAAGAAAAGGCAAGTTATTTGATTCTATGCAATAGTCAGCAGTTGCTAGAAATGTTACTGACTTGGGTTTGGGGGGTGGGGGGTGGGTGGGTCCTGCTTTTGTCAGCTACAGGTTCTCTCAGTGTACATCATTTCAATGATGATGGTTCCTGATTCTAAATTACATCTATATTACATTTAACACAAGGTCTCCCATATCCAGAAAGTCACATGTGGGACAAGTCAAACCACTAGCTAAAGTCTGGTTCACATTTCAAGACACTTGACATTATAAATCCTAAGGATTTGGAGAGGGGGGGAGATGGAGGGGGGGGGGGGGGGGGGATCAGAAAGCAGAAACTTGAAAGGCAGATATTCCTGGCAGCAGGTGAAGTATGCTAAGCCATATCCTGAATGTCTTCAGGCTTCAATGAGAAAAATGTTGATAGTTCAGAGTTCCCTGCACAGAGGGGACCTTAATATTTGTATCCCTTGTACCTCAATCACCATGGACCTGACAATAATGACCATGATGACAATGCAAATCATGATGAAACAAAGTAATTATTCTATGTGACTGAAGTAGCTAAATTCATGATAAAAATGTTTTGAATCTATAGTCACTTGGCACTTATTTATTTATTTATATATATTTATTTTTAAAAGAAAGAAAAAGAAAAGAAAAAGGAAGTGGTAAGTAATAATGTATTAATGGGGAAAATTTCAACAGCTGCACTGCACAGCCCAGCTTCACACAACTGATTACACTGACTGACTCAGAACCATGATGGTAACCACACCATTAAGTCAATTCAAACCAGAGGGGTAAACACAAAATATTACAGTGGCAAACCATTCTCACAAACTCCAGGTGCCTTTCACCAAATATGTTAAACAATTGTTTTTAAAGAGCAGATGCTCAACTGACTTACATTCAAGATTCAGGCAGGAGTAATAATAGCATAAAAAAAAAGTTTAATCACCAGCTACAATGTTTGTGAATTGGATCAAATGATAACTTTAAAAAAATATTTTAAAAAATCTGCTTCACATTTCCAATGCTGTTGTGACCCTGAAATAAGGGTACTAGAACTGGAATGAATCCATAAAGGTTTCCCCAAAATAGAAATCATTTTAAAACATTATCCTGTACTGAATACAAGCAAAATGCACAAATAACAGCATGTGCATGATCTCCAACAAAGGTTGAACTCAATTTAATCAAAACTTACAGAAAAATGCAACGTCTGGTTTCATATTCATGAAGTTACCATCACCTTGAGAAAAATATTTACATTTAACAAATGTTCAACTTGGCATGGTTGTGCATCTACTAACAACATAACAAAATCGCACAACTTAACAACCATAAAAAGCCTGAACTCAACTGGACAACAATTCACTGAGATTTACCACTATGACTGAGTTTCTTTCTCTTTTTTTTTTTGTGGTCTTCTTTGCTTTCTTTTTTCTTCATAAACCTGACAATTTTATCTTGAAATGTGGTGACAGTTATTGAAATTAATCCAAAATGGCAAAGTTCATCATACAAAGTTTGAAATTAAGAATTTGTTTACATTGCAAGAGTAATAAGGTTTTAATAATAAAAACCTGATGGCATAACACTTAATCATCACACAGACTCATATAATCATGCAGGTCAAACATCACAGCAATGAATATTAATTATTATGCAATACTTTGCATTTTAGATCCAACATTTTAGATCCAGTAATACCTTTGTATCCAAGTAAAGCTGCAACGACAAATATGGTACCATGCACTTAGTTTCTCTCATTCTTCTGGTCTTAAACTTCATTTCTCCCCACTGCCCCCTTACTTTTCTATTATTATACATTAAAACCTTTTTTTTAACATGCCTATATGAAGTACCACCAAAAGAGCCAGATGGCTTCCATGGGTTGTCAATGAGAGAGGGAAAAAAGACTGGCAGTATAGTTACAGGCAGTGCATGGGAACATTAGCCAGTTTATGAACAACAAACAAGCTTGGGCATAGTTCATACAGAACTCTGGGTGCAGTTTTGCCCAAGAAAGACTGCTTTTCAGATTCCTACTGCACACTTTCTTTGCACTTTTTCTTCTCTTCTTTGACAAATGTCTGTTAGGAGGATGTAAACCTGATGGCCCCAGCCTCCTTGTCTCCACAAGGTTTCCAAGTACACATAATTATGTCAATATTTAATTACACATAAGACATGTAAGTGCAGCAGCATCTGAAGGAACTAGCCTCCCCAAAACATGTTTTGTCCAACATGTCCAGCAGATCAAAATAAAAGCTTATAGTCAGGGATTTTTTATTTTATTTTTTAATACCAGCTGATTTTTTTGGTAATTTAGAAACTGAGTTTTGCACATGATGATTAGAATGACTGGATGTATAAAACACCATCAAGTGAATGCAGCTGGTCTAACGGCTGCCTCACCTGGCTGCATGCAGCTGGCCTAACGGCTGCCTCGCCTGGCTGCATGCAGCTGGCCTAACGGCTGCCTCACCTGGCTGCATGCAGCTGGCCTAACGGCTGCCTCACCTGGCTGCATGCAGCTGCTCTGATCTGGTTTCTGGGGCAACACGAGCACAAACATCTCTTGTGCCAAACTTAAAAGCGCTTGACAAATGTTTGCCCACCACCTCCTGTTAATCAATACTCATAATACACAAGTTTAAAAATTCAGTGTAAAAGCAACAGGGCACTTTCAAACAATGCCCTTGATTTTAAGTTTGATCTCTGCTGTCTGTTGGACAAAACAGCACTGAAAACGCTAGCTCCTTTAAACATTTGTTGCAACGGGATGCAGAGAGATAACAATGCTGCCCTAAAACCTGGGCAAGCATTCTGACAGGCACTGGGGAGTTGCAGATGCCCTCCCCTCCACCCCCCCCCCCCCCCCCCCCCCACTAGACTACAACACCTCTAACTGCTACTGGTGTTGACCACACAACAGTACAGCTGAAAACAGCAGGCTTGTACATTTACATGGGACATTGCAACTTTGATGCAAAACGGAACTACCTCAGCTGCGCTGAAAGATCAATGCAAAGGATGTATAGCAAGCAATGACTAGTAACATGAAGAACAATTACACTCACACAACTCACATTCAAGTGCAAAAAAATAATAATATTTTTTTTAAAGAAGTGTTCACTGTCTCCCTCAAATACACACTTGAGTCACACAACTTTTTGTGCATAGTATTTTTAATGTATGTAAGAACCATACAATGTTTACATTACATAGGACAAGAATTTAGGAATAAAAACACCCACGGGATTCGATTCAATCATACTTTTAATAGTGGTAGATTCAGGAACCAGCTGACATAATTAACAATACAATGTTCCAAGCTCATGAGATGAGAACATAATATTTTCACTTGAAACTTTGACAGGGCTGCACGTGACCTTGAATTTGTTTCATTTTTAAATATATTATATATTTTGCTGTCCCATCATCTGTGCCGACCTCAGAGGCACTGTTCCCATGCTACTCGTCCCAGCATCCCTGCCTCCGGCCACAACCAAGACTCTTTCAGCATCATGGCCCAACCCCAGAGGTCCACAGGAGGAGACATCAGATCGTTGGTGGGCTGCCTGATCCGAAAGAGGCACTGCGCTGCTGCCGAGTCTCTTCAGTGGTGTTCATTATAGTGCCTGTTCTGTTTCAACATGTGCAGGACGCCCCCTACTATGCCCCCTACTGACGACAGTGTTAAGTTGCAGAGTCAGACTGAGTGAACATCCTCCACCAGTCCTCCTATGTGGACTCTCTGGTGTTGAAGGCTTTGATCAGAAGTGTCTCAGGTAAGGAAGGAGGCAGGAACAGTGAGACTGAGGTCACCATGAGAGCATGGCATGAAAGGTCACAGAAACGAAGACAATTTTATTTATTTTTTACTATGATGGATGAGGATGATAGCTGATGACGCTATGGATGTCCATTTTAGTTTGAGACTATTTGACAGGGCTGCAGACCACACTTACTGTCACAATTATCCCAGTTTTAACAGGCCTGGGAACTGTGGCACCCATGGTGTTGGTCAAGTAATTACAGCAATGCCTTCAAAGGCAGAGTGACCTTAAAATATGGTCAAAGCCACTGAAAGTTGTATAAACATGAAAAGCTCAATGAGCAGAACTTACCATCAAGCAAAGTTGTACACCTATAAACCAGCTGGTTCATTACATAGACTCACATTTCTTCATGCAAGTCAAAAGCAATAATGACCAAAAAAATACACCATTTTTTTATATTTGCACTGGGATGTAATTAACTTAGAAATCAAATGACAGACAACAGGTAAAATGAGAGAGAGAGAGAGAAAATACTAAGCTTCTAGTAGAATTCTTGGTGTACAAGCTAGATAATGTACTGTAGCCTAAGTTTCCAGAAATTCTGGGTATAACAACTAGTTAATGTATCACAGAAATTCCTTTGTTGTTAGTACACTTTGCTATTTAAAAACACTAACAAAAAAACACAGAGACTTGAACCAACCATACTATAAGCACAAAATTAATGATCGGCTGACTTATGCTCAAAGTGGATAAATAAAACATAATCATTATTTATTCTCTCTGTTGTAACCTTGTAAACTTCTCAAGGTCATCAAAGCCAGTATGACTGTGTGTGGTTATTGTCATTAGCATATTTCAAAGTTCTTCCTTAGTTAAACACATCTAACAAAAATGCCAATGTTAATATTTTTAACACAAAACAAAAAGTGCATCAAACTGCTTGAATGTTGCACTACAGTGACACAATGTTCTATGTATCTGTAACATCAAACTGCTTGAATGTTAAACTACAGTCACACACTGTTCTATGTATATGTAACAATCATAGAAAGCTCAAACTCAACAGAAAAGAAGTCTAGAAAACACAACTTTCTGTTCCATTTTTCTGATGCTGCTGTGACCTTAAAGTGTGATCAAAGTCACCAAAACTGGTACCAGAAGGCAGAGCCCAGTAAAGCTACATCACGCCATCCAGAGTTTGAAAGATCTCACTCTGTCAAGAAGCTATCAATGCTGAAACTTCTGCAGAGTCCAGAGACGCATCCTTCAAAGGCAAGTTAGTCATGGAATGTCTTCTGTCAGTGATCTTGTCACTGTATTTAACAACAAAAACAAAGTTTGAACCCGACTGGACCTATTATGTGCAACACTTGCATTTGAATTTTTACCTTTCTGTTGCCCCTGTGACTTTGAAGTCAGGAAAAGGTCACTGAAACTGGTATGAAAGTGCAGAGCTCAGTATGGGATATTATAATGCAAAGTTTAAAGCACTCACTTGTGTACATCTGAGAAAAGGCCAACATTAAGTTTTTACAATGCAAGGCCTTATAGCCAAGAAAACACTCATCATTATGCACACTTGCTAGCTTTAAAAGATTTTTTAAAGAGAGTATAGTAAAACACACACATACAGACTAAGCTGAAGCTTGAAAACTTTACTAATTTTGTTTTTCACACTCACACCGGCATCTGACAGCTTTCATACACAGGTCAAGGTCAACAGAAAAGTCCAATAAATAAAATGAGATGGGAAACCAACCATGTTTTATTTTTTTAACTGATTATGCAGAAGACCCAAAAGTAACATTTGAGTTACCTTATAGCTTGCATTTTTTTCTTCTCCATGAACACCTGTCTGTTTCAGCATCTGTCTGCTTTCCATGCACAATCACTTTACCATATCTCAAAACACATACACCCATTAAACACTTACATTTTTTCAATAAAAATAATACGAATGACTAAAAAGAGTATATAATTCTCTTCACCAGTTTGCAAGGGAATAACTTTTTAAAAAATTAAAGAAAAGAAAAGAAAAGAAAAGAAAAAGGTGGTATGACCAATTCAAACTTCTTCCTAAAGCAGTCCATTATTCCACTTGACCTTCACACTGATGGTGCGTTTTATTATGCAATGCATTTTGTGTTTTTGCTTGTACTTATCATGCCACAGATTTAAATTTGATATGTGATGCCTTAATTAATAAAAAAAACAAATCTTATAATTATTTAGTACAATCACATAATTAAAATTATGGTTGCTCTATGTAATCCTCTGCAGTGATGGGACCAGTTTCATAGCACAATGTAATGTAGGGGTCAGTCTTGAAGCTGGAAGGATACTGCAAAATCATGTCATCAAACCATGGTCCTACTGTGTCTGACCAAAGCAGACCCATTTCCCAAGTACTGTGAAGATCAAACCATAGTGTTCTGAGATGTCAGTTTGAACAGAAATATACACACAAACAGAAACACAAGATACACTCAAATACACACATATGTCGGAACCACAGGCTATTCTGACTTATGCTAAACCAGTGTGCTGGTTTGGGCTGCAAATTTGTCTTTTTAATTGTAAGGGACAGCGGGTAAGTGAAAGGAGATAAGTTGTTCCCCTACCTGATCAGGGAAGAGCTGCACAACGCCCATGCCAATGAGTCGACCCCAGGCAGCACCAATAGCCAGGGAGGGAATGAAGACCCCACTGGAGACACTCAGCCCGTATGTCCACACGCCCAGCAGAAAGAACACGATGATGAATGCAATCAGTGGAACAACGCCATACGATTCTGAAATACAAAGAAAAATAACGTCAGAGATATGGTTGACTGGGAAGGTCAAATCAGGGCTATATGCCGGTCATAAATTCACCGGTCTGAGTCACTGTCAGTGTCAAACCTCATTCATGCTGGAAGAGGACTGAGACAAAATGAAGTTGAATGAACTGGGAGGGCAGAAATCAGAATGGTAGAATTCCAGGCAGTAGGCCAGGCTATATTTTGAAATACTCTAGGCTTCAAAGAGAGAACCTCTATATACCCTGGATTCTCTGCATCAAAATTTTTAACGATGAAAAAAGCAAACAAACAAAGAATATCTTTACATACAGACAGTACATTTCCTGTTCTGCAAAACAATGCACCAAACACTTGTTTCTTTACAAAATAAAAAGGCAAACAACAAATGCAAACAATGTATTTCCTCTTTCTTTAAAAAAAAATAGCAGACCAAATATATGTTTCTTTGCCAGTTCCTAGCATGCCCTTTTGTGCACCTGTACCATCCATTTTTAATGATGTTCTGCCCTCTGTCATGGAATACAATGGCATGACTTTAACAGTACCACATGACATCCCCCCCCCCCTCCCCCCCACCTCCTACACACACACACACATACACATCCCAAAAGACCATCCTCATACTTTTAGTTTTACAACCAATATTTTAAAACTTTAACATGTCTTAATTGGCTTTTTCCCTCACCTAAGACCAGCCCTCTTCTAGGGCCAGAGCACTGTCTAACATTAGGAACGTTTCTTAATGAGAGGACAAGACAAGTACTTCCTTTTTCCATTTAAAGGAAAATGTGGGTGCCACACATAACAACAAAGAAAGAACTAAAATCTACATGTATAAGAGATTCACAGTCTAAGAGCATGCAATATGTCACAAATGCCACAAGCATTATTTAAATAGAAGATAGATTACTTATGGAAGCGCTCTGTTAAATTTATAAACAGCACCACACACGGATACAACCAGCTACATCAAGCTGCTGTTGCCAGGAGACTGTCCCTGCACTGGCTTCTTACCCAGTGGATCGTGAAGCAAGGATTTAAGGCAACCCTCTGGTGTGGTAAGAAACATAGCAGACATGGAATTCATGGATCCTTCTTCGCAGAACATCTGCAGAAAGACAACAACCCAAGCACCTCTAAATTATTTGCAGGACAGAATAATGCAGCAAGGTTCATAGCTACAAACAACAGTGGCAGGTCATACTAAACCATGCCAAGCCTGGCGGCAAAGTGTCACCAGTTCCAAAGCTTGATCTTCAGCTATGTTTGGCTGGGGATGTTAAGCGCAATGTTTACTTACTTACTGCAAATGTTCACCAAGGGCAAGAGGATAAAAAGTATAAAAAATAAGAGAGAGAGAGAGAGAAAGAGAGAGAGAGAGAGAGTGGAAGAGGAAAAGACTGATCACTTGTAATAATAACAATAACGTTAATTTAAACAGCACCCTACCTACCAAAGAATTTAACAGACCAGGGCAAGTCCAAGTAGTGCAAAAACAATAATGACAACATGGCAAACAGAATTCTATGCTACAACACGAGGTGGGGGGTGGGGAGTAGGCAAGCTACAAGGAAAAGTCATGCTGCATCAAAACATACATGTCTAGCCAAAGGTCCTACCTTTCCAGCTTCATTTCCTAACACTAACACACATACACAACACACATGCACGCATCCACACCCACACACCTAGGCAAGGGCACAGGCAGCTTAACAAGGAGTGGGGGGTGGGGCTGCACAAAAGTATGATTAGCAGTCGATACACAGAAGGCCTTTGGCTTGTTGGACTGAGCCGGCATTGTGTGTGAGCATGGCACAGTGAGCAGTATTAGTTTATTTCATGTGACAGGGCCCAGGTGGAAAAACGCATGCTGCCCTTGGAACTCCTTCTTTTGTTCTCAAATCTGAAAAGTGCAATGCCAGCTGAGGAACTTCTGTGTATGTACCAGACAGGATTTAAAGGACATCTGTGTATGTACCAGACAGGATTTAAAGGACAAGAAAATCTGAAATGAAAAATGGATGTCTGATTGACTAAGAATCTTGCACTTGATGCCCCTAATTAACGTCCACAGCATACTCTCACACACCCTCCAAGCACAAACCACACATCCCAAAGTCTTACGCTGGTGGTGATGGCATGGCTGTTGTTGGGTGTGGCTGTGGTGCACTCCCGCACACCGAACATGAGGAGGAAGGCAGCCACAGCGCTGACCACCGACACCAGACCAGACTCCGCAACCTTGATCCAGTTGTGCCGATGCAAGTATCTGCAGTTCACAGCCATGTACCAGTCAGCACCACCATAAAGCCTCTCCACATTGTAACATACTTTTCACTGCTTAGTAAAGTGCTGTATTTTAAGCAAACACTCAGCTGACAAACTCAAACTACACAAAGATGCATTCCATGCATTTCACAATGGGCTTTAAGACAAACAGACAGGCAGTTAAGACAGACTACACATATGCAGCACAGTTTACTGCAGAGTCAGACTTCAAGGACTGGGGTACCTACATTTATCATGAAATAGGGAAGAAAGGAAATCCCTGAGGAAAGACCACCTTTCAACAACAACAACTAAAAAGTGGTATAAGAAGAAAGGCAGTCTTTGGTGAAGGAATTTGTTCACATGGAATAAGACCAGAGAAGTTAACAAAATCCTGGTCTTTAGATGGGGGTGGTCTTTCACCAGGGGGTCAACAGTCACAGGGAAACTAGCACTTACTTCTGTCTGAAAATAGTAAGCTTGTAGTTCATGACGACAAACAGGGCACCCGTCAACCCACCTGAAATCAGCACAGACATGGACAACTGGCATACACCTGCATAAGGCTAGATGGTTTCTATGCTTACAACTGGCATACACCTGCATAAGGCTTGGTGGTTTCTATGCTTACAACTGGCATACACCTGCATAAGGCTTGATGGTTTCTATGCTTACAACTGGCATACACCTGCATAATGCTAGATGGTTTCTATGCTTACAACTGGCATACACCTGCATAAGGCTAGATGGTTTCTATGCTTACAACTGGCCCGAGCAACTCAGTTGACATACATAATCCTTAATATCATGCAGATTTGGTGTGAGCCAGGGAAAAAGAAAACTGAGAAGAAAAAAATCAGACATGCAGACCCATCACCCCCACCCCCCCCCCCCCCCCCCCCCCCGAATAAAATAGGATTTGAACCACCAACTTTCTGATCTGCATTCTGAACTATCCCTTTCACTTGATAAAGGTCCATCCACCAACAATTTATAAATTCTCATGCACCTGTAGGATAAACATGCAAAACTGTGTACATCAAGTAGCATCCATTACAGCAGGTTTCATAGCAACTATGAGATAAGATAGGTAGAACAGTTAGTTTTTTTCTTGTTTCGATTTTTTCCCCTTCTATATCTATGTGTTTTGATATTAGATGTTAGGCAGTTTGAAAAAAAGGAATTTTAATGTCTCAAGATCTGCTCTGATCTAACTTCCTTACCTATGACAGCCATAATGACAAAAACTGGAATTTCGATGAGGTCAAATGTGAGATTCTGAAACAAACAGCAAAGGTATGTTAATCACAGGGAAGGAGATAAAAATAATTAGTATTGTAATGCCTTTTGGGTAAAAACATTCACATAATTAGATGTCATCAAGATAATTGGAAAAATCATATGGAATCATGTCACTGATGTAAATTATAAAGTCATTAACATAATCCTAAGTCAACCATCAGAACCATAAGTGAATAAAGATTATTGTGTACACACCTAGCTGACTTCTTGAACAGTTAAACACATTTCTGCTCACATTCTGGGATCCTCAGAAAGAAGCATCACCTACCGGGAATGTGTTGAAGCGAACAAGACCAGGATGAGACAACTCTGTTGGATGTCCTTCAAAGGCACTCAAGAGGAAGTTGGTAGAGAAACATGCAATCATGGCAGAAAAGAACTGAAAAAGAAAAGTATGCAATCATGGCTGAAAAGATGTGAAAAACAGTCAAATAAAAATTAAGAAAATTTAAGAAAAAAACAAGATCTTGAACATCAAAATGAAAAATATCTGTCAGGTAAGGTCAATTCCATTTTGACATAATGAAATACCTACAACGCAATGCCCCTTATGATAACAGATATGAAAGTCTTCTCTGCAAAAGAGAGGGGGGGGGGGAAAAAAGAGAAAAACCCAAAGCACCTAATCTACCCAACAGCACTTGAAACAGCGAAAACAAAATTCTTAAAAATACAGGTCTTTGCTTCTTGAGGGCTGATTTTTTTCTGCATCAGTCAGTGACATAATATGCAGTTCCCTTCAGTGGTTACAGCTGTAATTACACTGTTCCTTTTTTTCTCTCCCACTCACCACACGCCACACAAGTTCAGTATTCCAGAAGCTGGCAGCCTCCTCCACACTGAAGAGCGTCCCCCCCACAGGAGCACCGAATGCTGCTGACACACCTGATGCTGCCCCAGCTGCCACAAAGTCCCGCACCTCATGGTCCGTACGGAATACATTGTACAACTGCAAAACACATCCCAGGATACTGATGATGTATGTGTTCAAAGATCAATACACACAAGAGGTTAGGAATGGAAGCTTTTCAACAAGACAAAACAAAGCAACACACACACACACACACACACACACACACACACACACACACACACACACACACACACACACACACACACACACACACACACACACACACACACACACACACACACACACACACACACACACACACACACACACACACACAAGGGGGAAGGGGGGGTAATTTTCCTCAGATCCCACCTTTTTCAAGGGAACAAATAAGCAAGCACAGCTTATAGCAATTAAAATGATTGTTTTTAAAAGGCAGAACAACTTACCTGCACATGTTATAGTGTTTTATGAAGACACAAATGTCACATACATAGAAGCTGATGAATTGATCATCTTCAACTGAAGTTAGGAAATCCCTGTTGCCTCTTTAGTAGCAATCAGTTTTTGTGATTTAAGCCACAAAATCGACATTGTTTACTCATGGACGATTTTCACAGTACAAGACAGCAGGCTGCATGTTGGCTGTGATGTGTGAGACATTGCATCAAGCCTCTTACTTTGATATCACGAGAAAACCACGGAATCCTTCCCTTCCCCAAGCCAGCTGCCATGATGCCACCGGAATGTGCCATAGGTCCTTCCTGAAAGCATGCATAGGTCAAATTTAAAAATAGATCCACTGACATAATGTTTAAATTATCATCAGCAATTGAAAATATTCGGCAAAACGAGGGTTGTCACCTTCATACACATTCATGTGCATGCATACATGCAATCATGCATCCATGCACACATACACACGTGCACACATGTGCGTGCGCGCACACACACACACACACACACACACACACAGGTGTGAACACTATTTTTGTGCAGAAATCCTTAGATTCAGTAAAAGTTTTACAAACATACATGAGAAGTATGTACACACAAAAAGTCTCATCCATCTTCAGGATTAGGCTTTTAGCCACCCAACAACTGTGACTTACCTTCCCACAGGCCAGTCCACCCAGAATGGAAAGCACCACACCCACAGTTTTAGCAATGAAGCATCGTAGTGAGAGAAGCCCCGGAACACGGACACCGTTGAGGTAGCTTTTGATCAGAGGAATTCCGCTCCCTGCAGCAGTAGGCTGGAAACACAGTGTTCAACAATTTCTCACAATGTCACCCATAGTTTAACATCCCATGCAAACTGAAATCACATTGGGTTCTCAGTTTGGCAAGCTTAACGAGATCTGTTGTTTTATTTAATGTGTGGGAGTTTAATAAGCTGATCAGTTTACATTTCAGTTGTCAGCTTTCGGTTCAAAATCAGTGTCTTCATCTAGTAGAGGTCACACCATTGTGGTCTGAGAGAAGGCTCCTCAAGCAAGCTAAGGAAGTGTGTGTGTGTGTTAGTGTGTGTGTGTTAGTGTGTGTGTGTGTGTGTGTGTGTGTGTGTGTGTGTGTGTGTGTGTGTGTGTGTGTGTGTTAGTGTTAGTGTTAGTGTGTGTGTGTGTATGCGCGTGCGTGCATGCTTACATGCGAGTGTGCATGCATGCAGGTGTGTGTGTGCATGCCTGCATGTGTGCACGCATGGGGTTTGGGGGTGAGTGGGGGTTGGCAACTAACAAATTTATGTTTTAATTATGCAAGCAAACCCAACTGATTTCCAGAAACAAGCACTGCCTTTGCATCACTGCAAAGGTCAAGTTTTCAAGATGCTAGCATTCATTCCCTGGATTTCCACTTTCACAGGTGACAAGAGCAGCTACAAGCAGTGAAATGCCAATTTAGCCCCTCTACCTGATCCCTACCTGAACATAAGTGACAAGACCAGCAGCCAATGGCAGTAAATGTCTACATTTTGATCCCTACCTGAATCACATATATACTAAAGCAAGTATTGTCTCTGTCTGAACGTAGGTGATGAGAGCAGCAGCCAATGGCAGTAAATAACAGTAAATGTCTGTTCTGATCCCTACCTGAACATAGGTAATGAGAGCAGCAGCCAATGGCAGTAAATAACAGTAAATATCTATGTTTTGATCCCTACCTGAACATAGGTGACGAGAGCAGCAGCCAGCAGTGAAATGCCCAGGTTGATCCCACACCAGATGGCCACTGGCTTTATGAGACACCCCTCATCTCCACACTTGTCCAGATCTTCAGCAGTTAAAGAGTTCATGCCAAGAAACTGATTGAAGGTGCTACATCAGGTGCCACCTCAGGTAGCCCCAAATCAGAATGTGCAGGTAGTACCTGATACACAGTGACATATAACACATAAACACTATTTTTACCTATTCAATATTACAATATTTGAGCAAAGATTTTTTTTTAACCCTATAGCTACCAACTATTTTTCAACTAGTTATCCTCCATACTCCCAAGTTTATTTCATTGAATGCATTTGAAACAGGGGATGGGATTTAAAGAGCTGTAACTTCTTTAGTTTTGTATGTTCTGTGTTGAAACTTTGGGAGGATGTAGAGAAATGACCATAGTTTACAATTATTATTTTTTAAAGCAAGCTAACATTATATTGTAAATGAAAAAAATAACAAACAAAACAATAACAAAAAAACACCCCCACCAACATAAAAGAAACCCTCACAATTTGTCTGTCATTTTCTCTCTCTTTTTCTAATTCATTTCCTGACCACTATGCTGACTTTGCTGAATGCACAGTACTGTACCAGACTCAGTCACTCAAAGACTCAGAGGAAAAGCACACTACCAGCAAGCTGAAAGACAAACAAGACAGAATCCCTCTCTCTCCTTTTCCAAAGGATACATTTTGCTATCAGGTGGAACTTTTGGTGTGCTACCAGCTCCACGGCAATATGGACCCCGGCTGCCAGCAGGGAGGTACCAATACCCACCAGGAACATCATCACCCAACGACTCACCCATGTCAAGGCCAGCTTTTTCTGTAACAAGAATAACATATGACACCAAGGTTATGGGTGAACCTACTACATTCAACGAAAATGACTTGATCAGCAAATGAATCCATTCAAGATAATGGTATACACACTATAAAACAAAAACAAAAAACAACTCCACATACCATTATGGCTATATATAAAATATGAACAAAAAGGACAAGTCAAATAAACACTTTTAAAAAGGATTCAGTGGAAGATCAGCTGAAGGGGGGGAGGGGGTATGGGGGTGGGGGGTGGGGGGGGGGGGGCGGGTAGGGATGGTGGTAAGTTCACACCTCTGTTGCTTGAGAAAGGTGTTTCGACTGAAAATATTCTCATGTTTTGTGTTGTCTAATTAAAATAATCGTTCTTTTTAACCTGTTGTGTTTTTTCTCTATCCACTGAACTTTCAATCATACGACAATGTATGGCTGACGACAGCTGACGAACGGCTCAAGGGGAAGAACTCCAATAAATTGTATGAATATTAAGACGATTATGATTATCTCCCATAAGTTGCAACGCCCAGCATACGGAAATACCCGATGAGAAACTAACGTAATTGTCGGCTGTTTCCGTCAAGCATGGGAAATATCAGGGGACAAGACTGAAGTTGGCTGATGGAGTATCAGCCAACTTCAGTCTTGTCCCCTGATAATCACGGAAATGACCGAGGATCGTATGACGTCAGTAATGGGTTTCCGATTACACACGGAATTTACTCTGCAACGAAGATAACTCTTTTCGACTTATGTAATAAAACACATTTTTAGAGTTACTTCTCTTTGACCGGAACTACTCTCAAGACAGCAAAAGTTTTAATGCCGGCAAATCCGACGTCGTTGACGAGCATTCTTGAAATAACGTTACGGTAAAATCCAAGGAGACGGTCGGAAATTCCTGGACCGTTTTAAAAATTATTTTGGGTCACACATATCATCACAATCATTAAATGAGGTTCTTATCTACCGATTACAGCCAAAATCTGCAACGAAAGGTGAGTTTTTTTCAGATATTTTAGTCTGATTGTTTCGAGTCGGCGCATGTTGCCCTTTGACATTTGACCTATTTTCCCAGTAATACCGTGAACGCTTCCTTGTTGCTGGTGTTGGCAAGGAAATCGTACCCCGAATAACTTTTAAAACGGTCCAGGAATTTCCGACCGTCTCTTTTATTTCAGTATGTTCTGAGTTGTTTCACAGGTAATCAACGTACCAGTAGTGTGTACGTTCTTTTCGCATTGCGTGCAGCTAAGAACAGTATTTGCCGACAGCGCTGTGCTGTCAGTTCAATCCGGCTGATTTCACAAAATAAAATCGTTGGAAGTTTCGTACCGGCAATCGTCATAGAATGGCCATGTCAGTTTGGTAGTTCGATAGAGATCTACATATCTGGTTTAAAAAAAAAAAAAAATTTTAAATGCAGGTGCCGGGTATCGTAAGCACAGACTATGTATGTGACGAAGAAATAAACGAATGAAACTGAGTGTGATTTTGCCGGGTCACAGGGCCAGTTATCCAAGTTTTCCTGTTTCGTCTGTCAAACTTTCCGCTAGAAGTCGGTAGGAGCTAGCTGCTCTAATTTTATACAAAGGACAACAAAAACCACGGAACCATCAAAGCAAATTCATACCGACACACTGCACAATTCTTAGTTCGACACCGCTCTTTTGTTTGTTTGTTTGTCCTTCTTGTGTGCGTGTGTGTGTGTGTGTGTGTGTGTGATAGTTCAGGAGCTATGTGAGAGTCGAGGTGGCCGTCCTGGGCTGTCCGTCCTAACGAGCCTTCTGGTTTCCGTGGACGTAAAGCTATATTGAACCATGCTTTGGCATTGGTCTCAGCTTGTCCCTAATATATCAACCGACATCTGAGGACATTAAGCAACACTACCTACCTACCGTGTGTGTGTGGTGTGTGTGTGTGTGTGTGTGTGTGTGTGTGTGTGTGTATGTGACTATCTGCCAGGTGGGCAGCAAGTTGCTGTCCACAGATAAGCACGTTTCGCCGCACTGATCCGGTCAAGCCGCGAGCAGCCTCAGCAAATGATGATAGCTTCCCCCCACCGTCTCTGTAAACTCAACACAAACTCTTAAAATGGGACACGGCTGATCTAGATCAGCAAGAGTGTGTGCAACTCGCTCTCTCTCTCCATCGCTGTATGTGTGTGTGTGTGCGTGCGTGCGTGCGTGCGTGCGTGCGTGCGTGCGTGCGTGTGTGTGTGCACGCGCGCGCGCGAGTGCGTGCGTGCATGCGTGTGGGTGTGGGTGTGCGCCCGCGCGCGTTAATTTTGACACGGATATATTATTTTCTGTAGAGCCAAAGTGATAGCTGGATTTTTCAGTAGGCGGATTGAACGCTAAGCCTATCAAGTTACGGAAGCCTCCAGTTACAAACAATGCAAACACACACGGAACACCACCCTTGGATCTGTATTCTACAACTTCTCACGTTATTCAAGGTAGCCTACAGACGCTGCCCACTGACCTTGGACTTGTTTTTCAGCTTGGCGTAGTCTTCTTGGTGAAGCTGGCTGTCAATCTGGTCGTAGTTCATACTCTGGGGAAAGAGAGAAACGTCAGTCAGTAGGAACTGGATTTTAGTGTCCCGTTAGTCAGTAGGGACTGGATTTTAGTGTCCTGTTAGTCAGTAGGAACTGGATGTTAGTGTCCTGTTAGTCAGTAGGAACTGGATTTTAGTGTCCCGTTAGTCAGTAGAACTGGATTTTAGTGTCCCGTCAGTCAGTAGGAACTGGACTTTAGTGTCCCGTCAGTCAGTAGGAACTGGATTTTAGTGTCCCGTCAGTCAGCAGCAACTGGACTTTAGTGTCCCGTCAGTCAGTAGCAACTGGATTTTAGTGTCCCGTCAGTCAGTAGGAACTGGATTTTAGTGTCCCGTCAGTCGCACAGGGTCCCCTCGGGACAAACGACGGACAAAAAGACAGACAAAAGGACAGACAAAAGGACAGACAAAAGACAGACAAAAGGACAGACAAAAAGACAGACAAAAGGACAGACAAAAAGACACACAAAATGACAGATAAAAGAGACAGTTAACGTGGAGTGGAGCCGGAAGCCGGGGATCATCTGAATCAGTAGGCCTATGGGGTTGTGGTGATTGAGGGGGGGGGGGGGCGTGAACACAACCACCACCAACAACAAAACTAAAAAGAGGGGAGATGGTGGTGGGGGGCGGGGGAGAGAATGCGCTCCTGCTTTGTAGGCTACTACATGCATGACTTTCGGAGGGATGTCTTTTTGTCTTTTAAATGCAACTGACGATATGCTAAGGAATTAAAGTAATCAAGCAAACAAATAAAAGAAATACTTTTTTTTTTTTTTAATACATAAAGGAACAAAAGAAAATACACAAATATTCTTGTAAAGAAAGGGAGGATAATAGAAATAAGAAAAATGAATTAGGACCAAATTCCCGGCTAATAGAAAACATTCGCCCGTTGCCACTTGTATTTATAGAACAGCACTGCGGCTTGAAAAGATCAAAAATACAAGGTGGGGAAAACAACAACAACATTTTTCTTCTTGACAATGGGCCTCCGCCCTCTCCAGCTCGCCCCTAGAAAAAATATCTAGAAAGGTGGGGAAGCGGAGGCGGGGTAGAGAAAAAGAAATACATGGAGCAAATCTCACCTCCCATTTCGAAACCAGTCGTTTCCTGAAGCGTGGTGACTCCTCTCCGTATTGTTTCCAGCGCTTGCTCAAATCCTGCAGCCAGACAGAAAACAAAGAAGAAAAAGATCAGTGTATCGGTCAATGACAGGAACGAACACGTCAACGAACAAAAAACCTCATTTAGTCAGTAACAGTATCAGCACCCGGAATATTTCAACAACCATCCAATTCAGGGCTTTGTATCTTATTATGCCCCCCAATCCCCCCAACCCCCGGGGCTCAGTGAAATGAATACAGAGCATCAGAAAAATAAACCTCCCCATCCCTCCTTCAATCTTTGTGCTCCCTTTCCCTGACAAATTAAATACACACACACACACACACACACACACACACACACACACACACACACACACACACACACACACACACACACACACACGCACGCACGCACGCACGCACGCACGCACACACACCCGCACGCACGCGCGCACACACATACACACAGAAGTATAGCCTACCGTTTTCGTTGTTGTTTGTGATTGGCGACCAGTAATCTCCCTCCCCTCACCTCCGTCTCCTCCCATCTTCTGTGTCCGTTCCCCCCCCCCTCGCTTCCTCCCCCTTGTCAAGCGACCTCCCTCTGAGCAAGCAGACCTCGCCGTCATCGCAAGATCTTGTGAGACAGACGATACAACGTGGGCAACTACAGAGTCGAATAACAAACTGGAGGGTGGAGAGAGAGAGAAGGGTGGGGGCGAGAGAAAGGACCCCCCCACCCACCCACCCCATCAAAAAGCACCACTGCATTCCTTTGCTGTGACAACAATCTAAGTGGGCGAGATTATCGCCAGGTCTGATAACGTTAACTATCAAACAGGTATTCGGGAGGTGTCTAAGGTGACCTTGATGCTAGCACCTTCAACACACTCCACACATTCCAGCGCCAGTAAGTGAAACAGGATAAGCAGAGAATTTGCATTTATCACCGTTTATTTGTCTGTCTGTCGCTTGAAAAGGTGCTGTACTCTAAACGTGTGCGCTTTTAGTGTTGTGCTATTAGAATCAGCGTGCGTGCGTGCGTGCAGTATTGCATGCAAACAAAGTTTACAAAGGCAGTTGACGCAGCTTAAGCAATGGTATCCCGGTGCATAAGATACGCTTGGATTAAACAAGTGGGTCAAAAGGAAACATGGTCGGTCATTAGTATGTAACCAAGATGTGATTAAACTCACTTTGAAGTCATGCGGCCCAGAGCAGCAACTTCAACAGTTTGTCACTGATAGTGTGAATCTTTGACTTGAGCTTGGCTCTCTTGCTGACATAGCACACACATTATAGATAATTAAAACGGCCTTTCTACAGAAACCAGACAGAGAGAGACAGGCAGAGAGAGAGAGACAGAGACACAGAGAGAGAGGCAGAGAGAGAGACAAAGACTGAGAGAGAGAGAGAGAGAAGAGAGAGAGAGAGAGAGAGAGAGAGAGAGAGAGAGACAGACAGACAGACAGACAGACAGACAGACAGACAGACAGACAGACAGACAGACAGACAGACAGAGACAGAGAGACGCAGACACAGACACAGAGACAGAGACAGAGACACAGAGAGAGACACAGAGAGAGACACAGAGAGATAGAGACAGAGAGACAAAGAGAGAGGCAGAGAGAGAGAGAAAGACTGAGAGACAGAGACAGGGAGAAGCAGAGAGAGAGGCAGAGAGACAGAGACAGAGAGAGCGGCAGAGAGACAGAGACAGAGAGAGGCCTTTACAATTATTTGTAATGTGAGCAGTAGAAAATTTGCTTCACCGGCCAAGCAGATAATCCGGACTTCAGAAGCACCCGGGTACAGAATAAGCAACGTGGGGCAACGGTGAACACAAGCGGTTCAACCTCTGCTGCTTGTCATGTGTACTGAAACTGTTACATCTTAGACAAAAGACAGTTTGTTCTTCACATCGGTGTTTCATCGTTCGATATCCCCTCGTTATCACGGCTGTGTTTGCGGCAACTGGTCTCGCTACCTCCACAAGCGAGCGAAGTTCAGTCTACAACAGATACGAAGACTGCCATCACTGACCAGTAAAATTATATCTCAGTATACAAAGCAAGAAAAGATCGTTCAATCGACTGTCCTCACCTTTTTTCAGCGTTGCTGATCGTTCATCCAGTAACGCCCCCCCCCCCCCAACCCCCTTCCCCAAGCTCCACCCTGTGAGATCGCAGGCCGCCAAGTCAATAGTCTACCGAAAGACGCGGGAACAGGATCGGCTCCACAAGTGAAGAAATCAGAAACATGCAGTTAAGCAAGCGTTTCTTGCAGTGTCGATGTCGTGTCCTCTGGTGGGTGGGGGGGCGGGGTGGAAGGGTGGTGGTGGTGGTGGCCTTTGGGGGTGGTGGTGGTGGTGGTTTCGGGGGGGGGGGATGGTTAGCCGGGGGAAGAGGGGAGAGGCGGAGGGCTTGAAAATATGATTCCAGCGACACTTGCAACTGACTGCTGTCCTCGCTGAACGACGCCGATATTAATAATAACGCCTACAACAGTCTGGTCAGTTTAGGAAGAGACTTGCCACCTCGGTGTTTTGCTCGCACTGGTCAGTTTAGGAAGAGACTTGCCACCTCGGTGTTTTGCTCGCAACCATCAGTCGATGCGCTGTCAGATTCAGGGTTTGTTAGCATCACACTTCGGACATGCTCGCTAACACACGCATGATTTGCAATGAAACTGTACAGGCTTTCAGTGAAGACTTCTAAAAACCCTTCATGTATATAGTTAACCTTCTTATATACATTGTCGGCAACTGTCTATGTAGGCCTACTCGTAAATATGATACACGGTTTTGCAAAGTACATTTACATACGCTGTGAATGCACAAATACGTGTGATTCGATTTTATTCTTCGCCCTGATATAACCGTAATGGTTGACTGGGCGTAAAACACCAAGTTACTTACTCGATTTTATTTCATTTAAAGATCACCACTAGGTGCCACTTTAATAAACTTCCATACATCTTCCACGCTTTACAGGGGGGAAATCGAGGTTTCCATATTTTCCCCTAGACACCACTGGGGAAAATCGAGCTTTGCACACTTTTTCCTCAAACTCTGCTGGAGAAATTCGGGGTTTCCTTTTTTTTCCCCGGTCTGGAAAAGGTTTATCTAAAACTCCGTATATATATATTTTTTTCCCTTCTCTTTCTGCCCGTATATCTGTACAGCCTTGTTGAGACCTTCAAAACGGTGCAATTGATGAACCCTGTAGAATTCAGTATAGCCGCAGGAGAGAGAGAGAGACAGAGAGAGAGAGAGACAGAGACAGAGAGACAGAGAGACACAGAGAGACACAGAGAGGGACAGAGACAGAGAGACAGACAGACGGACAGACAGAGACAGAGACAGACAGACAAACAGACAGACAGTGAGACAGACAGAGAAGGCTACACTTCTGGTGCACAATTCTGGACATTGTAGCCTACAGTCTAAATAAACACAACGTTAACCATTTACAACTGATGAAGATATTTCTCCTCTTTCTGGATATTTCTCCTCTTTCTGGACATCACCCCTCCCCCCCCACCCCCCCACCCCCCCACCCCCCATCGAAACACACACACACACACAAATCACCAACCAAGAATTCTTAAGACAATGCTCTCAACGAAGGAGTCTGGAGATGCTTATGTCTCACATCAGTTAAATCTGCACATTGCAATAAAACATGTTCCATACTAAGTATTTCATTTACGGGTATTGCACCCAGTCGAAGGCGAGTCATGGAGGGGGGGGGGGGGGGGGGGGGGGGGGGGGGCGGAGGGGGAGGGGGGAGTCATCTGCTGTGAACAAAAAAGGAGCGAGGCAGACACAAATGACCAATATATTATATGTCTGTCGTCGGGCAGGAACTTTTTTCTTCTCCTTTCTGACCGACAGGATGGAAGATATTTACTTAGTTTTGACGTGATGTCTTTTCTTTCTTTCTTTCTTTCTTTTCTTCAGAATATCCATCCCACTCACGTTGCTGGATTTCCATGATATTGTTGTTCGTACTGGGTTTCAGATAAGAAAAGGGAATGAGTTCATCTAAGATATCGCTATCGAAGGCAACGCAGACAGCTGAATTGGCACGGGACCCAGACAAAAATAATCTCTTTCCCATCTCGGATTAACTCCAAAATGCAGCTCATGAATCTGTTATCAAAACGGGGCGGTCATACTTCATCTTCTATACAGCCTATAGCTTGAAGAGAAGAAAGCGAATCAGACCGAAACAGACCGACAGACAGACCCCCCCCCACACACACACAACCGCACATACACACAACACACACACAACACACACACACACACACACACACACACACACACACACACACACACACACACACACACACACACACACACACACACACACACAGCACCTGCAAAGGTATTTCGTTCTGTATTTTTTTTACAGCAATACCAACTGCCTCTCTCTGGCAGCCTGGGACGGCTGTAGTAGTATCTTATTAAACAAACCGAACTCTCTTCGTAGAAACGCTGTAAAACTAATGATGTGCTCTTCTTCTTTAACAGCTGATACAAAGCTGCGGTATTTGAGACAACTCCCGCTCAAAGAAAAGCTTATGTTCAACAAGGCAGTGTTAGTATTCAAAGCATGCACAAATCTTGCGCCTTCGTATCTTGAACATCTTTGTATCTGTTCCAGCACTCGCGCCCCATCTCGATTCATAACTCTGCCCAAACCTAGAACAGATCTTTTTAAAACTAGCTTCCCATTTTCAG